>NC_069443.1:27457772-27488574 GCF_026875155.1 Cherax quadricarinatus | reverse complement strand
ACCCACAAAATAAAAACAAAACAACAATGTTAAAATGGAGACCATATAGTATCTTGCTATCCCTTAGATCCTCTTAAGACGGCAGAAAAATTTAAGAGTATAAGATTTTAATTTCATATATATGGGGCGCTTGTTGTGTGGGGCTGAGGGAGAGGGGCAGTAAACTTGTCAAAAATGAAGATAGCTGTATGCGATGCTGCGAGTAAGTACTGCATGAATAGGCATTAAATACTGCGATTAAGTACCCCGAGTAATAGCTGCGATTTAAAATAGCTGCGATGTGAGTAGCTGCGAGCGAGTACGCGAGTAAGTACTGCGATCGAGTGGCTGCGATGTAAGTGCTGCGAGTAAGTAGCGCGTGTAAATATTGCATGCGAGTAGCTGCGATGTAAATGCTGCGATGTAAGTAGCTGCGATGTAAACTCGATGTAAGTAGCTCGATGTAAAGCTGCGATGTAAACTGCGATGTAAATAGCTGCGATGAAGTACTGGATGTAATGCTCGTGTAAGTAGCTGCGAAGAAGATGCGTTAAGTCTGCGAGTGAGTACTGCGATGCGAGTAGCTGCGATGTAAGTACTGCGAAAGTGGCTGCGATGTAAGTAGCTGCGATTAAGAGCGCGATGTAATACTGCGATGTAAGTAGCCCTTTTCATCATAGCTGCGATGTAAGTAGCTGCGATGTAAGTAGTGCGATTAAGTACTGCGATTAAGTAGCTCGATGTAAATACTGCATGCGGTGCTGCGATGTAAGTCTGGATACGAGTGCTGCGAGCAAATAGCTCGATGAGCTAGCTGCGATGCGGTGTTTCATGCGGTGCTGCGATGCAAGTAGTTTTATGCAAATAGCTCATGCAAAAAGCTGCAGCGAAAAGCTCATTCAAATAGCTGGATGCAATAGCGCGTTCAAATTGCTGCGATGCGAATAGCTGCGATTAAATAGCTGGATGCGAGTACTGCGATGCGAGTACGCGAGCGTGTACTGCGAGTAAGTACTGCAATGTAAGTAGTTTTTCGAGCAAAAGGCGATGTAAGTATGCGATGCAAAAAGTGCGATGGGAATGCTGCGTGTAAGTAGCTGCGTTGCGGTAGCTGCGATGTGAGGGACTGCGTGCGAGTACGTGATGTAAGTAGCTGCGAATGCGAATAGCCGCGAGCGGGGCTCATGTAAGTACTGCGAGCGAGTAGCTGCGAGCGAGTAGCTGCGATGCGAGTAGCTGCGTGCGAGTCCAAGTAAGTAGCTGCGATGCGAGTAGCTGCGTGTAATTTTGTTTCGATGCGATAGTGCGATGAAGAGCTGCGATGCGAGTACTGCGGTGCAGACCGCGATGAAAGTAGCTGCGAGTAATAGCTGCGAGCGAGACTGCGATGAAAGTAGCTGCGATGTAATGCTGCGATGCGAGTAGCTGCGATGTAAACTCATGCGAGTACGCATGCGAGTACTGCGATGAAGTAGCTGAAATGCGAGTAGCTGCGATGCGAGACCTGCGATGTATAGCGCGATGCGAGTAGCTGCGATGCAAATACTGCGAGGGGAGTAGCTCGATGAAAGAGACGAGGCAGCTCGGGGGTTTGGTACACCCTAGACTGCGTGTAAACACACCAGCCCCCTTTACAACCTTCCTGCTACGAAAAACCCACGCCCTTTTCGCCCGTCCGTGGGGTTGGCCCCATTTTTCCCAAAAGTTTAAAAAAAAGGTTAAAAAAAAGGGGGAATTTATAAATTATTAGCCCCCACGCCGTCTACAGCAGCTCTGACTCTCTTTGTTCTAAAATTTCTCGCGTCTACTATCCCACCCAGTGCTTTTTTTTTTTGGGGTTCCCAAAGTTAATTTTTTTTTTCCCTTTCTTTCCCCCAATTCTCACCATCTTTCGGGGGCGGGGGTTGTATCCCCCGTCACCACGTTTTACGTTCTTGCTGTTAAACAGCTTTGGGCCCGTGGGGGGTAGCGTGGGTACAATGATGGGCCGTGCTTTAATTTTAATGGGAGTGAGTAAAAAAAACCGGGCGTGTGGGGGAATGACCGCAAGCCAGTCCATGGAGGGGGGACTTGGGGCTATCAAGTGGGTCGGCCCGGGAGTGAGACCAAATGGGCCACCCTCCCTTTGGGACCGGGGTGACCCTACAGAGGGCAGCCTTAAATGCCGAAAAATATGAATAGTAAACAGACGGCTAGGTTGTGTTCTGACAGTACGGCTGTCTACAGAGTAGCTGCGTGTAAGTAGCGCGATGAAAGTAGCTCGATGCGAGTAGCTGCGATGAAAGTACTGCGATGTAAGAATGCGTGTGTAACTGGATGCGAAGTGCCATCGAGAAACCGCGAGAAAGTAACTGCGTGTAAATAATTGCGATGTAAGACTGCAGGGGTAACGCGATCCAATTTTTCGATGCGAGTAACTGCGATGCAAGTACTGCGATGCAAAAACTGCGATGCAAGTAGCTGCGATGCGAGTGAAGAGAAATGTTTTTTTCCTGCGAATTTAAATCACATCTGGAATCCATTTTCCTTTAGACGTATTTAGACTATTTTTCTCTCTCTTGTGAGATTTTTTATTTTGTGAAAATTTTCCCAATTCTTTTTTAAAATTTGGGAAAAAAGGAAAGAAATTACGGCCATTTTGGGAACTTTTTTAATGTTTCACAGTGCAGTTTGAAGGGATCCCTTTATATCTAAAAAAGGTCACGTCTTGCGGGGAGGTTTCAAAAACCTGGTTTCTCTCTTATCGTTTTTCTTCGTTTCTTGAAGAAACATTTTTCATTTAAATTTCCATTTTTGAGATAAAAAATAAAAATTGGGTTAAATGAAATTGAGCTGCTTAATAACTAAAAAAATTTAAAAAGGGAATATCCGTGACTGGCAAAAAATAAAAACCCCACTGAATGAATGACGACGTTTCGGTCCGACTTGGGCCTTAAATAGTTACTCTCTGCCCATTTGATGGTCCCCAAATCGGGCCGAAACGTCTTCAAAGTTTTATTATGGGATGTGAGGGTTTTCTTTTGCACTTTAAAAACCCAATTTTAAATTAGCTTCGTGTTAACTTCGCGAATGAAGCTTCATGAATGAAACTTTGCGAATGAAGCTCCATGAATGAAGCTTCGCGAATGAAGCTCCAGAATAAGTTCGCAATGAAGCTCCATGAATGAAACTTCGCGAATGATGCTTGCAATGAAGCTTCGTGTGAAGCCCATGAAGAAGCTTCGCGAATGATGCTTCGCTAAGAAGCTTCGTGGAAGTTTCATGAATGAAGCTTCTTGAAGACACATGTGATACGAGATACTAAACCCACGGTAAAAGACACAGCAGTTATAGCTCTTGGTTAAAGGGAACTTAAGCTTCCTCACCTTTCCCCTTGGATCAAAACTAAAAGGGCCTTTTACTTTGCACTATAACCATAACTGTTTCCATTTTCCCAAAATAAAATAAAACAAAAATAATAATAGGAAATAATAATAATAATAAAAAATTTAAAAATAATATAGAAAAATAACAGAAAAAAAATAATAATAATTTTAAAAAAGACACCTTGTAAAGTTTATTATATTTATCTCATGTTTTTTTCCTAAACCCTTTTCACTGTGTTTTTATCCTCATTAGTAGTGTTTTGTTTCGAATCTGTGGAAAAATTCGATGGTATGCCCTTTCGGCTCTCTCGCTTATAATTTACACACTAATAAACTGATAACTTAATTAGCCAATTTTGAGGGGAGATATCAAAAAACACTGTTCATGAAAATTAAAACCCATTAGAAAAAACGAAAATTAAATGGTCTGGTATACGCCCAATACTAGCAGGAGACACAGAACCAGCGTGCTCTGCTCCACCTTTAACCACTAAAAGTACAAAGAGAACTAACGAACCAGCAAATTTTGGGTTTGTCATTACACCCACCACTAGAATTGTGAATATATATTTGTATATGGTTTATAAAGTCACGGAGCAAACCTAGTTACAATGAGAAGGTCCCGGGACCGAAACGTTTTTTTTTAAAAATTGTTCTATTTTTTCACGTGTCTTTCTAAACCAATTTTTTGGGTTTTATACAATATATATTTTTTTTTCAAAAAGTTGGTCGTCCCCCACCGAGGTAGGGTACCCAAAAAAGAAAAAACCCCCAAAAAGAAAATACTTTCATCACATTAAACATTTTCACCACCTCACCATTATACTTTTTTTGCGAGGTGCTAGAATACAACATTTTTAGAAGCTATAGTAAAAAAGATACACAAAAATATCCCCCCAAACGCCATATCCCAAACCCCCCCTTTAAAAAGCAGCATTGAAATTCCCCTTCCCGGACTCAAGTCCCACTAAAAAAAATAACCGGTTTCCCGAATCCCTTCAAAATATTCCCTGCTTTACACTCCAACAGATCGTCAGGCCCCAAATATCATTCGCTCCATTCCTCCTATCTAACACGCTATGCACGCTTGTGGAAGTCCAACCCCTGCCCCAAAACCCCTTTACCCCCTCTTTCCACCCTTTCGAGGCGACCCCTACCCCTTTTTCCTTTCCCCATAATTTATATCTTTCCATGTCATTTTACTTTTTATCCATTTTTCTCTAAAAGACCCAAACCACCCCAACCCCTCTTCTGCCCTCTGACTAATGCTTTTTTTTAACTCCACACCTTTTCCAATTTCCACACTCCGAATTTTTCTGCATAATATTTAACCACACTTGCCCCCTTTGACAGGACATCCCACTGCCCCCAACCGTCCCCTCGCTGCTGAAAAAAAAAAAATTTACCACCCAAGCTTCAATCCAATAAGAGTTTTGGTTCAAAACTTTCTCTTTCCCCTTTTTTGCCCATAGATACGTTTTTTGACTCACAAACCCTAAAACGCACACTCACCTTTTTCCCCTCTCATTTCTATGATTAACCTCACCCTTCATAAACCATCCGCCGACACGTAAACTCCCGTATCTGAAAACATTCATTTTTTTTCCATACTCCCCCCCCAATTTTTGATATCCAATTTTTTTTTATCTAAATCTTTGACCCCCTCTCCCCTTTACCTTTTCTATGTTCACTTTCACTTTTACCTTTTACAATTCTCAAACCACCCTAACTTTGCTTTTTTCTTTAGAATCCCCTAACACATTTCACAGCAAAAAGAAACTGGTCAATTCCTTTTTATTTATTCCCCAAATTTAATCCCCCCCCTTTCCCCCGAAACCCTTTGCATTTACTTCTTTTACAACCCCATCTAAAATATATTAAACAACAGGGTTGACTTTTACACCCCCCTGTCTAAGACCTACTTTTCCCGGGGAAGTAGTCTCCCTCTCTCTACACACCCTAACCTGAGCTCACTATCCTCATAAAAGCTCTTTTACAGCATTTAGTAACTTACCCCCTTTCCATAAATTTTCATCATCTCCACATTGCTCCCTACCACTTATCATATCCCTTTTTTCTAATCCAAAAATGAAATAAAAACTTCCCTCCCTTTTTTATTAAATATTTCCATATATGCTTCAATGTAAACACTTGATCTACACATCCCCTCCCCACCTGAACCCTCCTTCTCACCGCAATTCACTTCTTTTTACCTAAAAATTCTTTCAATTAAACTCACCGTTACTTTTCTGGATACTCATAAATTTATTCCTCTATAATTTTTACAATCCTTTTGCCCCCCTTTCCCTTTAAAATTTAAAGGAACTATACCGCCTCTCCGCAACCCCTAGGTACCTTCCCCTCTTCATACTTTATTAAAAAAAGCCCAAACCCACCCCAACACTATACCCCCCCCCTCTTTTAACATTTTGTCATGATCCCCTCAGTTCCAGTGCTTACCCCCTTTTTATTCTACGTAAGCCTCCGTCCTCCACCACACTTACATTCGCTCTTTTCCTCCTAAAAATGGTATACCTCCTGCCATGCATAAAATTCCCCCTCCCTTTTTTAAATTTTAAAAAATTTCCCCAAAAATATTCTCGCCATCTACCTAATACCCCCCTCCCCCATCACTAACCCCTACTCTTTTTTTAACTGAAAAATCCATATTTTTCCCTAGGCTTTTTTAATTGTTTAACTCACTCCAAATTTTTTTCTTATTTTCATTAAAATTTCTTGAGGGGCCTCCCCACTCTTTCACTGCTCTCCTTTTGCACCTCTCCCCACTCTTACTTTCTTTTACTCTCCATAACCTGTCTTTATAACACTTCTGTTTTGTAAAAACCCTCGTAAGCTCCCTTTTTTCTCTTTTATCACCCCTTTCCCATCTTCCACCAATCACTCCTCTTTCCTCCTCCCCCACCCTCCTATAACCACAAATTCTCCCCCACATTCTAATACTGCATTTTAAAAACTTTTCCCAACCCCTCTTAAACCCCCCCCCCCCCCACACTATTTTTTTGCCACCCCACCTTTCTGCCAAAAGGCTTATATCCCCCCAATTTCTCCCCTTTTAGTTTAACACTTTCCCCCCTCTTTTTGTTGTTGCCCCCTTCCCTTTTTTCCCACTCCCTCTTACTCTAACTGTAGCTAAAAATTAAATAATGATCTGAATATCATTGCCCCTCTAAAACGACATCCTGGACCTACCCTAAACCTTTTATCCCCCAAACAAAAATCTAAAAAACACTTTCATTCGTGTACATCATACCTTTATTTTTTATTTATCCTTTTTTTTCATAAAATATGTATTACTTATTACCATTTACTTTTGCCCCGGCCCCCCAAATTTTTACCTACTCCCTCCAAAAATTTTTAAAACCCCCCACTTTAGCATTGAAATCCCCAACCACCTTACCTCACCTTATTTAAAACTCCCACCATTCACTCAAAATTTCCCAGAATCTCTCTCTCTCTCACACTTCCTCTTCTCGGGGCATACACCTTACTTTAAACCCCTTTTCACATCCATCTTTATTTTCTCCACATAATCCTTAAAATTTTTGCATTTTTATCCCCCTTTCTGCCTAGTTATCCTTCAAAATTATTGCTACTCTTCTTAGCTCTAACTTATTTGAAACCCCTGACCTAACCCCTTTATTCCTCTCCATTTAAACTCTCCCCCCCCTTCAGCTTTGTTTTATTAAAACCCGGACATCCATTTCTTCTCTTCATAACATCCACATCATCCTTTCTTTCTTTTGCACCATCCACGCACATTCAGACTTCCCATTTTGACAATTTTTTTTTATTTTTTTTAGTAATTTTACGGGAAAAAGGGGGTTACTAGCCCTTTGTTCCCGCTTTTAGTTGCTTTTACAACACGCTGGCTTACGGAGGAAAGATTCTTTTTCCCCTTTTCCCCAGGGAAAAAAAGGGAAAAGTAATAAGCCCAAAGAACTATTAAGAAAAAATCCAAAAAAATCAGAGGGGTGTATAAAAAAGTGTACAGTATGTGTAGTGGACCTAATGTAAGTAGAATAAAAGACGTACCGTAATCTTGCATATTTAGAGACAGACAAAAAAAACCAGCAATCCAAAACCATCATGTAAAACAATAAGGCTTTCGTTTTACACCACTTGGCAATAAAATATATATTAATAATATATATTTTAATAAAAATATATATATATATATATATATATTTATTTATTTAATTTTTTAAAAATTATTATATATTTATTTATATTAAACTACGACATAGTTCGGGGCAATTTTGGAGGAAAAAAGGGATGCTCGCTACGGGGTGCAAAAACCCCCTAAAGAGAGAGACACCGTAATATGGTTTTGGGCCAGCGAGAGACAAAAAAATTTTGTTTTTTTTGCCAATAACGAGTCGCATCATTACGTTAATATATATATTTCATGGAGGGGTTCATGTTTTTGCAGAAAAAAAGGCCACTGAACTTTGTCAAAAACCCGACAGCGGGGATCCGACGGGTATCATTATACAAATTTCAAACCGACAAAATGGTCGACAATAAAGATAATTACTGTTGGAGGTGCACTTTACTCATGTACTTCCGGAGGTGTATGAAATTACCAACTGTAGGTCAGGTGGGGGAAATCTTAATCGGAGGAAAAAAAAATTTATTGCTTAATGGTGTTTTTTATATCAATCAGAAATCATTGTAATTTAGTTTTTTTTAAATTTTTGTTTTTTTCTTTCAGTTATGGCAACATCGATTT
The DNA here is from genome assembly GCF_026875155.1 of Cherax quadricarinatus. NCBI lineage: Eukaryota > Metazoa > Arthropoda > Malacostraca > Decapoda > Parastacidae > Cherax > Cherax quadricarinatus. Next base: position 27,480,480 of record NC_069443.1, on the reverse strand, counting down.
TTTTTCCTTGTCGTCTCTTTTTGCTGTATAATATTTCGACTTTTTTCCCATTTTCTATATTGTGGTATTAAGATTTTGGGAATAAAGCAGAGCAATCTGGTCGTATTTCATAGTTTTTGTGTTTCTGCGCATACATCAAACGAAGTCATGACGCCCAGTACAACGAGGCCCATCTTACCAGCGTTTGGTGGACACCTTTTTTCCCATCCGTTTTTTTATCGTGATTCTTTGACACATAATTTCTATTGTCCCCTGGCAAAGGAAAAGAAAGTTTAATTGGGTAATTAATTTATTTTTGATTCATCTTGTGGGATGGGGGGGGGGAAATTTAAAAGATATTATCTCCCTTTAAGTAAGCTTTTCTAAATGAAGTCAGGATACGAAGCTTTCTGAACATTCTGACATGGAAATATTCATCCCAAAGAATTTGATGTGGAAATGCTCATGCTCTAGAAGCAGATCTGACACCATATCTTACTGGAGTGTGCTGGAGAGGGTTCCGGGGGCAAAGCCCCCCCGGCCCGGGCTGTGACCAGGCCTTTTTCCCGCTGTCATAGTGCTGCTGCAAAAAATTTTTAATGAACATTTTGGGGTTTCGATGAACGGACAAAATTTAAATTTCTTAATTTATTTAGTTTCTAAATATCCGAAAAAATAGCCATGGTTTTTTGTCTATTTAGTGAAAATGTTGACCAGATAACATAGTTGAGAACTTTGCAGCATAGGGAATCTTTATTCGGGAAACTTTTCCCCACACTGGTTTCATCATCCAATAAAAAGGGGGAAGGCGTAAGGAGAGGAGGAGTATGAGGAAATCGTCCCCCCTGGGTCGATGGACTGAACCCCACGACCCGGCGGGGGAATTACCTCAACCTCCCCCCTTTAAACGCCCCCTTTTTGAGGGGACATGAAGCCACGTGGGGCAAAACGTTTCTGAATAAAGTTTCCCATATGCGCAAATGTCAAAATTTTCAACTTGTCGGTTTTTTAAACCATTCATACACAGAGATAACTAACCCCCGTCATTCATGGGGTTTTGATGTCCTCTTATCAGGAAGAAACCTTGACGTGTGTTTCCCCTTTGCTTCAAGTTTTTATTAAAAGGTGAAAACCCGGAAAACCCAGATTTCCTGGTCAGTAATTTAGTTTAATTTTAAGGGGGAAATTTTGTTTAAATGTGAAGCCCTTTCTTCGGCTGGTAGGGGTATAATTTTTCGATCAGTGTTAAGCTTGAGTAAGTTTAACCCCTGGCAGCGCGTAGACCCAAGCGAAGCTTGTTTTGCATATTGTGTTTTCATATCTATACCTTTTGGCATTATCGGACAGTACCCAGGAAGTGACAGTCACTAGTGTAGGGTAGCATGCTTTAGTATTTACCTAGAACAGTGCCACTAGTATAGGTAATACCATAATAGACAATGAACGATGACAACTGGTGATAATTCTGTCTTTACATCATCTCCAGATAGAAATGTTAATATACGCATTTTTTTAAAAGCTTTAAACCCAATTTCTAAACAATTTTATACTGAAATTGGGTCCATTTTGAAACCCCCTGTATATCTAGCACCATGATAAGGACAACACATCTAAATTTAGTATTATCTTGTTAATCAAAATCATATTTCTGATTTTATTTGTGACATCTTCCGAATGGATCAAAAATAATTCGGAAAACGACTCCTTTGCTTTTAAGAATAATTTACTTAGCAATTTGGCAAGAGCACGTGAAAAACAAACTCCGCTTGAAATAAGAAGTCGTAATGTGAAGTTTTCTTTGTGTTTTCCAACAGTCCATAAAAGCTGGCGGGCCTAGGACTGATCACCTGAAGTTTTGCAATAATGTCAGAGTGTGTTTTGTTACCCCTTTTCCCTCTGACTTCAAAAAAACAGCGGTAGCTATAATATGTTGAGCTGTGTCTTGACTCATACCTCACTTGCTCTTCACTTAACCGCTTCTCACTACTTAATACTTGCTCACGATACTTCACAAAATTTATCCCTTTGTGACTCGACAAAGTCCATTGCCTGGGTGGAACATGGTCAGTTAACAAACAGATCTGGAGTTATGATAGTGCCAAAATAACGCAATAACCTCAAAGTCAGAAGGGAGGGGTCCCAGTCAATCGTAGCATCTTGCCTTGAAGGGGAGCGGGAAATGAATGGTTGTCTAGGGCAATTGGTGTAAATTGCGGGCTAGACAGATACTGAAAAGGAACTTGCAATCCCAATCATTGACAACTGGGACAACTTCTATGGAAAACATATGTATGCAAGGGAGGGGATACATCTCTCGGGGGCGGGGGTGGTAGCATTTGCAAACTCAAATCGAGAAGGCCATTGCTGAAATGTCTAGGATTTTAAATTGATATAGACAGAGGTATGGTTGTGTTGGTGTGTGAGAAACAGGCAGGTTGCAACACTAGGGTTGAAAACAGTAAATGTATAAAAGACATTCATCATGAAGTTATAAATAAAGACAATAGATCAAGTCAGCAAACAAAGGGAGACCGCAGAGGGCAGCAAGGGACTAGCTCCCTTAAGGTTTACATACTAATAGCAGAAGTGTAATGTCTGTTTCCTGCAGTAATCTAATAGCAGTAATATATGTTTCCTGCAAGCGCAGGAAACAGATATTACTGCTTAAAAACAGAGACCGGGCCCTCAATCTGAAAGATCGAGAGATGCCTTCTGAATGTCACATACAAGGCTATGAATTATTCCACACTGACAGGATCAACGGGAAAGGGGTGGTGGAGTAGCGATGTATGTCAGAGACAGTTTAAACTGTTGTGTTAGACAAGATATAAAATTGGAAGCGTCAGCCACAGAATCTGTTTGGTTACAGCTTCCGAGGGCCATGAAAAACTAATTTTGGGTGTGAATTTGCAGGGCCCCAAATGTTGATAGGGAGCGCAGTAAACTTGTATGGGACGAAATTCGTAAGGCACACAAACCAAAAAAAGTGCTAATGGGGGAAATTTTAACTATAGATAGATTGACTGGAGGGAATTTGACAGGAAATTTAGAGTCAAGTGACCTTCTTTATACGATTCATGGTTTTTTTTTAAAAAAGTTTGTGATTGAACCAACTAGGAAGAAATAACCCGCTTTACTTGGTTCTTGACATCAGGGAAATGTAATTAATAAAACTTGAGGTTAAAAGATGAGCTTGGGAAAGTAATCACAAATCACTCAAATTTTTAATATTTTCATGGAGTTCCCCTAAAAATGGCAATCAAATCTCTGTCCGTGACTTATTTCTTGGCTGATTTCCCTAGGACTGAAAAATTACTTGGGTGGGCTGAACTGGAATTTACCTGACTGTGGGTCAGGTAGGTGGTGATGATTGCCGATATGTTTTCCAGGGCGTAGTTCTAGCTGCTCACACAACTTATGTTCCAAATAGGGAAATCAGATCAAACAAAAATTATCCTAAATGGATGAACATAGATTAAAACATCTCATTGGTTTTAAAAAAGAGGATATATAGGCAAATCAGAAGAGGAGAGAGGCAATTAAGAAATCAATATATTCAGTTAAAGAGAGAAATTAAAAAGGGAATAAGAAAGCAAAAGAATTAGGAGGTTAAAGTTGCAAGAGAATCGAAGATACCCCAGAAGATTCTTCAGTATACAGAAGTAAGAACAGGACAAGATAGCCCACCAAAAGTTACTCGGTCATTCAGACAGTGATAAGAAATGTTAGAATTTTAACACAACTTCCTTTTCAAATTTTTACAACAGGAAGATACTAGTGATATTCAGAAATAATAAATTATATAGAACATGAAAGATGATAAAAAATGCAACGATTAGGGTCATATGTGACAGGTTCCTTAGGCAAATAGATAGATTAAAAACTAACAAATCCCCCGGGTGGGTGGGTTGAGTTAGACTGATTAGCTTGTGCTACTAGTCAGTTGCCATGTTTCCCTTTCCCTTTAAATGACTGTGACTGACCCTACCTTAAGCCGGTAGAAGATTTGGAAATAAATGGTATAAAATACCGACACAATGGAAATATATATTTTTCTCCACCTGACCTCAACATTCTGAACATGACTATAAATACTCTCGTACCTTCCAACCCCAGGTAGATCCGTGTGTGACTTGAAAAAGCCCACTGTGTGGGTGAAACGTTGTCAGTAAAGGATCACATTATACTGCATTTGTGTTTATATTTCCAGAAGATTTGGACCTGCCTCGCATGGGCCAGTAGGCCCTGCTGCAGTGTTCCTTCTTTCTTATGTTCTTATGTTAACAGTTGGGTTTTCTTAATCTTTGATATTTTGACTACTCAGCAGACTTTTTTCAACTAAATACTGGTGTGACTTAAATACTGGAGAACAGATGAAGCGTGGAGTGGTGCATGTTTGGCCCATCGCCCCTCAGTCTTGAAGAATTATTTTTGAAAAGTCTTTCTCTCGGCTTTGATAAGGACTTAGGCTTGATGGAGGGTCCATAGCTTTGATCAAGGCTGAGAGTTTTGATCACTTCTAAATTACGTCTTCTTCAAGGCTGAAGGACTGATCTAAGCCTTGATCAAGGCTTAGAGGCTGATCACTTCAAAAGTATTTTATTAAGACTGATTAACGGATCACTTCTTTTTTAATTCTTCACGGGTTTTCTGCTGTCCCCCAATATTTAAGTCAACAAATGTATTAACTGCAGAAGCTTGGCGAATAGGCGACAGTTTCGACAATAAAAATGTTCAACTGATACATATGCCCTACAAATCACTTGTCACCATTGTGTACCATTAATATACCTGAAACAAGAACTGTAAATTAAGTCAAATGCAATGGTAAAGGATATTGCAATGCGCTGGTGGATGACTAGTGCAAAATGAGAATAAAAAGTTCCCCAAAACGTAATGCCTGTGCTTGTAATTATAGTATCTTTCATTCTCTCACTCGCGAATTCTCCCCCCTCCTCTATTCCTACCCAGGTACCCCCCTCACTCGGGATTTCACCGTAATCCCTGCTACCCCCACTCCTTGCCTGACAATCCCCCCAGTGTCAGTTTACTCCACCACCCTCCCAGTCCCCCAACTCCATCTGGCTTAAAGCTTAGCATTACAAAATGAAAAAGTTCTCGGCATAATTAATCTTTTGCATTTTTTTTCTTGAGTATTTCCTTTTAAGACGATTAATTTTTACAATTTCGACAAAGATTTGCCTAAAAAGTAAGAAGGCCAGAGTGACTGACAAGAAAAAAAATAGCATCATCCCAGAAACTGACTTATTGACTCGTCTGTTTTAAATTTTGGGCCCTTGTAGTTTTATTCGAAGCTTTCGATGTACGATTTTTTTTTAAAACGAAATTATACTAATTACCAGCCGCTAGACCATAACAGAACTGGTTTAATATGCAAAGTTCCTACAGCTGGGCTGGCTACTCTCAAAAAGCACTACGGGGAAAACTTTATCGAGCAAACTTTACACATAGATACAGCAGATACACTCAGGCTGGAGTTGTGGGATAGTACACACCCCAACACACACACACACACACAACACACACACACACACACACACACACACACACACACCACACAAAACCACCACACTCACACTCACACACACTGGGACCAGGAGTTACGAATCGACCTCTGCAGCAACAAATAGGTGAGTACACGCGCAACACACCTGAGGGGGAAGGAAGGTAACACATTCACCTTCGTCAGGTATGTAGGGTTTCATTCCAGAAGAAAGATAGAGGGGGGACATCAGTTCTTTGTTGACACTCGAGCACTTGTAGAGGATGTGAAAACCCACGTCAGCCATCCCAGTCTGAAGAAACATGGACGTATCTTCCTATTTATAATGAAGGAAATGGACCTGACCTCCGTTTCCTAGGAGCGAACTCGAATGCCCTCATTTGCCCCAGGCTCTGATGATCCCTACAGGTTTAGCGCTCCCATGAATGTAAAAGTTAAAAATTTTAACTATATAAATAGCTGATGCAAAACTCTTTTGCCAAATTATAAATAATTTAACTAAATCTTTGCATGAAAAATGAGTAAATGGAGTGAAATATGGTCGATGAACATTTATTGCAAATAAATGTTTATGTAATGGAAACAAGTGAAAGCAAAATTATTCCATAAGAAGAATAACATGAATGGCAAAATAAAGTCTAGAGATCTCTAGGAGTTATTAACATTAAAATTTTCAGAGAAGATTTGCAAAGGCAAAATTTTTAAGAACATACTATTTAAATAGCTTCCAAATACAGTGTATGTATGCAGAAATCCTATATTAGGTAAATATAATATATATATATATATATATATATATATATATATAAATATATATATATATATATATAATATATAAAATATATTTAACAAGTCGGCCGTCTCCCACCGAGGCAGGGTGACCCAAAAAAGAAAAAACCCCAAAAAGTAAATACTTTCATCATCATTCAACACTTTAACCTCACTCACACTTAATCACTGTTTTTGCAGAGGTGCTCAGAATACTACAGTTTAGAAGCATATAAGCTGCTAATCCTACGGGTTTAGAGCTCCCCTTATTATTAATAATAATAATTAGAAGCATATACGTATAAGGATACACAACATATCCCTCCAAACTGCTAATATCCGAACCCCTCCTTTAGAGTGCAGGCATTGTACTTCTCATTTCCAGGACTCAAGTCCGGCTATATAAAAATAACCGGGTTTCCTGAATCCCTTCACTAAATATTACCCTGCTCACACTCCAACAGCTCGTCAGGTCCCAAAAACCATTCGTCTCCATTCACTCCTATCGAACACGCTCATGCACGCCTGCTGGGAAATCCAAGCCCCTCGCCCACAAAACCTCCCTTACCCCTTCCTTCCCAACCTTTTCGAGGACGACCCCTACCCCGCCTTCCTTCCCCTACAGATTTATACACTCTCCATGTCATTCTACTTTTATCCATTTCTCTCTAAATGACCAAACCACCTCAACAACCCCTTTTCAGCCCTCTGACTAATACTTTTATTAACTCCACACCTTCTCCTAATTTCCACACTCCGAATTTTCCGCATAATATTTACACCACACATTGCCCTTAGACAGGACTCTCCACTGCCTCCAACCGCCTCCTCCCTGCTGCATTCACAACCCAAGCTTCACACCCCATATAAGAGTGTTTGGGACTACTATACTTTCATACATTCTTTTCTTTGCCTCCATTTATAATATATATAATATGCAATAAGATCACAGTAAACAGGTGATTTCAGAATATGCAAAAAAAACCACTCTGAAAGAATAGAGAAATTCCAAGCGCTTTCGTGACTACTCACATTATCAAGGAACTATTAAAGTAAAGCATCCAAGGAAGCTATATAAGGGGTCTGGCCAGCACCTCACTATCAGATCCCACAACGGTTAAACACCCGACGCGCGCCGACCCAAAATTGGATAGGTCCTTTGCACAACTCGCCCACAAACTATTCTACCCAAAAAATTTAAAAATTATTATTTGTCCAGTGTATTATTAAATTCTTCCCAAATTCTATTAATTATAAATGGATTAATTTATATAAACCAAAGGAAATATTCATATTATTGTCAAAACTGCTTTTTAAAGAAACAAGATTAATTATATTCCTGTCGACCATGGACTTGCTTGATACTACTTTCTCAAATTTTTGAAAATCATTGGATGGTTAAAATCTCTTATCAAAAGTTTTGATAAAGAATCCCCCCAAAATGCTGATGGATGTCTATAAATTCCTTGTAAAATTTGCGATAAAGTTTATTACGGTCAAACGGGTTTAAAATCTCGAACTAAGATTAAAACAACATAAATATAGCATTAGAACTGGAAACAAGATTCCAATGCTCTATTTATTCGTGTAAGATGTGTAAGTCATCCAGGTCGATATTTTTACTAGCTCTTCGTTAACAATGGTGCTGATTGAGGCAAGATTTGGGTGGGAGATGACATAAGTCGAGTCGTCAGCAAAGGGGAATAGGCTTAAGGTGTTGAGATACATTGGGAAGATCATTTTGATGTATAAGAGGGAAAAGCAGGGGACCAAGGACACCGCCTGTGGCACTCCATTATCAAGTGGTCGTGTTTATGAGATTGTGTCATTGATAGAGACGTATTGATATCTGTAAGTAAGATAGGATTTGAAATAGGGCAAGGCATGGCCTCTTATACCATAAAAAGTCAAGTTTGCGGAGTAGTATGCTGTGGTCTAATGTATCAAAGCTTTTCTTAGGTCAATAGAGTCCTAATGGATATTCATTATTTTCCAGAGCCGTGTAGAGCAGGTCTAGCATTTTTACAATTGCGTCATTTGTGCCTTTTTTTCTGAATCCAAATTGGCAAGGGGCTGAGCATTATTTATGCTGTTACAAATGAATATAATCTCTTGTGCACGAGTTTTCTCGAAGATTTTGGATAGCAACGGTAAGTTTGGTAGTTTGTATAGTTGTTTAATCGTGTATTGGTGTGACCCTTACTGTCTTGAGTAGTGTCGGGAAAGTGCTTGTTTCTAGTGAGTTGTTAAAGAGTAATGAAATAGCAAGCAAAGGACATGAGCCTCTCGCTTGTACAATTTAAAGGGTTGGGATTTTGAGACAGTTTCCCCAATGAAACCATCAAAAAACAAAAAAAGTTTGAAAAAAGGCGGGAAATTTTCCCCTTTCATCCCCTCCGGGGCCGTGTGGACGGCTGCGAAAGACGCCCTGTTTGATTTTGTTTTTCCCCATTTAAACCTGATTGGGGTGCCCAAACTTTGGGTTGGTGGAAAACTTTTTTCCCCAAACATGGCGCTGAATAAAAGAAGAAGAATCAAACTGTCTGAAATTGAGATGATCCGTGGGGCTGTCACAGGACCCCAACAGGGATTTATTATTCCCGGGCGATCATTCGCGATACCTTTTGGTTAGCAAATGGGGAGAAAATTGTGGTGTCCCATTAAAGGGAATGAAAAATTTTTTGGGTTAAGATGACGTCGGGCACAAGTCAAAACGAGGCAGTGGTCGACAAGTACAGGAAAACCATCATACAGGTTAATACAGCTGGGGTCGGTGAGACTTCATGAGGGGTTTATCTCGCCCTTACACCTGGGTGAAAAACAGGAATGTCCCTTTTGGGCGATGTTTTTAAATATTACCAGGAACTGCGTACTTAGGGGGAGGGTTTCACGTGGGCCACAGCAGGGAGATGGGCAACTGGCCCTTTATCGGTGCCTGTAAAGGGGCCGTATACAAAAAAGGGACTCTTGGGGGCCCCCTTCCCCCTTTCATTATTGGGGGTTTTGAAAAAAATTTAAGGGGACTAAAATATTATGTAACTTTGCGGGGGCAAAAAAGTCCCGTGCCCGGCTATGGGGGTCATATGACCACATCGCGGGAAAGTGTGAGAAACAAAGTGGGTCCCCGGCAAAACAGAAACGGCAACAGCAGAAAACAGAAACAGAAAGCCAGGGGGACGGGTTGGCGGATGAGCGAAAACGGCCCTCTTGCTACCCCGCCCCAACAACGGTTGTCAGGAAATTTGGGGAGGTAGAAAAAAAAAAAGGGAGCTTGAATCGCCAGTTGAAAACGCTACAAGGAAAATCTCAGTCTTTGGACATACAAAAGGTTTTTGAGGAAGAAAAACCTAATAGGGGGGTGAAAAATGGGGGCGTTTTTGGGAAAAGGGGCGTTGGATGACCGTTAGAGGAATGGGTTCCTAGATCGGGGGAAAAGCCCCGGGGCTCATTTCTGGGGAAGGTGTGAATGTTTGGTATGGCAGAAAAAAATGAGGGGTTTGTCACGAGAAAAGTCTAAAAGGATTAAAGGTGCATGCAGTAGAGGGGGATTGCATCAGGAGGGTGTTTCCCTTGATGAAAAAATAGGTGGAAGGGGGGGACACGAAAGAGGACTGCAGCATCATGGATTCTGATGATGTGCTAACTCCTCCCCCAAGGGCCCGGGAAAAAGTCTTGGGTGGGGGGGTACAGAAGGAGGGAAGGGTTTGAACCCAAAGATAAAGGGGGTTTGGGAAAAAGGTGATTCCCAAAAAAGGGGGGGGGAGGGACAGAGGTTTGCAAAACGAACGGGGGGTAAAAGTCAATCCCGGGGGAAAAAAGGGAAAAAACCCATTTTTAATTCAAGTTTTTTTACTAAAAATTTTAAAAAGGGGTTGAAAAGCGGGAGGGGAAGCTTAAGGGTTTAATGAGAAATTTGGTTCAAACTTGGTGGGATTGGTATTCTTACAGGAACAAATTTTGGGCCCTGGTTATGATTTGGGGATATATGGTTAAAATTTTGAAAAGGGGAACATGCGCGCTTTTGGGAAAGGGTGGGGCTGCCTTTTTGGTAAAGGAAATTTGGGGGGCCCCCTTTTTATAGTAAGGGGGTAGTGAAGGGGGGGAGGGGGGGGGGTTTTAGGGTGGATGGAATTTGGGGGTGGGGCCCCCAAATTATTTTAGTATGTGAATATGGCCGGTGAGGGTGACGTGAGTATTAAAAACAAATTTTTGGTTGGGGACGTGCTGGTCTATTTTTTACGTGGGTTTTCCCCGAATGTTGCAATAATGGGCCCGGGAGTTTGGGAATTGCGTGTTACGTCGTAAAGTTTTGGGGGCCCCAGGGGGTGGGGGGTTTTTTTTGGGGGTTTATTGGGGGATATATTACCGGGGTGGGGTTAAAGGATGTTGGGGGGGGGGGAGGGATGGAAAGAGCATCCCTTTCTTTAAAACGGGGTTTATGCGGCCGGGGTTTGGACCCGAATTACGTCCCTTTTGTGCGGTTACTGTGCGGGAGGGTGGATGTAAATAGATTTTTTTGGTTTTTTTCCGATATAGAGGAGTGGAAAAAAGTGGGGGATTTGGGGGGTTTTGCCTCGGAGGGGTCCATCTTTTTTAAAAATTGAATGAAAATTAAAAAAGGGGAAGAGGATATTTTTTTTGTTTTTTGGGACATATGTGGGATGTTTAGGGGTAGAAGCTCCAGGGGATGTTGCCTTTGGTTAATTGGGGGGAAAAACATAGCAAAAAAAACGTTTTAAAGGAAAATATTATATTAATCGGGGGAAAGAGATTTAATCATTTCTTTCGGTTTTTAAAAAAATATTTAGGGGGGGCCAGTTGCGCGAATTTTTATCACAAATTAATGCAAATTATCCTGTTATTAAAAAATAAAATTTTTTAAAGGGAAAAAAAATTATTGGGAAATTTTTACAAAAAGAGGTTTGTTGGGGAAAAGGTTTAAAAGGGCGGGATTGAGGGGGTTTTTGGGTGGGGAGAGGGGCCGTGGGGCGTGTGTGTTCGGAGTAACCCACACACGTCGAAAAGCAAGGGAAAGTTAATGGGGTTAAATTGTTCAGGTAGGTATGCAAGGGTTTTTAAAGGGGTGGCCCAGGGGGTTGACGACGACTAAAGGGTTTTAATGAGTGGGTATTTTGATGTTTTGGGTTTAATTTTAAAAACGCAAAGTGGGGGGAATAAGTGAAATGCATTACGTAAATTTGGGAAAGGGTTTTTGTGAAATTTGGAGTTACAGGCATGTTTCGATTCTTTTTGGGAAAGGGGCCCAAATAACGGAGTGCGAGACATGGGAAGTTTTAAATCCGGGGCGCAATTAGGAAAGGCACCGGGAAATTGAGGGGTTTGCCCAGGGGACTTTTTTCCCCAAAAATTTGGAGCTTTTAAAAAAATTTTTGGAAAATTTAAAAAATATCATTAAGCGGGATCGGGTTTTAGGGGAAACAGCAGGGATGGTTTGTGGTCGTTTAGGGGCCAAAAGGTGGGAGCCATTAACATTTAAAAAGTCTACCCGTGCTTTTTTTCGTTATTGGGGTTGGTGATTATAAGATTTTTGCAAGAATTTTAGCTAACAAAATTTAAAAAAAGGCCCCGGGTTAAAGTGATCGATAAGGGACAATATGGGGGGCCGGGAAGGCCCTATTATGAGGGGCTTTTTTTTTGATTAGAATTTTTAAATTGAAGAAAGAGAAAAAATTGGGGTGGGGGGGGGGTTGGCTATAGATTGGGAGGGGGGGCCCCTTATAAATGGGTTAAAAAGGGGAAGCGTTATGGAAGTTTAAAGAGATGGCGGGGGTTTGGAGAGGAAATTAATCAGGGGGCCAAATTAATGTATCAAGATGACCCTGGGGGTGCAGGAAAGGGAAAGGGTTTTAGGGAACAAATTCAATGAGCGGGGTCTACATAAATTTTCCCCCCTTTCAAAAATTTTTTTTGCGTTTTTTTAAACCAGGATCCCTTTTAAAAAGGGGAATTGGGGTTCTTATTGGCAGCAAATGGGGTTGGTGCAAAAAGGGGGGGGGGGGCGGGCTTTGTTGGATTTTTTGATGACACAACGATTTTAGAAAGTGGTAACACGGATTTGCCTCGGGGGGAAAAAGTTATAAATGTTTTTAAAAAGGTTCTGGCAGGGTAAATTTAAAATTAAAGGAAAAAACGAAGTATAGGGGATCTTGGGTTTTGGGGTTTAAAGGTAAAGGAAATTTGTAAAATAGTTGAAAAGGTGGAAAAAGGTGGACCAATTATGAATATGGGGGATCGTTTATGTAAGTGAACCCAAGTTAGAAACAACAAAAAAATTTTCAGTGCGTATTGTAATGGTGTACTGAAGGGGCCTCTGGGGGGTTTACGACGCACATTAACTTTTCTTTTAAAAAGTAATTAAAAAACGAATGTCCTATTATATAGAAAATTTGGCATGTAGCAGCAATATAAAACCGGGTATTCCCTAGTGAGAAACAAAGGTTACAAAAGCGCGTTTTTAAAATTCCCTTTGGGTAAATGGAAGCGAATGGTTAAATAGAGCGGGTTTTCACACTCCCGGTTGGGCCCTGGAGGGCTGGGTCTTATAGCTGTTGAAAAAAAGGGTTAAGAGTGTGGGAAATTTTAAACGTTTGTTAAAGGGAAAGGGGGGGGGCCGAGGGAAGGCGGACCCTTTAAAAGATACGTCAAGGTTATGGGAACGGTGGTGGGGGGGGGTAGGGGGTTCAAAAATAGGTGAGGCAATGTTTTACGGGTCCTCATTTAAAAATTAGCGATCCTTCCAATTTTTAAAATTTGGGGGAACCTTTATGGGGTGGAAAGGGAAGGCAGTGGTTTGCAAATGGGAGAAGGTGTTTATCCCATGTATGATTGGGTAATATCTGGGGGGGTTTGAACAAATTACGTTTAAAAACCCAAAAATACAGAAGTAATGTATAGATTTTTCATGGGGTCTTACCGTCTGGGAAAGGTTTTATTCCAAAAAAGAATACGGGGAGGAGGGATATGGGAAGGATTGTGGTGGAAAGGGGGGACTGTTTTTTTCCCTTTTAGTGTATTTTTGTGAATGTATTTTAACTAATAAGGGTTTGGGTTTGGGTTTAAGGGAAAAAGGGGTTTGTGGGGGGGGGGGGTTTTCCGGTGGGGAGGGTTTTTTAAGGGTTAAAATAGGTGGGGGAAAACAGATGGGAGAGATTTCGGGTAGGGTATATAATTAAAAGATTATAATTTTTAAATTTTGGGCTTTTGAGAGGGAGCGAAGTGTGTGAAAAAATTAATGCATTAACAGCAACTTTTATAGGACAAAGTGTAGAAAAAAAGGAGGTGTTTTGGGGGGAGATTTGGGGGAGGGAATTTTAAATGAGGGTTTTAAGGAATTTCACTTTACGGGGTTTTCGGGAGTTTAAAGGGGAGGGAAGGGGGAAAATGGGCCCGGTTTCCTAGGGAAAGGGCGGGAGCATGATGAGTTTGATGAATGTTAAAGAGGTAAAGTCTGGGGGGCAATTTTAACATTATTTGTTCCCCCAGTGTGTCAAGTACAATACAGTTATATTTGGGGAAATTTTCGGGCTTATAACTATGTAAGGGTTAAAGTTTTGTATATAAAGTGTGTTGTTTGGGGGTGGTGTATTTGGGGGTATGTATGTGTAGGTGGGTATGGATGTTGGTTTTTTTAAAGTGTATGTATGTAGTGTATATGTATAAAAATTTTTTGTATATATATATGGGATATGTATGTATATGTATGTAAAAGTATGATTTTACTTTATTTTATATACCAAATTTAAAGGGTTTTTTTCATGGGAAAAATTTTTAATGATATTTCAAAACTATTTTTTTATGAGCATTTATGATTTTGATACAATGTGTAAAAAGTCAAAATGGGTTTTTTTGGGTTCCCGTTTAATTTACAAGTATTTTTGTAAACCCCAATTGATTTTGGGGCCAATTTGAAAATATTAAATTTAAGATTTTTCCCAACCTTGAAAATTTTAAGAATTGGGATTTAAGGGTTTTTCATTGGGTTTAGTTGAGTAATATTTAACTGGGCGTTGTAAGGATTTTGTTTCCAAATTTGACCCAAAAAAACTTTTTTTTACTTATTTATATGTATGTACATGTAGGGAAATTGAGTCCCGATTTTAAAGGGGGAAAAAGTGGGGTTTTTCCTTTTTTTTTTTTTTTTTTTTTTTTCTCTTTTTGGTTTAAAACAAGGTTTTTATTTTGTCACCAACAAATATGGGTTTGGGGTATGTGGTAAAATTTTTGTGTTGATTAGACAAATTTTAATACAGATGAAATACTAGGCTTAGGTTTGGGGAAAAATTTTTGATAATTGTGGAATTTTTTCTTTGATTCAAAAAGCTCGTTATTTATCTTGTATTTTTTTTTAAAAATTTTTGTGTTAATTAAGGCAAGGGGTGTTAATTTTTAGGAAGAGTTAATTTAGGTTTGCAAAGTTTTTTTCAAAGTTTCTTTTCCCATGTTGCTAGTATAGGACAAAATTTTTAAACTTCCCGGTTTTCCTTTTATTTTTTATGTAGGTAATAGGGGTTTTATATTTGTTTTTTTTGGGAATGTTATTCGTTAATGTTTTTTAAAATCTAATGTAACGTTTTTTCAGTTATTTTGTTTTAAAATTGTCCCTTTTTTAGGGTTTTTTCCCTTTTTTTCTATTGTCTAAAGGGGTTTGGTTTTTTAAAAAAAAAATAAAAAAAAAAAAAATAAAGGGGTGGGCAGAAGGGCCTACGGAGAAAACAAAGAGGGCTTATTTAAAAACATATAAAATAGGATGTAAAAAAACGTTAATGGGCTTTCCTTTCTACCTTTCAACTTTGAAAAAAAAAAACCAGTTGCAATTTAAAAAAAAAAAAAAAATTAAGGCAATGGGACTTGAACTTTTTCCCTCCGTAAAAAGAAGGTAGGGCGAGCGGGGTTAATTTTAGGAAATAGAAAAACAACCTTCCGATATTTTTTTTTAAATTTAAATGAAGAGAAAAAACCCAAGGGCGCGACAAACCCCGAGAAGAGGTGCTTGGAAACACACCAAAACACAACACACACACACACACAAAACACAAAACCCCACCCCCACACACAAAACACCCACACACACACACCCCACATACCCACACACACACTAGTGAAGGGGGGCCCGGGGGGAGGAGCTTGGACTCGACCCCCGCAACCTCAACAGGTGAGTACAACTAGGTGAGTAACATCACACACACACACAACAACACCAAAACACACAACACACACACACACACACACACACCAAAACACACACACATATATATATATATTTTAATATTATATATATAATATTTAAAATTTTAAAAATTTTTTTTTTAAAATAAACATATAAAGGGAAATAACCCTTTGCTGTATATTTCCTTTTGATGGAAAAAGATTTCTTATCGCAATTTTTACAAAATGTTTAGGATTGTTTTTAAAACCCTGCTTAATTAACAACACAAAGGCTATAAAAGGGCGGGGTAACAAGCAAACTCCGGGCAAATTTCCGGTAATTCTTGGTTTTTTACTGGGCCCCACCAAAAATCTTTTTTAGGTTTTTGTTGGACAAGGGGGTGCAATGGAACAAAAAGAGTAGGTCAGTATCACTTGAAAAAGAAGTATGGAGGTTTGAGTTAGTGTCCCGGGGTTGTACAGTGATAGTCGCGGCGTTGCCTAACTTTCGATGTGAAGGAAATTACTGAAGGTTTCCTGACATTTTGGTGAGTGTTTGGGAAATTTGAGTTTTTGAGAAGGAAAAGTGGGTCAGGATTGGGAAATAATGTGTTGAGGGGCCTGTGTTCCAAACATATTTTAGGAAAATTATAATTTAAAGGGATGTTTTGTGAAAGGGGGGGGGGACAGTTTCCCAAACACAAATACATAAAACCTCACCCCTACTATACCCACACTACTATACCTCCCCACTACAATACCGCACACTACATATACCTCACATTCCCAAAACCCCACACTACATATACCCACATACTTTTACCTAACATACATATACCTCACACTACCTATACCGCCCCTTCCTATAAACCCCCACACTCCTATACCGCACACTACATTTACCCCACACTACATATTCCGCAAAACTACATATACCGGGACACTTTAAAAAAAACCGCACACTCCTATACCCCAACCCTATACCGGCCCCACACCTATACCGACCTACCTAAAAAGCCCCACACCTATACCCCCCTTTCATAAACCCCACACTTTCATATAACCCCCACACTACCCATACCCCACCTACCTAAAAACCCCACACCCACCTATACCGACACAACCCATACCGCCACTACCTAACCCCACAATACCATACCCCACCCCCACACACACACACACACGCACAAAAAACCGGGGTTTCCGGGAAAAGGTAAAATTTTGGGCAATCAGCAAGGACTCGTTTTAAAAATTGTCCTTTTTAAAAAATTTTTTTATACGTTTGAAGATATATTTTTTTTCATTTTTATTAAATGTAAAAATTAATTTTGTAGCAGAAGAGTCTTAGAAAGTTTACCCAACCTTATTATAACAAGCACAACTAAATATATTTTAGGTAAGTTTACAGTAATTTAATAATAAACAAACACAAAGAAATATATTTTTTTCATTAGGTTCAGAATGAATCTTGCGAAATTATTGTATAAAAAAATTTTCACTTTCCTTATTCGGCAAGAAGAGAGTTGCCATTTAAGCCAAAATCGCGTTTTACCTATTCGGCACAAAAAACACAAACACAAACACACACATACACACACATACACACACACACACACACACACACACACACACACACACACACACACACACACACACACACACACACACACACACCGTACATTTATAAATATATATATATATATATATATATATATATATATATATATATATATATATATATTATTATATTATATATAAATTTAAGGGACGATGACTATTTCTTTGTTATTAAGCAGACAAATGATAAGGTCAGGTCTAATTTGTAATTCGAGACACAAGTGCACTTTATTTATGTTGAAACTGTATAAAAATGTTCACCTTTTAGGGTCAGAGTTCGGGTCTTATGACAGGTAATGTGAACTGGCTTCTGCAGTGACGTCGCCACCATAAAAACCTTGCCATTCTCTAACCAGTTTTGCAACGTTAAAAGTAGCTATGGGAAAAATTAAAAATTTCGGGCGACTTTTTTTTTAGTTGCAGAATCTCCAATGTGAAACTTTATATTAAATGAAATATTTTTATATGGATGAGCTTTCGTCTTCTAGAGTTTTGTCTAGATAGGACAAAGCCGATTTGTCTGGAAACTCGGCTCTGGAGAGCCTCTCTGCAGAGTATTTTTGTTCATCTGTGTCACTCCATAACTATATAGGCGTTTTTCTAGGACAGGTTAGGTAAGGTTAATGTAAATTAAACATTTACGTATAGTCCTCCGACGATAGCAAAATAAGATACAGGCTGCATACGCTTTCCATGGCTAGGTATAATATAGTGTCTCAGTGTGTTGTTATTTCCACTGTGTAAGTTGACTGGCAATTCTAAGATGGGGAAACATTACACTCTTGGTTAGAAGCATAAAACTTTGCAAAACTATTTATACAATAAATGTTTTGATTTTTTTCGAGAAAAGTCTTCCCTAGCGAGGAAAAAAATGTTTGCCTAGCATTTTAGGGTAGAAGTACATTGTCATGACCCCCCAAGGTAGGTTCCTTGACGCTGGTGAGGGGCTCTTGAGCTAGGGAATTGGATCTGTGCTCCAGTTCCCTGAATTGAGCCTGAGTACCTTCCATTCTCCCCCCCCCCACAGGTGTAGTATAATCCTACGGGTTTAGCTCTCCCCAGGATTATAATATGCCACAAGTTTACTTAGTGATTGCCACAGATGAACAACACTAAACTCTCTCCTTCAAAAACCATATTTGGGAACTAGTTAATATGCATTTTACCATCCCAATTTTAGCGACGATTAATATTGCTGGAATACAGATGTGTAACTAGTAAAGTAAATATCACTACATATTTGTATTCAAGATAAAACCACACTGTTTGCAAAATTCAGTTTATACCATAAGATACAACATTTATATATCAAACTGCTGGATATAACTGGCTGGAAAATAAAAACTGCTGAATACTGGAAAATATTCATCTTCGTAATTAAACCAATCCGCACCACAAAAGCAAAAGGCAGTACAATTGAAAATAGTTTTGAAAATTTTGCACTGACGGTAAAAAAAAATTTTTGCACCGCTGCAGTGTAAAAGTTGCAGCAGATTTCTTGAGCTTCCTGGAGATTGATTCATGCCAGGCGCCATCCATTCTCATCAACGTTTTCACATTCCCAGTTTGCCGGACAGGGGAAAGCAGGTTATTTCCATAGGGCCTTTATCCGCACATTTCCAGCCTGGAAGCCAACGCAGCTGCACGCGTGATGCCTACCAAGCTGTCCGAGTGTTGCTTGTGTTGGTGCATTGTTTTCCAGCGTTCGGGATTTAATCATTCCGAAGTACAATATAATTTTTCCAAAATCTCATAGCTGCCTTTGATACATGTTTTGATGCTTCTAGTAGGATTAGAAAGCAATTTGCCACTTGTTAATTCATTCCAAGTGTTTCACAATGTCTTATTTGCAGTAAAGTATAAATTCTCACAACCTTTGGAGATATTGACAAAGGTCTTAATTTCCTTGGATTGTGATATGAGCAGGAATACATCAAACGAGTTTGCCTACTCAATAAAGCTAATAAAATTTGACAGTTTCGAGGTACAAACATGTAGGAAATGTCAATCACAGCAACATGAGTATGAACTATCGGATATATGATCGTTCGTACCCAAGTTGTTGTACATTTGCCGCCTGAGACACTATGGCGTCCGCTTCCGTGTGGTTGCATGGTGAACTTAAGTCAAAGTCAATCTTTTTCATATTGCAGTAACATGAGTTGTGTAGATATGATACTGAATAATTAGGTTTTGTCCTCTTCTCACGTAGAAATCTGGCAGTTTTCTAAAGTACGTAATGAATGCGCTTTCTTCCTTGTACTGTTACCATTATTGCTCATTGTTGACTTCAAACTGTGTACATTATGAGCATCCCATAAAATATTCACCTTTCAATATTTGAAATTATTTCATAACAAATTTCCAATACAAAATTGAAGTAATCCTGTAACTTACTGTACGTGCTAGAGACCAGCTTTGAACAATTATGTTTCTATCTAATATGGCTGCGTCAGTCTGTGGAATGATGCTCAAGGTGAATTTTTTTCTCAAGGTTAAGAAGGGCTGTGTTAGTTCCTTAGCTCCTTGGCTAATTTTCGTGTTTGAAGAATTCGTCTAAAGTGCCATCATGAGTTCTTGTAATCATTTTGTGTTTACTCGGAGAGGAGTAGAATTTTTTTCTTTGGAACTCTTTCGTCCATAGCCTCGGTATGGTCAAGAAATCTGTCCAGATGGACTTGGTGACGTTTTAATCCATGATATCCTTTGTATCTACGATAAAAATAAATCGCCAAAGAGCTACTTAAATGGATTTTGAAAGTCTTTAAAGAGGGCAGTGACGCAAAATTTCCTTCACACACTAACCTGGACTCCTGGTAAAGACTCCTGATGTTTGTGTTGATAACTTTGTGTCAATTTCAAATTCTTGAGTCTTGCGTGATATCTTGATCAATAACGAGAGTTATATTGGAGAAACAAAGGCTGGCTGCTTCTTTGAACAGGGAATACTAGTCTGTTGGGACAGGAGTTCTGCAAATATGAATAATGGTCATTTGTTTGATAAAGAATGGAATGAGAGGAAAATGGGAAAGGTGAAGGGAGGATTAGAGGAAAGAAGGGGGAGTTAAGATTACCCTTCCACCTAATATATAAAATCTTAAAAAAAAAAAAAAAAAAAAAGGGGGTGGGGGGGATTTTTATGAAATTTTGTCTGGCTAGAATTTGACCTTTAACTTGCCCCAAAGTGCTTCGCTTTTAAGGATGGACATTATGTATAGTGTTTAATTAAAGACGAATATTAAGGTTTGTTCTAATTTTATATTTCCATTATACATCGCTGTGTATGTGTTAAAAATTACTCCGTATAAGAAGCCAACAAACTGTATTTAGTCACTGCTTATCCAGTGTTAAGAAAAGACAGGTTTTCAGTCTTTTAATATAAGGACACTGAGAATTTGCATCACCTCGTACCCTCCCTCCTTGATCAAGAGAGCAACAGTCCGGGAACAATACACAAATAACCCACACATAGGAGAGAGGAGCTTACGACGGCGTTTTGGTCCGACTTGGACCATTTACAAAGTCTGTTAGCGTGACATTGTAAATGGTCCATTGTTAGTGGGACTTTGTAAATCGTCCAAATCGGACCGAAGCGTCGTCGTAAGTTCCTTCTATGTGTGGGTTATTTGTGTATAAATCCGGGACGAATTCTTCAAATTAGGATTCGTAGATTGGTTGCTCAAGCGTGGCTCGTCGAGGCTAATAAGAATTACTTGAAGGTTAGTAAGATATTATATGGGGCTTTGAGTGTATAACATACGTATAATATTATAATGGTCTTGAGAGCATACTGATGCTATGAGCTTAAGAAAATATCCTTATGTTTAAACGGACTTATTTCTATTGGGGTCACTTTTAATTCACATAGATGGCAAAATACTGTAATAAAGGTACCACCCCAAGCAATAAGTATCCAGCTATCAGTGATATTTATGAATTTGTACAAAACGAACCAAGATAAACAATTGACGGCATACATATGTATGCCGTCAATTGTACAACAATGAACATATCAGATCATAATCAATAAGTAACATTATTAACATTACAAGGAATCATTATCTGTTTCCTCTGCAGGTTTATTCAGTGGATATTATTTGACTATTCTTAAACTGTTGTGTACTAATACTTGCCTTAAAACGGTCAGGACGTTATGAAATTGTGTTCGCTTTCCATAATACTATTCTGGCTTTGGTTTTTACCTTGACAAAATTTGTAGCAAGATAGTCTGGGTACTTGTTTTGAACATGGTTGGGTGTAAATATCTAATCTTATTGTCACTTAGTGTTGAGATGGTTGTAAATAATGCCGACAAACTGGAAACACTAGTGTTCGTTTCACGACATTAACGGAAACGTTTCGCCACGAGTGATTCAGGAAATCACTCGTGGCGAAACGTTTCCCATAACATCCTTGGCTGTAGATAAATAGCTCAGCAGTATACTAGTGTGTCCTTTCCACTGTTGAAACGAAGTCCTCGTTAAGCAGTACATTAAAACTATTTACATTTTTCACTTTTTTATCTTTTGACCCGAAGTGAATAGCTTCTGTTTTTCCCAAGTCTAGACACAGTTAACTATTTACTACTAGACTAGTTTTAGTGACAGTACTTCAGCTACATCATTATGGAACTGTTTTCTGCTGTGGTTCTCATTTTGTGTTACTGACCATGACAATTTTTCTCTTTAGATTTGTGATCAACCAGTTTACAGAGTCTGTGCCATCAGCTTGCAGTTTCTAGCATAATTTGCTTTTCTTCACTGTATCAAATACCTTTCGTTGCTTTTAAGTTACTAAGCTTGTGAAATTCCCTATTGACATTTAACTTCTTATCAGGCTAATTAAAAGGCATCCATTGAACGAGGTTCCCTGAAATCTGACTGGTAGTTGTGGGGGATAATTACTATACTATATACTGCTTTCTATAAGATTTTGGACATGACGCTGCGTATATTTACAGGTTTACAGTAACTGACTGACATTCGATCAACCATTTTTCTTCTAAATACCTGGTGTGGCAGCGTTCATCACCTCTGACAAGGTGCTAGAGGTGATGCATAAATTTATTATACGAGTTACAGGTACTTTCAGTTCTGAAGCCCCGTCATTACCGAATTTGGTGGAGTGTTAAATCCGGTAGTTTTGGTTGAGTTTATCTTGGTTCGTTTTGTACAAATTCATAAATATCACTGATAGCTGGATACTTATTGCTTGGGGTGATATCTTTATTACAGTATATTGTTTTAAAATCATGGGAATCTTTCTATATATTTATGGGGCAACTTGTAAATTACTGAATAATGACGATGAATCATTTGTGTAGCTTCAGTTGAAATAATCTAACACTTTAGATGCTTAGTTATCAACATTTAGCACAATGTTGATAACTAATGTTTTCTTTAACAGCGTTCATGGCATATCTGAACCTGCTGGGCATACTTCACCCATGACCCACCAATCTCGTTTAAAATTAAGTCCTTTCTAAAATTTTATCTTGTATATTTAAAGATATATATATTTTTTTCATTGATGTTAATGTAAAAATTAATAATTTTGTACCAAAAGAACCTTAGAAAACTTACCTAACCTTATTATAAGAAGCGCAATTTAATTTAACCTAGTCCAACTAAATGTATTTAAGATAAGTTTATATTA
>NC_069443.1:27365325-27457272 GCF_026875155.1 Cherax quadricarinatus | reverse complement strand
GGGCTGTGACAAGATCTACTAGGTGAAACAGCAAGAAACCCGACACCCGCCTCAATAAACACATATAGCATGAGGAACACAACTTAAACAACGCCTTGACAACACCGAAATTCCACCAATCATCTTATGAATTCAGAGACGCCCAATTAGTGATAAAAGAAACTAATTTCCGCACACGCAAGTCCCCTTGAATCAGCACTGAATCGCTGTTTCGAATACAATTAAACAAAACAACGGCAGCTTCACCATCTCCGAAGTCTTAGCAAGAATCCTCCTAAAAACAGAAAACCCCTGCCATCACATAGTTTTCCCTGTTATACTACACAAAGCACAGAGAGTGAACACTGAAACAACCTGCCTCATTCCATTTAAATATTTGTCCAAAACCTATTTTTATGTTACCCAAGTAATAGCTTTTATATCCTTTTACTCATGTACGAATTAATTGCTTTTGTCACTACCACTACTACTACTACTACTACCACTAGTGAACATCGAAATGGTACCTCACTAGTATTCACCTCACTCTGAGCCTTTATATACCCTCTGTGTCCATGTACTGTTTGTAATGGCTTGATAAAGCTCCTGGAGAGCGAAACGTTGCTACAATAAATGTCACATTAGTTGCACTTGTGACTACATTCTTACCTCTACTAGTGGCCTACATATCGCCTCCTGGCGTTTTATAAGGCTCCATCCTGTCACTTCAACTCCATATTGTTTCAGACTATGGAACAATACTCTCCTCCAGACTGAGGGACTGACCACCTCAAAACTTCAAGGGTGATGGACTGATTACATCGTCTTCAAGTATCTTCTGCTTCTATCAACTTTTCTGTACTCGACTGAAGAAGCCTAATGTTTAGGCGAAACGTTTCGAAATAAAGATACCTAACTGTTGCATATGTGTCTTACCTAACAACCTGTCGGTATTTTATACCATTTTAATGTTCACTCATCAACTACCCTATTTCCAAACCAATAGTTTCCTATGTCCTTCCTAAATCTAAACTTGTCTAATTTAAATCCATTACTGCGGGTTCTCTCTTGGAGAGACATCCTCAAGACCTTATTAATATCCCCTTTATTAATACCCATATTCCACGTATACACTTCGATCATGTCTCCCCTCATTCTTCGTCTAACAAGTGAATGTAATTTAAGAGTCTTCAATCTTTCTTCATAAGGAAGATTTCTAATGTTATGTATTAATTTAGTCATTCTATGTTTTCTAACGAATTTATATCCATTCTGTAATATGGAGACTAGAACTGAGCTGCATAATCTAGGTGAGGCCTTACTAATGATGTATAAAGCTGCAGTATGACCTCTGGACTTCTGTTGCTTACACTTCTTGATATAAATCCCAGTAATCTATTTGCCTTATTACGTACGCTTAGGCATTGCTGTCTTGGTTTAAGGTTGCTGCTCACCATAAACCCCAAGTCCTTTTCGCAATCTGTATGGCTAAGTTCTACATTATTTAACTTGTAAGTGCTAGGGCTATGGACACTCCCGAGCTTCAGAACCTTGCATTTATCTACTCTGAACTGCATCTGCCACTTTTCTGACCAAGAATAGATTGTCCAAGAATAAATTGGATGGTCCTTCCTTAAATGGGTTTCAATCCGAGTGGGGATCTGTAACAAGTGGCGTACCACATGGATCAGTCTTAGGCCCGTTGTTGTTTATAATATATATCAATGACCTTGATGAGGGTATTACTAGTGATATGAACAAATTCGCCGATGACACAAAGATAGGTAGGATAATTGATTCAAACGTAGATGTTAGGGAACTTCAGGAGGATTTAAGCATACTCTCTGCTTCCTATTAGTGAGCCATGACTCGATCCATGACAGCACTTTTTTCCCCAATGCCATGACAGCACTTTTTTCCCCAATGCCATGAGCTGCCACTTTTTTTTAAGTCTCTGGTGCGGTACTCTATCAAAAGCCTTACTAAAATCTAAATCAGCGGCCTCAAAAGCTTTACTGAAGAAGGTTAATAAATTAGTTAGGCAGGAACGGCCCCTCGTGAATCCATGCTGAGTATCATTAATCAAGCTATGCTTATCCAGATGGCTTATATTATCAGCTACAACTGACTAGTAATTTGCCTACAATTGAGGTTAGGCTTATTGGGCGGTAATTTGACGGTAACGACTTGTCCCCTGCTTTAAAAATAGGAATTACATTAGCCATCTTCCACATATCATACACTACACCTGTTTGAAGAGAAATATTAAAAATATTAGTCAATGGTTCACAAAGTTTCGTTTTACACTCTTTAAGAACCCTTGAAAAAGTTCATCATGGCCCGGGGATTTATTTTGCTTGAACTGGTATATTTGTTTGATAACCAGTTCGGTAGTGACTGTGATATTGCATAATTTATCATCATCAGGCCCACTATAAAAATTAATTACTGGGATATTGTTAGCGTCTTCCTGAGTGGAAACCGAGAGAAAATAATTATTAAGAATCGAGCACATTTCATTCTCCTTGTCAGTGAGATGCCCAGAGTTATTTTTAAGGGGACCTATTTTATCTCTAACTTTTGTTCTATAAACCTGGAAAAAACTTTTTGGGTTAGTTTTCCAATCCCTAGCAACTTTAATTTCATAGTCCCGTTTAGCTTTTCTTATCCCCTTTTTAACGGTCCTCTTCATGTCAATATACTGATTCATAAGATGACCCTCACCTCTTTTGATGCGCCTATAAATTCCTTTTTTCTGTCCTAAAAGGTATCTGAGCCTATTATTCATCCATCTGGGGTCATTTCTATTCGATCTAATTTCCTTATATGGGATAAATGTCCTTTGGGCAGCATGTATTGTGTTAAGAAAGCTGTCATATTGATAGCTCTCTTCGTTACCACAGTCCACAGATAAGCGTTCACTAAGCCCATTGTAATCTGCTAAGCGAAAATCTGGGACCAGTATTGAATTATCCCTACTGTCATACTTCCATTCAATGCTAAAGGTAATTGATTTGTGATCGCTTGTGCCGAGTTCCTCTGTAATTTCTAAATTATTAACAAGAGTTTCCTTGTTTGCCAAAACCAAATCAAGAAGGTTATTTCCCCTTGTAGGCTGTATCACAAACTGCTTCATAAAACAATCCTGAACTACTTCTAAGAAGTCTTTGATTCAAAATTCCCCAGCAAGAAATTCCAATCAATAGACAAAATTTAAATTTCCCCCCTAAATTACACTTATTGTCCCTTTGGTTTAACAATTTCCTCCCATTAGTCCCCTTGGCCCCTTCTAAGTCTGGGGACGGTCTATCATACCAAAAATAAATTTTTTAGTCCTGAAAATTCTACCCAAACTGTGTTTTATTTTCAATTAATACCGTTTTTTATGCAACAGTTCAAGCGATCTCGGACATATAGGCCCCCCCCACCCCCCTTCCCCCGATACTTCTGCTACTTAAAACAATTTAAAACCCTGTATGTACTTTCAGCACACGTCCCGATTTTTTGATGAACCAGTCTCATTTAAAGGCAAATCCCAAAAGTTATTTGCACTAGAAAAACTTCTAACCGTCCATCTTTTTCCTAGCCCCGACTATTTGTGTAATATATATTAAGGACCACCCTTTTCTCTTTTACCCCCCCTGTTCCTTTCTTTTTTCCCTAAACCTATTACTGCCTTGCAGTTATCCCATGGTTTTCCAATATCCACCTCTTTTTTGCCTTTTTCTATTCTCCTAGACTTATTATACACTGGGATTTTCCTGTTTTCCCCCCCCAAAACCCCAAACCACTAACTTTTCCCTATTTAAAACCTAACACTCCCTCCACTGCGTTGCCAGTGCCCAAACCCCAAACTTAGATAAGTGAACCCCATCCCGGCAAATGTCTTTTCTGCCACAAAAGAGGTCCCAGTTTTCAATGAATGTTACCGCTTTTTCCCTTAAGTATTTGCCCACCCAACAATTCCCCGGGAAAACCCAAATTCATTTCCAACCCCTCCCCTTGGCAAAATACCACATATGACAGGTTCCCACCCTTCCCTCCTAATTATCCTATTTTTAAACCTGTACCTCTAATAAAAATCCTAACTCCTACGTCTCCAACATCTTTGCCTCCATACTGAACTAAAAAGGTTTTTCCCCCATTATTCCCCTAATGTCATCCAAGGGCAACAATATCCTTCATCCCAGCCCCAGGAAAAAAACGCACACGCCTCCTACTCCTTGGCAAAAATTTTTATTTTTAAATCTGGCAGGCCGTGTTCAGAAATCAAGTGGCTGCATTCCAACATTCGTGTACTACTGACTTATAACTAATTTATCGTAAATTAATTGGATAATTATTCCCGCAATCTTTTACGCGCGCGCGCACACAACACAAAACCCACACACCCCGTGAACGATTTAAATTTTTTTTTTGGAAAAGGGACCTATTGATAGCATTTGGCCTGTTAGTCCTTTTTGTCTATGGCAGTTGTCAAAGTAAATAAGTAGGAGTAATGGTTTAATGGGCTTACACTTTTTTGGGTAGCACTGAAAATTGTTGGGCAAATATTTTTGTTAAAGGGGTTTGGATTTGATTAGGGCATACTCAGTAAGGGCAAGAAGGCCTGCGCAGTGTCCTTCTTTCTGTGTGAGTCAATGTGTGTGTGCGCGCGCCCGCATGTACGCAGACCGCGTTCTCGCGCGCGAGCGCAACGAATAAATCTGAAATTTTAATTTGCTGGAAAATCATTCCTACATCTGTTATTCGGCGTCAAGAGGGGCTGACGCCCCCTCCCCCTGTCAGGATAACAACTCCGTGATACAGTGTGACGCCTGTAAATTTTACCGAAAAAAAACAAAAGACGAACGGTGTGAACACAAATTTAGAAACTGAAAAACATCCCTTCCCAAAATATGAAGAATACCCGTCTACTTAATATATAATATTTATATTTTAATAATAATATATATATTTTTATAAAATATATATATATATATAATAATATATAATATATATTATATATTATGTATATATAATTTTTTATATTATATTTATAAAAATATATTTTATATATATAAAATTTTTTATATAATTATTATTTTTAATATATATTATTTTTATATATTTATATTTAATATATATTTATATAATATATTATAAATAAATTTTTATAAATTTTATTAAATATATTTTTTATATTTTTATAAAAGTTTTTTTTATTTATATATATATAATTTTGGGATTTGTGGGAGTGAACAGCAGACCGTTCGGGTACCATGGTCTTTGTGCCGTAAAACCGAAAGGGGGAAAATTGCAAGACACGAGGAGGTTAATAAATTAAAGAGGACCCCAAACAGCCGGATGCCCAGCTAAAGGGAGCCACCCCCGCTATCAGATTGATGGCGCCAGAAACGTCCCGATGGTATCACCCTTCAAGCCTGGACAGTGGGGGCGGGGGGTGGGACTATACATGGCATCTACCTTGGCAGAACTTCCTTTCCGTACACCGGAGGGGGGAAGGGAGCTCCAGCTTCAGGGGGTCCCAAAAGTCTGAAAAAATGGGGAACTTGCCCTCATTATTTTTTTTGTTCCCATAGGGCCCGAGACCCTTGGCTCAGGGAAAAGAATGAATCTAATTCCTTAAGGAGCTGGAAAAAGATCAAAGGGTAAATAGGGATCCCGGGCAGCTGTTCTCTGTTCCAGCGGGTCGTCGGCGTTCAAAGGGGTAATGCTGTTATTTTGGGAAAACGCCCCAGCTCTGAGGAGCTGGATGAGATTTTCCCCCTTTTTTTTCGGGGGTATACCGTAACTGTACTGTATTTTCCATTTTATACAAAAATGTATCTCTTAAATTTTTTTTTCCATTTTATGTAATAAAATATTCCTACTGGGAAAAAAAAATATTGAAAAGATGGGGTGGTAGGGAAAGTGGAATATTCAAACGGCTTTAGGAAGAAATCCAAATATTCATCCTTGAAGCCTTTATATATATATATAATATATATATATATATATATATTAATATATATATATTATATATATATATATATCTTATATGTGCCTAGCTGGCACAACAGAATCTCTCCTGGAGGACATCAGTACTTAGCTCAGTGGTGACGTGTACTTAGCTCTGTGAAGACCTGTTTGTGTGCTCTCTGTGAATCTGAACCAGGATGCCCTCTCTTGAGCAGCTTTACCAGCAGCTGAGAGAAGAACTCAGAGTTGCTAAACTGGAGATACGGCGATTAACGGAGGAGAACAAGAGGATTCGTAGTAATCCTCCTGTTGTGAGTCCCCAGGTTAAGAGGGGAGCTTGGTCAGTGGCCGGGCAACATGGAACCAAGCTGAAGATCAAGAAAACGGTTGGAGAGGCGGAAACAACGAGAAAACCAGAAGACTACCGTGGAAACTTCCAACTCATTCTCGGTGCTACCTGACGAATGTGAGTGTTCTGCTGGGAATGCCACAACGAGCACCAAAGAAGCATTGGCAGACGTGAGTAAGACATCCCTAGAAACCCCAACGAAGACCATCGAGAACGTCTTGACGAATTCTACAAGTGGTGTAATGCTACCTGGCGAATGTGAGTCGACTACTCGGAGCATCACGACGGACGACGCCAGGAAGGTAAAAACATTGTTGTTGTTGGGGATAGCCAGATTAGGTACATGGATAGGGCATTCTGTTTGAAGGATAGGAGTAGGAGGCAGAGAGTGTGTTTTCCTGGGGCTGGATGAAGGATATTGTTAGCCGTCTGGATGACATCATGAGAGGTAATGGGAGCAATCCTATTATCTGTCTCATTTGCTGGAGGCAACGATGTTGGCAGACGTAGGAGTGAGGACCTGATTAGCAGGTATAGGTCAGCAATAGAGATAATTAGGAGGAAGGGTGGGAAACCTGTCATATGTGGCATTTTGCCAAGGAGAGGAGTTGGAAATGAATGGTTGTCCAGAGCAATTGGTGTCAATTGCTGGCTGGACAAGTACTGTAAGGAAAATGCGGTAACATTCATTGACAACTGGGACCTCTTCTATGGCAGAAAATGACATGTATGCCAGGGATGGGGTTCACTTATCTAGGTGTGGGGTGGGAGCACTGGCCAATGCAGTGGAGGGAGCTGTTATGTCTTTAAACTAGGAATAATTAGTGGTATGGGTTTTTGGCGGGAAAACTGTGAAGTCGCAGGGTAGTAACATGAGTACTAGGAGAACTAGTAATAGGCAAAATGAGGAGGATATTGGAAAGCCAGTGGCACTAATTGACAAGGACAGTAATAAGTTTAGTGGAATACAGAAAGGAGCAGGAAGGGTAAAGAGAGTGGAGGGTCCTTAAGTATATATTACACACAAATAGTCGCAGTGCTAGGAATAAGATGGACGAGTTGAGACTAGTTGCTAGTGCAGGTAACATAGATGTATTTGCCATTACTGAGACGTGGTTTAACTCAAAAAGTCGGGACGTGCCTGCAGAATGTCACATTCAGGGTTTTTTAAATTGTTCCCAAATAGATAGAAGTATCGGGAAGGGGGTGGGGTGGCATTGTATGTCCGAGATCGCTTGAACTGTTGCATAAAAACGGGTATTAAGTCTGAAGTAACACATACAGAGTCTGTTTGGATAGAATTTTAGAGGGGCAATGAAAAATTAATTTAGGTGTGATATACCGTCCCCCAAATTTAGATAGGGACCAAGGGAGACTACTATGGGAGGAAATTTTTTAGGGCCACAAGGCACGATAATGTAGTAATTCTAGGAGACTTTAACTTTAGTCATATTGATTGGAATTTCTTGACTGGGAATTTAGAATCATACGATTTCTTAGAAGTAGTTCAGGATTGTTTTTGAAGCATTTTTGTGACAGAACCTAAAAGGGGGAAATAACCTGCTTGACTTAGTTCGGGCAAACAATGAATCCCTTTTTAATAATTTAGAAGTTTCAGAGGAACTGGGTGCTAACGACCAAAAATCAATTACATTTAGAATTGAATGGAAGTATGAAGTAGGGTTTAACTCAGAAACAGTCCAGATTTTGGGCTTAGCAATTACGATGGGCTTAGAGAACACTTATCATCTGTTGACTGGGGTAACGAAAGAGAGCTATCAATATGACAGTTTTCTGAACACAATACATGCTGCTCAAAGAACGTTTATCCCTTATAAGGAAAATTAAACAATAGAAATGACCCAAAATGGATGAATATAGGCTGAAATATCTACTAGGGCATAAGAAAGGAATTTATAGGCGTATCAAAAGAGGCGAGGGTCATCTTATGAATCCCGTATATTGACATTAAGAGGGACATTAAAAAGGGGATAAGAAAAGCTAAAAGGGATATGAAATTAAAGTTGCTAGGGATTCTAAAAAATAACCCAAAAAGTTTTTTTCCAGGTATATAGAACAAAAGTCAGAGATAAGATGGTCCCCTTAAAAATAACTATGGGCATCTTACTGGGCAAAGAGAATGAAATGTGCTCGATTTTAAATAATTATTTTCCCCTCGGTTTTTACACAGGAAGACACTAATAATATTCCCGGGAATTAATTTTTATAGTGGATCAGAAGAAGATAATTATGGGAACATCACAGTCCTAGTGAAATGGTTGTGAAGCAGATAGACCGACTGAAGCAAAATAAGTCACCGGGTCCTGAGAGTTTTTTCAAGGGTCTTAAGGGAAAGCAAAATGGAAGTCTGTGAACCATTAACTAATATTTTTAATTATCTCTTCAAACAGGTGCAGTGTCTGATATGTGGAAGATGGCTAATGTAATTCCTATTTTAAAACAGGGGACAAGTCGTTACCGTCAAATTACCGCCCAATAAGCCTGACCTAAATTGTGGGCAAATTACTAGAGTAAATTTATAGCTGAGATTATAAGAAGCCATCTCGATAAGCTAGCTGATTAATGGATACTCAGCATGGATTCACAAGGGGCCGGTCTTGTCAAAACTAATTTATTAACTTTCTTCAGTAAAGCTTTTGGGGCTGTTGACCACGATAAAGAATTTGATATTATTTACTTAGTTTTTTAGTAAGGCATTTGATA
The DNA here is from genome assembly GCF_026875155.1 of Cherax quadricarinatus. NCBI lineage: Eukaryota > Metazoa > Arthropoda > Malacostraca > Decapoda > Parastacidae > Cherax > Cherax quadricarinatus. The sequence goes on along the minus strand of NC_069443.1, from coordinate 27,448,259 downwards.
AGTTCCCCCCCAAAAGACGTTAAAGAAAGTAGCAGCTCATGGCATTGGGGGAAGGGTGCTCTCGTGGATCGAATCATGGCTCACAGACAGGAAGCAAAGAGTGTCCATAAATGGGGTTAAATCCGGGGGGGATCAGTAACAAGTGGCGTTCCACAGGGACCCGTCTTGGGCCCGTTGTTGTTTATAATATATATCAATGATCTTGATGAAGGAATTACTAGTGATAGGGAAGCAAATTCGCCGATGACACGAAGATAGGTAGGATAATTGATTCAAACGTAGATGTTAGGGAACTTCAGGAGGATTTAGACAAACTCTACTCTTGGTCAAAAAGTGGCAGATGCAGTTCAATGTAGATAAATGCAAGGTTCTGAAACTCGGAGTGTCCATGACCCTAGCACTTATAATTAAATAATGTAGAACTTAACCATACAGATTGCAAAAAGGACTTGGGGATTATGGTAAGCAGCAACCTTAAATCAAGACAGCAATGCCTAAACGTACGTAATAAGGCAAATAGATTACTGGGATTTATATCAAGAAGTGTAAGAAAACAGAAGTCCAGAGGTCATACTGCAGCTTAAAACATCATTAGTAAGGCCTCACCTAGATTATGCAGCTAAATTTCTGGTCTCCATATTACAGAATGGACATAAATTCGTTAGAAAACATTCAGCGTGGGATGACTAAATTAATACATAGCATTAGAAATCTTCCTTATGAAGAAAGATTAAAGACTCTTAAGTTACATTCACTTGTTAGACGAAGAATGAGGGGAGACCTGATCGAAGTTGTATAAGTGGAGATAGGTATTTAAAAAAGGGGATATTAAAAAGGTCTTGAGGAATCTCCAAGAGAGAACCCGCAGTAATGGATTTAAATTAGATAAGTTTAGATTTTGAAAGGACATAGGAAAGTATTTGGTTTGGAAATAGGTAGTTGATGAGTGGAACAGTCTACCTAGTTGGGTTATTGAGGCTAGGACCTTGGGTAGTTTCAAATTTAGGTTGGATAAGTACATGAGTGGGAGGGGTTTTTGGGTTTGAGTGGGACTTGCACATCAGAGCTTTTTTCTTGGGTTTGCATTGAAAATTGGGTTGGTCAAATGTTTGTTAGTGGGAGAATTTTTAAAGGACCTGCCTAGTATGGGCCAACAGGCCTGCTGCAGTGTTCCTCCTTTCTTATGTTATGTTCTTATGACATGGGAGAAAGCCTGGGCCTTTCTTTAAACCCCACCAAATGTGAAATAGTTTCTACCAATCAACAGTTGATCCGAATATTAGTACCGTTTTACCAGGAGCACGAGCCATTGATCCAGCCAATAGCACTCCCCCTCGGGGCTCCTCTTTGGGGCCAATGGCCCTCGATCTGGTCCTAGGAAAAAAAGTCTCAGACCTCCAGACGATGGAAAGCAGGATGAAAGACATTGACACACACGATGCCTTCTACCTACTCACCAGATGCCTGTCAACCCCAAAACTTACCTATTTTCTGAGATGCTCCCCAGCCTTCAGCAGTCCAAAACTCAAGGAAATATGACTCTCTCCTGAAGGCCCCTGCTAGGAGGTATTGAATCTTCCCTTGACGATGGACAGTGGTTGCAAGCCTCACTTCCGGTCAGGCTTGGAGGGCTAGGAGTACGCAGATCCCCCAGATTGCTCTAAACAGCTTTCCTATCCTCTTCCATTGCATCAACGAGTTGATAAGACAAATTCTTCCTGACACCCTCAGTGACCAGCAGGGAAAAGAAGACCCTAGCTATGTCAGTGCCATCACCGAATGGAGACTCTTGCTGCTCCAGCACCAAACCCTAGTGCAGCACTGGCTCACAAACAGTCAAGCTGGGATAGCCCAATTGCTGAAAAGGTGCTTGCCAACATGCTCAGGGCTGCAACATCAGATAGGGAGATTGCCCGTCTCCAGGCTGTGAGTGCACCTCACTCCGGGGACTTCCTCCAAACAGTTCCCATATCAGCAATGGGAACGCGACTCGACCCTAAGACCCTCCGTATTGCAGTGGCTCTGCGCCTTGCTGCCCAATTCACACAGAATATATGTGTATTTGCGGCGAAGTGCAAGCAGACCAATACGGTCTACATGGTCTTAACTGTTCCAAAACCAAGGGCTGGCATGCAAGACACAATGAGGTCAACGACATCATTAAGAGAACCCTTGCTACAGCTGGATGCCCTGCCGAGAGGGAGCCACGATCACTTGCAGCAAACAATACCCACAACCCAGCAAACCGCCCCGACGGGATCACCATCTATCCTTGAAAGAATGGCAAGCTCTTAGCATGGGACATACCTGTGTGTCCACACTGGCTGACACCTATATCCATCACAGTGTGGGGCGACAGGGAGGAGCTGCTGACCACAGGGAGGAGTACAAGATCAGCAAGTACAGGGACATTAGCCAACAGTATCAATTTGTCCCAGTGGGATCAGAGACCTTGGGATCATGGGGAAAAAATGCCACACGTTTCCTTAAAGAATTGGGTTCCAGACTCATCGACACCACCAGGGACCCAAGGGCAGCCACTTTCATGTTCCAGCGCCTCAGCGTCGCCATCCAGAGGGAAAATGCTTGCTGCATACTTGGCTCACGTCCAGCCTCGGAGGAGCTGGAGGAAATTCATCATCTTTGATACATTGTGCCATTGTATTCATGTTTATGTTTTTTTCTGTAAATGTATTTTGTTTATTAATAAATGTTCACATAGAATAAAACATATATAGGGGGTGGTAGGAGAAGAAAATATTCAAACAGCTCCGGGGAGAACCTTGAGTTTTCTCTGAGGTACGTTTGTCTTCTCTGAGGATGAGGGTCCCCATTCCAGCTATAGAGGTGGTACTTCCCTATATAATATATATATATATTATATATATATATATATATATATATATATATATATATATAAATATATATATATATATTATATAATGTATGTATATAAACTTTCGGAAATTGAATATCATTTTATTGAATGGGGAAATGAAAAAGGATCCTTCCTCCGTAAGCCATGCAATTTAGTCGTAAGATGCGACTAAACTGACGGGAGCAAAGGTCTAGTAGCCCCTTTTGTATAAATTAATAAATAAAAAACTTGCATTTCTTCTTTTCTCGTGTCACTGCCTCGATGGTGTTTATGTTTCTGTTATGCTTTGTTCTATGTTAGTTGATAAGAACTTGACAATAAAACAGAAGTCAAATAGTGCAATATGTCATCTAATGGAACGGAACATGCATCTTGGTGCCCTACCCAACATAAATGAACTCTGGTGCTACTCAATACGTATTATTATTATTATTATAATCAAGGGGGAAGCGCTAAACCCGGAGGATTATACAGCGCCTGGGGGGGGGGATGTGGAAGGCATTCAGGCTTAATTCGGGGAACTGGAGCACAGATCCAATTCCCTAAATCAAGAGCCCCTCACCAACATCAAGGAACCTTCCTTGAGGGGACTCAATACGTAATAATTCACAATTTTTAGGCATTAATACGCATTGATACACTTTAATTAGCAATAATACTCGCTAATATCCAAATTATTCACTAGTACTTAGAATATGCGTATTAATACGGTATAATACGTATTAAAACGAGTTACTGCAGGAGTTAAACCAGTTACTCTCCGAGAGGCGTCTTGGCAACGGTGTTTTCGACTAGTCTCGGGGACCTTCTCGGCTGATATTATGACTGGTCTTGTGTACCTTTTAAGAAGAACTGCTTGTGGTACTTTCCAGCTGACCTTGTGGACCTTTTCAGCTGGCCTATAGAACCTTTTTTTTGTTGGTCATGGTGGACCTGGCTCGCCTCTCAAGTGGTCTTATCGGTACTAAGCACATCATTAACCTGAGTTAATACGAGACAGTTGTCTCGCCTTAGTATGCCTAGTATGGGCCAACAGGCCTGCTGCAGTGTTCCTCCTTTCTTATGTTCTTATGTTCTTAACTAATATTCAAAATTTGTATATAGTTCATGAACGATTTCTATTGTCAATAAGATCAGTTTGTCGTTAAAATCGAACTAAAGCGATACTGGTAAGGTATATGTGTGTGAGGGAAAAGTTTAATAGATAGGAGTAGCGAGGGAGTATATAGTAACAATAGTTTCATTGCCGGCTACTTGTTTAGGTAGGGTAAGTCAAGCTCCCGCTATTCCCGCCTTTTTTTCCCCCCTACCCGAAAGTGATAGTTTGCTTGCCGGCTGCTTGTTAAGGTAGGGTCAGTCTAGCTCCCGCTATCCCTTCCCCTCCTTCTCCCCCCCACCCGAAAGGTGACGTGTGGGGCTCTGGTCAAACATTAAATCACTCGACTCACAGCTCCCAACACTACTGTAAGTACATGCCTGCCTTGTATTCTAGTGGATTTATTGGTTAAAAGCTTCACTTTTGACCAATAATAAACTTAGTCCTTTCAGTCTTGCTCTAAGTTGACTGTTGTAATAATCACCACATCTTTTGGGTATTGTACTTATCATGGAGAGTGATTTCTTAAGCAGTGGGTAACCTGTCTATCTTTTCAGCTTGGATGACAGAGGGTCACCTGTCAATCAACGAGAAGAACTAATGGAGAAGGACTAGCGTCCTGAGACGTCCCCATTTTGGATTTAATTACCTGTGCACCTGTATGAAATTGCAGGACGTAACCCCACATCATTGCAGCGGTAAAGAACCTGCTTTCCTGTCATCGGGATAGAATACTCACGGCGATACTCTGTGAAGAACTAGCCGGTGGTGGTCAGTTTGCTGCAAGATCTTTGTTGGTAAAACCGCTTATTGCCGATGTATGGAAAGACCTGTCTGGAGGCTTTAATTGGAAAAACGTTTTGCTCTATTTAGAGCAGGGGTCGGCAACCCCCGGACCGCGGGCCACATCCGGCCCCCCGTGAGGTTTTCGTCCGGGCCGCCAACTTAACACCTAGACACTAATTATCTAATTAGTATAGAATACAGATGCAGTAGCTCGCTTCAAGGTTAAGCAGTCCCTGGAAAAGTTACTTCGTATCCTCCTTTCTCAGAGTTTTTCATTTGAGCTCGTTGTCTGGTGGTAAAACAACTGTACAATAGATATATGCATTCCATAATAACATTTATTTAATTATTTGTGATAAATTGTGTTAAGTATTATTAGAATTAGGCCAAAATTGGTTTAAAAAAAACTAATGACAGCCCTGAGTTCGAGAAAATTTTTGTATATTACATATAATAACATGGCCCTCCTTCGAGAGACTGCATAGCTGTCTGGTTCTCTCTAAAAAACTGACCGTTGCTTAACGAAACCTTGTTCAGAATTATGTCTCTGTTTTGAAGACACTCTCATTCACAACTAAACTATACTTTATACAACCCTGGGCGTTCAACATACATTTACATTTTCCACTTGCAGTCTGCAAATAATTTGTGCAAGAAAGGTATGCAATATCTACAAGAATAACATGCTGGGGAAACTTCAGTGCAGCAAAGCTGTGGGAATCTGGGCAGTAAATCCTCTGTACATCACTAGTGAGGCCTCATTTGGATTATGCTGCTCAGTTTTGGTCCCCTTACTACAGGATGGACATAGACTCATTACAGAACATACAGAGAAGAATGACTAAAATGATTTACTGTGTAAGGAACCTCCCGTATGAAGATAGACTTAAAGCCTTAAATCTCCACTCTCTGGAGAGGCGTAGAATGAGGGGAGATATCATTGAAGTGTATAAGTGGATGACGGGCATAAACAAGGGAGACATTAATAAAGTACTGAGGGTGTCGAACCAGGTAAGAACCAGGAATAATGGATTTAAGTTGGATAAATTTAGATTTAGAAAGGACATAGGTAAGTACTGGTTTTCTAACAGAGTTGTAGATGCGTGGAACAGTCTTCCCAGTGGGGTGATAGAGGCTAGGACCTTGGGTAGCTTTAAGAAGAGACTGGACAAATATATGAGTGGGAGGGGCTGGGTTTGATTGGTGTTGGGGGGTGCGGGAGTTGTTTCTTGAGTAGCTTTAGGTAGATGTCGTTTTGATAAGGACCTGCCTCGTATGGGCCAGTAGGCCTTCTGCAGTGTTCCTACATTCTTATGTTCTTATGTTTTGTGAGGAAGAATCTAACCAGGAAGACACTAGGGTTTTATATCATGATGAGAAAAATAAATAACGTTATCCTCAAGTGGTTTTTCTGTAGGCACCAAATTTGACTGTTACCGTTCTTGATTAATAAAACATCAGAAAAGGGAAGACACTCATCTCATTCTTCCTCAGGATGGAGACGAATGGCTCAAAGCCATTTGTGAAAAGAGACGTATGCGAAGAACAACAGTAGGGAGATATTTAGCTTTGTCAGGTTAATGGCGGGGTCAGTAAGATCACACTGGGGGTTAAATGGGACACAGAACTACAGGAGGCTTACTCTTTGTGTTTAGACTAACGCAGCTTCCATACGTTTGCACCGTGTTTTGTCCATTTTCTTTATGCCCAGCTGGGCGTCCTTCCACGAAATCAGGAGGGTAGTTTGATTCATGTGTCTTACGCATGCGTTATCCATGATGAATAAGACACATATACGTGTTATCATCTTTTTTGGCCGAAACGTTTCGATAGTACAATGGGCATCTTCAGTTGAATACAGGCCAATAAGACACTACAGTAGTAGTAGTAGTTTCTACGTGTTCAGTCCATGAGTCTTGATAGGAGATGGTAATGAACATCAAAATGGTATACAATACCGACAGGCTGTTAGGTAAGACACATATGCAACAGTTAGACAACTTTATTCCGAAACGTTTCGCCTACACAGTAGGCTTCTTCAGTCGAATACAGAAAGTAGGCAGGAACAGTAGAGATGTGAAGACGATGTAATCAGTCCATCACCCTTAAAGTCGTAGAATTTGAGGTTGTCAGTCCCTCGGCCTGGAGAAGTTCAGTTCCATAGTCAGGAACTATCTGAAGATCAAGCGACAGTGCGGAGACTTAAATACTGTCGGAAGGAGAGGTGCAGGGTAGTAGTAGTAGTAGTAGTAGTGAGAGGCAACTGAGAGGTCATGTCCCTCTCAGATCCAACCCTTCTCACTTGAAAAGCTTGTCCAAGGTGTTTTCTGTACCAAGATGCCACGTGTTGCAGTGTCTGACAAGATGAACATCAAAATGGTATACAATACCGACAGGCTGTTAGGTAAGACACATATCCAACAGTTAGACAACTTTATTCCGAAACGTTTCGCCTACACAGTAGGCTTCTTCAGTCGAATACAGAAAGTAGGCAGGAACAGTAGAGATGTGAAGACGATGTAATCAGTCCATCACCCTTAAAGTCGTAGAATTTGAGGTTGTCAGTCCCTCGGCCTGGAGAAATTCAGTTCCATAGTCAGGAACTATCTGAAGATCAAGCGACAGTGCGGAGACTTAAATACTGTCGGAAGGAGAGGTGCAGGGTAGTAGTAGTAGTAGTAGTAGTAGTAGTAGTGAGAGGCAACTGAGAGGTCATGTCCCTCTCAGATCCAACCCTTCTCACTACTACTACTACTACTACTACTACCCTGCACCTCTCCTTCCGACAGTATTTAAGTCTCCGCACTGTCGCTTGATCTTCAGATAGTTCCTGACTATGGAACTGAACTTCTCCAGGCCGAGGGACTGACAACCTCAAATTCTACGACTTTAAGGGTGATGGACTGATTACATCGTCTTCACATCTCTACTGTTCCTGCCTACTTTCTGTATTCGACTGAAGAAGCCTACTGTGTAGGCGAAACGTTTCGGAATAAAGTTGTCTAACTGTTGCATATGTGTCTTACCTAACAGCCTGTCGGTATTGTATACCATTTTGATGTTCATCTTGTCAGACACTGCAACACGTGGCATCTTGGTACAGAAAACACCTTGGACAAGCTTTTCAAGTGAGAAGGGTTGGATCTGAGAGGGACATGACCTCTCAGTTGCCTCTCACTACTACTACTACTACTACTACTACTACTACTACCCTGCACCTCTCCTTCCGACAGTATTTAAGTCTCCGCACTGTCGCTTGATCTTCAGATAGTTCCTGACTATGGAACTGAATTTCTCCAGGCCGAGGGACTGACAACCTCAAATTCTACGACTTTAAGGGTGATGGACTGATTACATCGTCTTCACATCTCTACTGTTCCTGCCTACTTTCTGTATTCGACTGAAGAAGCCTACTGTGTAGGCGAAACGTTTCGGAATAAAGTTGTCTAACTGTTGCATATGTGTCTTACCTAACAACCTGTCGGTATTGTATACCATTTTTATGTTCAGCTCATGGGCATTAGGTGCAACACCTCCTATGTGATAACTACCAGGTGATAAAAGCAACACTTGCTCTGTGAGACAGTTCGCAAGTGTCAAGATGAGCACCTCTTAGAGAAACAGCTCACAGGTATTGACATCAGCACTTGTGTAAAACACACTAGTGTTGAGAACAGCACCTGCTCTATATGACAGCCAGATCACAAATGTAAAGAACGATACGTATTCTGTGAGAGACAGCTCTCTGGTGTTAGGGACTTAGTAACATTAAGCTCAAACTTAAGTAAACCTATAGTTTTCCAAGTCTAGTGGAACGTATAGTGAACGTATATTATCTAAATTATATATGTTCACTATACATCCCCCCTCCAATTCTTTCCCTCCCCCCCAAAAAAAAAAAATGCAAGAAATGTACGCTAACATATAGCTTAAATCTGGTATTCACTGAACTGCGAAAAAAATAATGATATAAAAATTAAATCAGTAAATTTCGCTCCTAAATCATTTAGAGTAAACAGGCTTGAACGTTCAGTACTCCTTTAGCTAAATAACCCACACGGGTTTGGGTAAAACATTACATTAAAAAAAAAACAGCCATCACTGTTAACTCCCACATTGACTTGCAAACATTGTGACACATGAACGGGCGATAAGCTTGTACACCAACATAAACACAGGCATGGCTGCCACTGCATCATTCCCGCTGCTACACTCAACTGGCCATCACTCACGCTTAATACTTCACTTGATTAAACCTTTTTTTTTCCCTGTGTGTATGCCACATATTTAACGGGATTTTGACAAGGTGAACTCACCTTTGTTGCTCAACGTTTATATAATATATATATATATATATATATATATATATATATTATATATATATATATTATATATATATATATTATATATATAAATAAAAATGTAATCACGAAACAAGTGATTTTTTTAATCATTAACAGAACTGCGGATGGCCAGGACTCAATCCTGGGTTCCCATTTCCAGCCCTATGAGAACGGGACATAATAGGTATAACTCTAGAGAATTTGTGGTCCAGTGGGCAGAGTGATGCGTTCCATATCCCGTTCTCACAGGGCTTGGGATGGGAACGCAGGATCGAGTCCTGGCCATCCGCAGTTATGTTAATCATTCAAAAATCACTTGTTTCGTGATTTCATTTATATATATTATATATATATCATGCCGAATAGGTAAAATTGATCAGTTAACAACAACTTACTTCAAATTAAGTTTTTCTAAAATGTTCTTTTACGTTCATTTATATTAATGTAAAAATTAATAATTTTTTACCAAAAAGAACCTTAGAAACTTTCCAAACCTTATTATAACAAGCGCAATTTAATTTAGCCTAAGCCAGCTAAATATATTTTAGATAAATTTACAATAATTTAATAAACAAACACAATGAAATACATTTTTTCGTTAGGTTCAGAATGATTTTTACGAAATTATTGCATACACAAATTTTCGCTTACCTTATTCGGCAAGAAGAGCGTTGCTATTTAAGCCAAAATCGCAAGTTTTACCTATTCGACACGACATTTATATATCCAGGGCCATATCATTCGGCTGGAAACACATTCTTACCGAGTCTTAATGCTTTAGTCTCGTCTGTTAAATTCACTGTGGAGAAAGAAGTGGAATCTGAACTCCCTTTTCTGTGTGTTGATATACCGTGTTGATAGAAAGTTTCAAGTTTACGGTATATTGGAAGGCCATTAATGTGTGCACATATGTCCACTGTTATTCCAACCATGAGACCAAGGTAAAAGTTAGTGTCTTTCTCGCCATGTTTCTGAGACCTTACAATATGTGTAGGCCTGAATTTCTCGATAAAGAAATTAGGAAAATATTTGATATTGTCACGAAACTGCTGTTCCTAGCGATGTTGGCAGCTAGGAAATTATTACAGGACTGAACCTAGGATGACACCTCAGTTCAAGAATGAGTTGGTGACCCGGTGGTCTGGTGGCTAAAGCTCCCGCTTCACACACGGAGGGCCCGGGTTCGATTCCCGGCGGGTGGAAACATTTGACACGTTTCCTTACACCTGTTGTCCTGTTCACCTAGCAGCAAATAGGTACCTGGGTGTTAGTCGACTGGTGTGGGTCGCATCCTGGGGGACAAGATTAAGGACCCCAATGGAAATAAGTTAGACAGTCCTCGATGACGCACTGACTTTCTTGGGTTATCCTGGGTGGCTAACCCTCCGGGGTTAAAAATCCGAACGAAATCTTATCTTGGTTCTTGCATACAATGAGAATTTATCTGTCCTGCCAAATGCCCTTAAAAGATTTAGCACAAGTAGTTTTTAAGAATTCAAGGACTGTTAAAAGCATTTTGATAAAGAATTCTCCACAATATTGCATCGGTGGTTTGTACAGAATTGGTTGCAATGGGTGCAACTTGTGGGACAGACTGGCAAACCTCTAGATATTAGGATATCAACACAAATATTCGATAGGGACTGCCCAAGAATCAAATGCGATTTTCAGGTATATTAGTCTGTAATAATATGACAAACTGGTAGGAAGCTAAAGTCATTGTCCCTTGTTTCACTTGGCTTGGGCTGAAAATTGTAGAATCGGCTAAACTATGGCCATAATCCTTTTGGATAAGGTACAGAAGTCTTGGATGTGTGGGATAAACTACGGCCCTCTTCCCTTTGAGCTACAGCTGTCTCCCCCTTTAAATGAGCTGGTGGTGGACCCATTTCCTAATGTATGGAAAATTACCTAGATAACTGCCATATATTTATATTTAGAATGTTAAGTCTTTCACAACATATCGAAGTTGACCGAATTTTTGATAACTGTCATGCCACTAATGTCAATTTTTCAGGCATCAAGCATTGGGTACTGGTTGCTATGCTTGAGGGACTTATTCTCTTCTGCTTCCCTCATTCTAGCGAAAACGCTCCCTCTGAACGTGTGCTGGAACTATCCTTTTTCTGCAACACTGCAAGCTCCTGACGTGTTGATTTGCAACATGAAATGCCTAGAGCTATCATTCAACTCCTCTCACGTGGAGACAAACTCAGGAGATTTATTGATCTGCATTTCGACCCACTTGTGTTGAACAGAATCCCAGAAAGGGGAGGGGGGTCGAAATATACAGATGACTCAATCGCCTGATTATTGAACTTACCACTTACCACTACCACGAGTGTCCCCGCATCATGAATAACTAGCTCTCCTGGTTAAGTGGGTGTTACTGGTTAGGTGAACGTTGTTCTGCCTTTTGAGGCCGGAGAATGTGTCGCAGGATCAAATCTCGGCTGGCTGTAGTTTGGTAAATGTTTCAGTACCACTTGTTTCGTGGTTTCATTACTATATAATATATATATATATATATATATATATATATATATATATATATATATATATATATATATAATTAAAATATATTAAAATATATTATATTACATATATATACATATGAGAGAAAGAGAGAGCCACTCAGAGTAGAGCATCGCTAAGAAATGAATCTAGTGAGATTAGCTAGGGGGAGATGTCTGCCATGCCGAATCTTGAGAAGATTCAACAAGGATACAGTCTGTGAGAAGAAAATACCTGGACCTAGAGGACACAAATAGAAGTTAAAACATAAATGAGCCGTAAGGACTTCAGATCATGTTTTTAGAATCTTATTCTTCAGTGGAATGAGTTAGATGAATAAGTACGAAAAGTTACCTCTATTCACAGTTTTGAGAGTAGGATAGTAGAGATATAATATAAAAGAGGTATAATTAAGTTCTATGACAAAGTAATAAGAGGTGCGACAAGAGAGAAGAGAAACAATGGGTGGATAGTAAATGAATGGTTCAGAGAACCGACACGTTGCACATGTGTAATTTATCAATGGGTGGATAGCATTTAGACTGAAAAAAGGTGTTTGATATTTTACCCTAAAAGCGGCAGGACCAAAAACTGGAGATTGAGGCGGGAATAACAAGGAACGTATAATTGTGGATCAAAATGTATGTTGGAGAAAGGAAGCAGAGTGACTGTCAGGAGAGAGACGTCGAATGGGGAAGACTAACTAGAGGGATTACCAGCCTCGGTATTAGGGTCAGTACTGTTTCTGGATTATGTGAATAACACTCCAGAAGAGAATAACTTAGATCCTGTTTGCTGATCATTTAACACTAATGAAAATAAAAACGAGCGAGGACAAGGAAAGGCTCCAAGGAATCTAGACAAATTGCAAGAATGGTCAGATAAGTAGCTGCTTGAAGTCAACCCCATGAATACGAGACCAAGAAACTTTGGTAAGGAGGAAGAAGACTATGACCGGAGTATAGACTAGACGACAGAGGATGCGGACTTCACTCAAAGAGAAACGCCTCGGTGGGTGAGGATAGCGTCCACTATCATGAAATGAGGCTCACATCAGTCAATGGTCGTCTGGCAAACCTTAAAGTAGTCTTCAGGAACCTCTATAAAGTCATTCCAGGAACTTGCATCGTACTTAAGGCTCATCTTGGGATATGTAGCACCAATATGGAACACGAACCTGAAAAAATATAAGATACTGGAGAAAGTGCAGAAGTTTGCAACAAGGCTTGTTCTTGAGGTAAGGGGCATGAACTGCAAGAGGCGGCTTACAGAATCATACTAAACGACATTAGAGGATAGAAGAACTGGGAGAGACATGATAACATACAAAATACTCAGAGGAATTAATAAGGTAAACAGGTAGACTGTTTGAGGGGCGAGATACGGGAACTCGGGAACACCGTTGGAAGTTAAAGTAACATATGAGCCACAGGGATGTTTCTTCAGTCTCAGAGTGGTCGGTAACTGGAACGATTTTGGTGAAGAAGTGGTAGAGGCAGGCTCAATACACAGTTTTAAGAAGAGGTACTACAGGTCCCACAACGGTAAGAGGAAGTGACTCGGAAGAATGGCAAGTTAAGGAGTAGGACCAGGATCTGAGAATCGACCCCCGCAACCACAAATAGATGAGTAACAATGGGTCAGTGCGCGCGCGCACACGCACACGCACACGCACACGCACACGCACACACACACACACACACACACACACACACACACACACAGGAATGAAGTGAATGAACAGATTGCATTTAATTAGATTTTAATTAAGCTTTTGATAGAGTTACTTAAACACGATATATCTGGAAATTGCAAACTAGTCGGTGTAAAAGGTAAATTATTGTGAAGGATAAAAGACTATAGAATAATCATAAGCGGAATAAATTGCTTTGGTGAAGAATGTCACTAGTAGGGTCCCACAAGTATCAGTACTGGCCCTGGTGATGTGACCTGTGGGGTCCCACAAGTATCAGTACTGGCTCTGGTGATGTGCTAGTGGGGTCCCACAAGTATCAGTACTGGCTCTGGTGATGTGACCAGTGGGATCCCACAAGTATCAGTACTGGCCCTGGTGATGTGCTAGTGGGGTCCCACAAGTTTCAGTACTGGCCCTGGTGATGTGACCAGTGGGGTCCCACAAGTATCAGTACTCGCCCTGGTGATGTGACCAGTGGGGTCCCTCAAGTATCAGTACTGGCCCTGGTGATGTGACCAGTGGGGTCCCACAAGTATCAGTACTGGCCCTGGTGATGTCACCAGTTGGATCCCACAAATATCAGCGTTTCCTCTGATATTAACTAAAGGGTCTCAAATGATGTCACTAGGGAGGTCCCACAAGTATCAGCGCTCACTCCATTGATATTACCAGCTAGGGTCCCAAAAGTATCAATTCTACTTTTGATGTCACTGGTGGGGTTCCCCAAAGATAAATGTTCGTTCTGATGTCCTAGCGGAACCCCACTGGCAACAAGTGCTTTTCCCTATGATGTCACAAGCGTCATTCCAAATGCTCATTATCTAGGTGATGTCACTAACGGAGTCCCACAAATGTCTTACAAAATGCTTAAGTGAATCATATGTTGATAAATGTCATATAAGGAAAACCTTATAAATTCTTTTAAATAAAAATGGACGAGTGGTGGAAGAGGAATATAGAAACGGGAGACGGCCGACTTGTTGAAAAAAAAAATATATATATATATATATATATGAGCAACAGAAGATGGGAATGGGGTCCTGGGGAATGTAGGGGCTGAGGGCCATAATGGGTCATTCATAAAGAACCTGATGCGTCTCCTTAAAGCAGCGGGGGTCACGATAAATTGCCTCAGCCCGCTATGGTCCTCACCATATACCTCGCTACTAATCTTTGACGCGTCTATCTTTGTCTGCCTTTAGTGTCTGCCGTCAGCTTCCCCCATCAGTGTCTGCCGTCAGCTTCCCCCATCAGTGTCTGCCGTCAGCTTCCCCCATCAGTGTCTGCCGTCAGCTTCCCCCATCAGTGTCTGCCGTCAGCTTCCCCCATCAGTGTCTGCCGTCAGCTTCCCCACATCAGTGTCTGCCGTCAGCTTCCCCCCATCAGTGTCTGCTGTCAGCTTCCCCCCATCAGTGTCTGCCGTCAGCTTCCCCCATCAGTGTCTGCCGTCAGCTTCCCCCATCAGTGTCTGCCGTCAGCTTCCCCCATCAGTGTCTGCCGTCAGCTTCTCCCATCAGTGTCTGCCGTCAGCTTCTCCCATCAGTGTCTGCCGTCAGCTTCTCCCATCAGTGTCTGCTTATAGTGTCTGCCATGTTTGTTTCTCTTTGGTTTCTGCCATCTGTGCTAGTTTTCAGTGTCTGCCTGCTCTGTCTGCCCTCCGTGTCTGCCACACTTACTGTCTTCAGTGTGTGCTTGTCCTGTACGCCACCAGTGTCTGCCTTCCCCCCCCCCGGTGATGCGTCAGAATTCCCTCCCCCGGTGATGTGACAGTCTTCCCTCCCCCTGTGATGTGACAGTCTTCCCTCCCCCGGTGATGTGACAGTCTTCCCTCCCCCGGTGATGCGTCAGAATTCCCCCCGGTGATGTGCCTGTTTTTCTTTTCTGTCTTCAGTGTCTTCATATCCCACGATGATCTCGGGAGCTTTACTGAAACACTGCGTTCATTTTAATGCTTCGTATCACGAGAATATCCAGCAAATTCCAGTAACTATGCAATTCAAATTTATATAGGAAATGGTATGTGATACTGTATATTTCAGTTATTATAACATCTTGTTAAAAGGTTTATTAAAATAAATATTATCTTGCGCGCCATGTGAGGTATGAAGCTCTGGGATTCCTGGACAAACAGCAGAACATCCAAGAACCTTCGGAGTTTTCTTGGCGCTCCGTTTTCTACACAATCGTTGTTGACAATGAAAGTGAAGGTTTGCAAGTTTGAGATGACCACCAGCACCAGTGAGCCCACCGTGCCTCAGACACCAGCACTAGCAAGCCCACCGTGCCTCAGACACCAGCACCAGCGAGCCCACCGTGCCTCAGACACCAGCACCAGCGAGCCCACCGTGCCTCAGACACCAGCACTAGCGAGCCCACCGTGCCTCAGACACAAGCACTAGCGAGCCCACCGTGCCTCAGACACCAGCACTAGCGAGCCCACCGTGCCTCAGACACCAGCACTAGCGAGCCCACCGTGCCTCAGACACTTGCACTAGCGAGCCCACCGTGCCTCAGACACCAGAACCATCGAGCCCACCGTGCCTCGGACACCAGCACTAGCGAGCCCACCGTGCCTCAGACACCAGCACTAGCGAGCCCACCGTGCCTCAGACACCAGCACCAGTGAGCCCACCGAGCCTGAGACACCAGCATTAGCGAGCCCACCGTGCCTGACACACCAGCACCAGTGAGCCCACCGTGCCTCAGACACCAGCACTAGCGAGCCCACCGTGCCTCAGACACCAGCACCAGTGAGCCCACCGTGCCTCAGACACCAGCACCAGTGAGCCCACCGTGCCTCAGACACCAGCACTAGCGAGCCCACCGTGCCTCAGACACCAGCACTAGTGAGCCCACCGTGCCTCAGACACCAGCACTAGCGAGCCCACCGTGCCTCAGACACAAGCACTAGCGAGCCCACCGTGCCTCAGACACAAGCACTAGCGAGTCCACCGTGCCTCAGACACAAGCACTAGCGAGCCCACCATGCCTCAGACACAAGCACTAGCGAGCCCACCGTGCCTCAGACACAAGCACTAGCGAGCCCACCGTGCCTCAGACACCAGCACTAGCGAGCCCACCGTGCCTCAGACACCAGCACTAGCGAGCCCACCGTGCCTCAGACAAGCTCTAGCGAGTCCACCGTGCCTCAGACACCAGCACTAGCGAGCCCACCATGCCTCAGACACAAGCACTAGCGAGCCCACCGTGCCTCAGACACCAGCACTAGCGAGCCCCCCCCCACACACACACACCTTCCAACACTTCCCCCCCAGCACAAACCCCCACCCACATAGCAGCCTCCCATATAGTCTTTCCATGTCTTCCACTTCCCCAGGCCCCACAAACCCCCCAGAATACAATTTTGGAAAAGAAGGTATGGTACATCAGTACAGATGGAATAGCTAATAAGTGTTAGGAGTGGCACGAAACAATCATGGAGACATCATAGCACTCACAGAAACCAAACTCACGGGAATAACAGACGCAATGTTTCCAACCAAGTATCAGATCATGAGGAAAGATAGAAGAACAGAGAACATAAGAAAGAAACACTGCAACAGGTCTACTGACCCATGCAGAGCAGGTCCATGTCCCATCCCCCTCGGATTAGCCCAATGACCCACCCAGTCTGGTCACCTCCACTCAAGGAAGGAGCACGGCACCAGACCCAGCAGCACAAGCTAGTCCGGTTAAACTCTCTCCCACCCACACCCACTCATGTATTTATCTAACCTATTTTTAAAACTACACAACGTTTTAGCCTCAATAACTGTACTCGGGACTTCGTTCCACTCACCCACAACTCTTATTACCAAACCAGTGCTTTAGTATATCCTTCCTGAATCTGAATTTTTCCAACTTGAAACCATTGCTGCGAGTCTTGTCTTGGGTGGAAATTTTCAGCAAGCTATTTACATCCCCTTTATTTATTCCTGATTTCCATTTATACACCTCGATCATATCCCCCCTAATTCTACAACTTTCGAGAGAGTGCAGATTCAGGGCACTCAGTCTATCCTCATAGGGAAGATTCCTGATACATGGGATAATTTTTGTCATCCTCCTCTGTACGTTTTACAGAACATTTATATCCATTTTGTAATACGGTGACCAGAACTGAGCAGCATAGTCTAAATGAGGCCTAACCAAGGATATATAGAGTTGAACAACCTGAGTACTTCTATTATTTATACTTCAAGATATGAAGCCAAGAATTCTATTAGCTTTATTGCGAACACTAATGCACTGTTGTCTTGGTTTTAGATTCCTGCTAACTTGAACTCCTAAATCCTTTTCACAATCAGTAGTATTAAGATCTAGATTATTTAGTTTATATGTGGCATGGTTATTTTCCTGTCCAACAATTAGAACTCTGCATTTGTCAATATTAAACTGCATCTGCCACTTCTCCGACCATTGGATCAGTCTATTCAAATCATCCTGGAGTGCTCTAATGCCCTCATTATAAATGAATTGGACGGCCTATTTTGGTGTCCTCAGCAATTTTGCTTATGTCGCTATTTATTCCCTCATCTATGTCGTTTATGTAAATTGTGAACAACGGGCCCAACACTGACCCCTGTGGAACACCGCTTGTGACGTGCCCCCATTCTGATTTCTCCCCATTTATGTCAACTCTGCTTCCTATTTGTCAGCCATGCCTCTACCCAGGAAAAAATTTCTATTCCGTGTGCCTTAAGTTTCCTCAATAGCCTCTGGTGTGGAACTATCGAAAGCCTTACTGAAGTCCATATACACAATATCATATTCATTACCATGATCTACCTCCTCAAACACTTTAGTGAAAAATGTTAGTAAATTCGTAAGACAGGAACGCCCCTTTGTAAAACAGTGTTGAGATTCATTAATCAATCTGTGCCTATCAAGATGGCTACGAATTGCTTCGGCAATTATTGATTCCACAAATTTTCCCACTATGGAAATAAGGCTTATTGGTCTATAGTTCGAAGCCAAGGATCTGTCACCTGCCTTGTAAATAGGTATTACATTGCCATTTTCTACTTATCAGGCACTATGCCAGTTTGTAGTAATATGTTAAAAAGATTAGCCAAAGGTATGCTAAGTTCCTCTTTACATTCCTTTATCACCCTTGCAACAGTTCATCAGGACCTGGGGATTTGTTAGGTTTTTAGTTTCTCTATTTGTCTGAGGAACATGTCACTAGTTACCGCAATCGTGCATAGTTTATTATCGTCCTGTTCTACATAATCTATTTCAGGAATATCACTAATATTTTCCTGGGTGAAAACTGAGAGCAAGTAGGTACTGAGAATTTCACACATATCCTTACGACTGTCAGTAATCTGACCAGAGTTACTCTTAAGTGGGCCAATCTTGTCCCCAATCTTTCTTCTGTATACCTGAAAAAACCCTTTTGGGTTAGTCTTCGAATCCCTTGCGACCTTAGCCTCAATCCCTTTTTGCTTTTCTTATTCCTTTCTTTATTTCTCTCTTTAATTGAATATACTGATTTCTTAACTGCCCCTCCCCTCTTTTGATTCTTCTATATATGCCTCTCTTTTGACCAATGAGATGTTTTAATCTATTGTTCATCCATTTGGGATAATTTTGGTTAGATCTAATTTCCCAACTCAGAACAAAAGTTGTCTGGGCAGCTAGAACTATGCTCTTAAAAAAGTCATATTGGCAACCAAGATAACCTGCCTGACCCATAGTCAGGACATCCCAATTTAGCCCACCCATGTAAATTTTTCAGTCCCATGAAGTAGGCCAAGCGAAAATCTGGGACAGAGATTTGATTGCAGTTATCTGGGTAATTCCATGATACACTGAAGCTAAGTGATTTGTGATCACTTTCCCCAAGCTCATCATTAACCTCAAGATTATTAATTAGTGACTCTGTTGGCAAGAACCAAGTCAAGCAGATTGCTTCCTCTAGTTGGTTCTGTCACAACCTGTTCTAAAAAGCATTTCTGAACCGTATCAAGAAAGTCACTAGACTCAAGATTTCCTGTCATATTGTTCCAATCAATTTGTCTAAAGTTAAAATCTCCCATTATCACAACATTTTCATATCTAGATGCCTTATGAATTTCGTCTCATAACAGCTTACTGCACTCCCTATCAAGGTTTGGGGGCCTATAAATCACACCCAAAATTAATTTGTCACGATCTTCGAGAAACTGTAGCCAAACAGATTCCATGTTCGATGTTTCTAATCTTATATCATGTCTAAGACAATTTAAATTTTCTGACATACATCGCCACTCAACCACCCTTCCTGTTGACTATCAGTGTGGAATAGTTTATAACCCTGTATGTTGCATTCAAAAGGCATTTCTCTATCTTTCAGGTTGAACCAGGTCTCTTATACCAATAATATCTATATTACCTACACTTGCAAGTAATCTTAGCTCATCTATCTTATTTCTTAGACTCCTACTATTTGTATAGTAAACCTTAAGGGAGCTAGTCACTCGTTGCCCTCTGCTATCTCTCTTATCAATTGATTTGCCATTACTAGCAACTTTATTTTGAAAATTGTCTTTTAAACTTATCCCTAAGGTATCCCAGTAACAACTGCTGCCGGGCCTCCACTTGGAAAAGGCCCGAGCCGGGAGAATACCGGCGAATCTTTAATAATAATAAATAATAACAACTGCTGTTTTTAACCCTAATACTGCAGCCTGATTGTTTCCCACAAACACCCATTCATCTATAATCTATCAGTTTAAATTCCTAGACAAGTCATCAATTACCCTCTCAATCGAATTGGCTAATGCAACCACTCCATCCCCAGAGAGATGAACCTCATCCATTGCATACATATTACGTTTGCCAAAGAACAGGTCCCAGTTATCAATGAATGGGATTGCAAGTTCCTTGCAGTACCTGTCTAGCCAGCAATTTATAATAATTGCCCTAGACATCTATTCATTGCCCACGTCCTCTGCACCTTAAGATGCAAAGGGAGGAGGAGGGCGAGGGCAGAAGAACAAAAATATAAGAGTCTGGTACAAATATAAAGCAAAGAACAGAGAAAAATAGGGAATTGAGCAGGAAAATCAACAAAATAATGTTCGCTGGTAAGCAGGGAGGCTGACTGATACTACGGAAATATCACAGCAGTGTAAGCTAAATCTAAGCCTAAGTTGCTATTCAGTCACGTGAGAAAAAAGCCAACAGTAAAGAACCAGGTTATGAGGTTGAAGGAAGGCAGAGAGTTCACAATAAATGGCCAGGAAGTACAAGAGTATCTGAACAAAAGACTTAAATTAAGGAGGTACTCTCGGATGATATAGCAACAGGACCACAGAGTCAGTACATAAGTGAATATTGGACACAAATATGTGATGTAAATGGTTTAGAAAACCGACAAGAAGAATGAGATACTTGAGCAATATTTAGGAATTTTTATAACGGAAATGTTTTGCCAGCCAATGGTTTCTTCAGTACAATATAGAGAAGAACCGTGGAGAAAGAGAAGTTTAAAGTAAGCACATTTCTCTCTCTCACTCACTCACTCACTCACGTGTAGAGAATCTTATCTCTGAACGCTAATTAGAGGGGATAAAATAGTACGTAGTCAGATGTACATGGTCGAGTGTATATGTTCATGCTTATATGTTCATGTGTAGTCATGTGTACAGTCTTGAGGTGTACTCTAGTGGTGTACTTGTCAACTGTTCACTCAACGAGTGTGTGATAGTGGGTGTTCTTTAGCCGGAAAATTGAGTCAGTGGTACTGATGGTAGCAGAAGTAGTGAGGGGTGGTTGTGTTGGGTGCTGGTTCTGGTGGTAGTAGTAGTGGGGGTTGTTGATGGTGGTAGTGTTGGTGGTTGATGGTGATGGTAGTGGGTGATGGTGATGGTAGTGGGTGATGGTGATGGTAGTGGGTGAGAGTGGTAGTGATTGATAGCGGTAGTAGTGGATGATGGTGGAAGGTCGTGGCGGCTATTACGTGGCTAAGTCACGCAAGTGCTGGTTCGGGTGCTGTTGCCAGCACTAACAACACTTGTACCTGAACACCAGTGAGCCATTACCGATCTGTTACCGTTTTGTTCCTCACGTAATGAAAGCTTCTAGTCAAGAAAGCGCGCGCGCGCGCACACACACACACACACACACACACACACACACACACACACACACACACACACACACACACACACACACACACAGTGTCTAATCGACATGTGCCTAGGACAAAATGGTAACTAACACACATCTACAAACAACAGGCCAAATGTCTATCGACAAGTGCCTTTGAGAACTGGTAACTAGCACATAGATAAAAATCATATTAAAACAAATGTGATGGGCAACAATGAGAATAACTCGTATTTGAAAATTTGATATTCTGCAGTACAAGTAGATGGAATAATCAATAAAAAAACATTAAAACTAAGGGAAATAGATGAAAAGAAACCTGATATAGTTTTCTCTAACTGAAATCAAACTGGAAAAATATTTTAAGAGACTATATTGATGGAAATTACTAACTGTGGAGATGAGAGAGAGGAGACACGAAACGATTTTGGTTAAAAAAAATTATCTTCACGTTCTAGAAACCGAGTAAAAAAAACAAGAAAATTTTAGTGATAATAGTTCAAAATAAAGAGGAGAAGAAGAGTTCGACTGGATAAATGTGGGATTACAAAAAAATCCGTAGGAGCTTTTAATGACAAGTGACGATAAGGATAAGAAAAAAGATTATTAGATTTAGATATTTTAACTATAAAGAAATTACCTGGGCAGACTAAAAGGCTGCAACTGTAAATATATAGGTAATAAGTCTCAATATAATGGCAGCTTTTAAAATACATCAGAATAAAAGGCGACTAAAATGAGAGAAGGCAACATCCTCAAAATTAGATTTATTGTAAACTCGAGTAATGAAAAAAATCTATTTAAATGATTTAAGCCTGGACCAGGACGCGGGGGGCGTTGACCCCCGGGACATCCACCTGATAGACGTGGAAAAAGTGAGAATGTCTATTGAAAAATAACAGTGAAATTTATTTAAGTCATGAAAGAAAATTCATAAACTATGAACGACCAAATTAAAAGGAGATTAAAATGATTGTATATTAAAATAAATTGTATATACACAGAGTTTTGTATATATAAAAATGTAATTAAACAATTCGAAAAGGTAATACGAGACAAAATAATAAAGAATGGTCTAAATGGAAGGTGTTGGACAGCAATTGAAATATAGAAAGAGCTTAAGACATTATAGAAAGTAGACCATTCAAAAAACTTATTAGAAATTCAACGAGTCTAGAAAATGAATATACGAATGTAAGGAAATAAAAAAGAATTTTAAAATAGGAATTAAAAGACAAGAGGAAGTAAAAACCAAACCCTTTTTTATTTAAATTGTAAAAAAATAAAAAATTTAAAAGAAAGAAAGAATGACACGGGAAAGAACTAAAACAAGGAGGAAATGTGTGAAGTATTTTTAAATTTTCAAAATGTGTTCACAAAAAAAAAAAAATTTTTCCATGATTTTGTAATAAATTTGGTAGAATTTCCCGAAATTGTAAAGAAAAAGGACAAATGCAACTAAGTGACTTTTATTTGGAAACGTTTTCGCTCCCCAGAACTTTATCAAACCATTAAAAAAACAATACATGGACACAGGGGTAATAAAGGCTCAGGTGAGGGCATACTAGGAGGAATTTTCGATTTTCACTTGGTAGTAGTAGTGTAGTAGTAGTAGTGGTATGAAAAAAGAAATAAATATGGTAGAGCAATTAATTTAAGAGAAAAAGGTATAAAAGTATACTTGGGTAACATAAAAATGGGGTTGGACAAATAAGACGGGAATGGGCAGCTTGTTTCAGTTTATCTCGTGCTTTGTGTAGTATAACAGGAAGACTATGTGATGGCAGGGTTTTTCTGTTTTTAGGAGGATTCTTGCTAAAACTTCGGGGATGGTGAAGCTGCCGTTGGTTTTTTTAATTGTATTTGAAACCGATCTGCCATTTGAGGCACTTGGTCTGCGGAAATTAGTTTCTTTGTCACTAATTGGGGGTCTCTGAATTTCTAGAAATTTTTGGGGGAAATTTGGGTTGTACACAGGCGTTGTTCAATTACGTTCCACATGCGTAAATGGTTATTGAGGCGGGTGTCGGGTTTTTAGCTGTTTTACCTACGTAAATCTTGTCACAGCTCCCGGGGGATATTTTAAAACTCCGCATTGACTTTCGTGGGTGCTTGGATTTTGTCCTGGTTAATCCTTTATTAAGGCTAGAAGCGAGGCGCTCTGGTGTTAGTTTGTGAAAGTACTTTTGAGACGTTCAGTGCAACCTGACTGTTGGAAAGAATTAAAAATTTTTGCTGGGAGTGGTGTTGATGCGGGGAATTTATGACTAAAGGCTCTTTTTTGCTTTTTGAGAAAAAAGGGGGGAAAATGAACTCTGTGGTTTGGGTGAAGATGTACACTCCTCGTAAAAGAAACCAGGACTAAAATTGGGTATCCCTTTGGGAAAAACCCGATGATGCCTCTTTTGGTCTTGGGTCTTGACTGGAATAAAAGGTGTGAAAATCATTTTTTTTGGTGGGTTTCCGATAAACTTGAAATCTTTTTGTTGTCTCTTTGTGAATGGGGACGTCGAGGAAAAGGTAGCTTGTCTTGGACTCTTCTTCTAGGTAAACGGGGATGCCGGTTCAATTCTTGAGCTGCCTGAAGACCCCGTACAAAAAAAACGTTTTGGAGTTTTTTACGAGGCATCGTCCACGTAACTAACCAAGTGCGCTTGAAGGGATGATGTTGGCGAAGTGTTCGGACTTGGGTGCCCATGTAAAAGTTGGCTAGGACGGCCTTTTGGGCCCCCTTCCCCTGCGTGTTTGTTTGTAGAGCTTTTTATTGAAAGAAAAACAGTTGAAATTAAAAGAGTTCATTTAAAAAAAAAATCTCCGGAGGTAGAAAGTTTAAGGTCCTAAAATGACTTTAGTCGAGAACCTCGTGGTTTTTTTGGAGGTACTTTTTTGAAGAGGGAAGTCACACCCAAAGCTTAGTTTCTTGTTACGGATGGAGGGGTTACGGATGGGGTTTGAAAAGGTCACCTGAGTTTTTAAAGATGAGGGGGGGCTGGGGCCCCCAAAGGCAAAAAAGATTTTTGGCAAAAACTCCGGCTGTTTTTTGGGGACCCCTCCCTTTTCCCTGCGTGATTGGTCGGGGGGGGGAAATATTGTGTTTAAGGGGTTTTGGGGGAAACCCATACATGTGGCTTTTTTGGGGGTTTTGCTTGGGAAACAAGCAGAGTTTCTTCCCTTCCTGGGCGTTTGAGTTTTTGTCGGTTTTGTATAAAAAAAATCTTTGGTGAGTGTCCCATGTTGAGTGCTGTGGGTTCGATGAAATTTTGATCATTCAAAAGGGGGCCCCATTTTATGTTGAGTCATGGGGTTGAGGATGACGACTCCCCTCTTTTGCGGCGGGGGTGACGATAATGTTGGGGGCGTTGGCGAGGTTCTTAAGGGCGTGATGTATCGTTAGGAAGATTAGAAGAAAAGGGTTTACATAAAGCTGCAGTGAAAGGCCCTGTATTAACCCCTGGAAGTTCTGTCATGTGTCTTGGGTTCCCGGTAAATAGATTGAGCTGATAGTTAGGTTTTTTTCGTATGTTTGGGGTAAATTTGAGTCCCAGACTCAGTGCTTGTTTTTTTCTACTACTCTACTGCTACTATACCATAGTGACTCGAAAAGGTACCCACTAGTATTACCCCCACTCTGAGCCTTTATATACCTCTGTGTCCCGTATTGTTTGTAATGGCTTGTAAAGCTTGGAGAGCGAAACGTTGCCCCAATAAATGTCAATTTAGTTCAATGTGTCCCCCTTTTACTTTCCATAGTTTTATTCCCATAGAAAAAATGAATTAGATGTTATTGAAAAAAAATTACTAAAAAAGTGAGAAATGTTGCGGGTGCTGGTAAGAAAAATTGTTGCGGGGTGCTGGGAAGGAAAAAAAAACGATAATAAAAGACAGGATAGCACTTGGGGCGTAAAAAAATAAAAAAAAAAATTTTACTATCCCCTGGGGAAAATTTTTTTAAAATTGTAAACTATTAGGGAAAGCCGAGTAACTAACCCCCCCAAAGGGAGGTTTTCCCTTTATGTGGTGAGAGGCCTTGATCTAGGGAATTGGATCTGTGCTCCAGTTCCCTGAAATTGGGACGTACCTTCCATCCCCCCCCCCACGTGAGCGGGTTTAAAGCTACGGGTTTAGCGTTCCCCTGTTATAATCCAATAACTCTTTTGGGCCAAAATTGGAATACGCAATGGTTAGTGTTATCTCAAAACACAAAAGACAAAGAACAACTACAAAATGGCTGCGAAACTCGAGCAATATGAACTATGTTGAGAAAACAAAAATGCTATAGATACCAATGTTGGCTGATAGGAAGAGGAGACATGGAAAAAAGTGAAGGAAATAGAGTGGCTGCCAACACAATGCATTAAAAGATTAATTAATAATGTTTTCAGCCCTTGATATTAATTGATGATAAACAGAGTATTGAAGAAAACGGGACACCATAAGCATAACTACTTCTGTAGCTACAAATACGTAATTATACACCACCAATACACACACAAACACAAAAACACACACTCATTTCTGTGAAACTAATGAAAAATTAATTATTTCAAAGAGAACATGTGAAAGTTTAGAAGACATTTGGCAGAGTGACAACTTAATTGTTCTCTTCCAGGATATTCCACATATATAAGCTATTAATGTCATGATTTAATTAATCTCTAGTTCCGAAATTTCTGTTGTGCTGACGCGAACATAACGACACAATTTGCAGAGTAAGCTTATACTAGGATAATAAAGCTTACATAGCAGAATAAGCTTATACTACGACAATAAAGCTTGCATTGCACAATAAGCTTATTCTGGGACAATAAAGCTTACATAGGAGAATAAGCTACTACGACAATATAGCTTACATTGCAGAATAAGCTTATACTAGGACAAAGCTTACATAGAATAAGCTTATACTACGACAGTAAGGTTTACATTGACACAGTAAAGCGTATACTGGGAGAATAAAGTTTGTACTGTGACAATAAAGCATGTCTTGAGTATTGGCATCTCACCCTTCCTTCCTTCCTTAGTCTAAAACAGCTCATAACCTTTAGAAAGCAAGTTAAAAAAAAAAAAAACTGAAAATCCACTCTCATTTTGAGAAATGTTTAATTTGATTACACAGGTAATACGTTACGTTGCGTTATCAGTAAGTGGTTACTCAGTGGTAGCCTTTGGTAACTTAAGTGGGTCTCAGAGATGTTAATCTTCAGCGGCCGCTAAAGTGGATAAGTGGAGTGCAAAATCAATCTATTAACTTTGTCGGTGATAAAATGTGACACCCATACTTGCCCCTGGTATGACGTTCTTACCCCCAGTATAACATTCCTACCCACCGGTATAACATTACTGCCCCTGGTATGACGTTCCTACTCCTAGTATAACATTCCTACTGCTCGTATGACGTTCCTACCCCCCTGGTAGAACATTCCTACCCTTTGTATGACGTTCCTACCCCAGTTATTGCATTCCTACCCCAGGTATGACGCTCGTACCCCTTGGTATAACTTTCCTACCCCTCTGGTATGACGTTCCTACCCCTGGTATGACGTTCCTACCCCTGGTATGACGTTCCTACCTCTGGTATGACGTTCTTACCCCCCTGGTATGACGTTCTTACCCCCCTGGTATGACGTTCCTACCCCTGGTATGACGTTCCTACCCCTGGTATGACGTTCCTACCCCCCGGTATGACATTTCTACCCAGGTATGACATTTCTACCCAGGTATGACATTTCTACCCAGGTATGACATTCCTACCCCCCGGTATGACATTTCTACCCAGGTATGACGTTCCTACCCCCGGTATGACATTTCTACCCAGGTATGACGTTCCTACCCCCCGGTATGACATTTCTACCCAGGTATGACGTTCCTACCCCCCGGTATGACATTTCTACCCAGGTATGACGTTCCTACCCCCCGGTATGACGTTCTTACCCCCCGGTATGACGTTCCTACCCCCCATAATTACATTCCTACCCCTGGTATGACGTTCCTACCCCGGGTATGACACTATCCCCTAGTATGACACTCTTATCCCCAGGTATGACAATCTTACCTTGGCATGACAATTACCCCTGGTTTTGACACTCCTTCCTCCAGATATGACATTCTTACCCTGATATGACACGCCTACCCCCGGTATGGCAAGACACTCCTACCTCCCAGTATGACACTCCTATCCCCGAGTATGATACACCTATCCCCCGGTATGATACACCTATCCCCATGTATGACACACCTATCCCCAGGTATGACACCTATCCCCAGGTATGACACACCTATCCCCAGGTATGACACACCTATCCCCAGGTATGACACACCTATCCCCAGGTTTGATATTCTTACCCCCAGGTATGACATGACCCTCGGTATCCCTGCGTGACCTGGTCCTAGGTTTCGAATCAATGTATTAAACCATGGCAACAGTGACCAAGACAACAGTGACCAAGACAACAGTGACCAAGACAACAGTGACCAAGACAACAGTGACCAAGACAACAGTGACCAAGACAACAGTGACCAAGACAACAGTGACCAAGACAACAGTGACCAAGACAACAGTGACCAAAGTTGCACTACTGTCATTAAGAAAGTTGCCAACATCTTCCTACAAGTTCTGGAAGTTTGTGCGGGGCGAGATTGATGAAGAGTGGAATGGAAGATGCGAGGAAGTGACGGAGAATTGAAGGGACGTGGCATAAAGGATGCGAATGTAGGACTGTAAAGGGAAAGTAAATGAAAGCGAGATTAACAATGGAAAGGAAAGAAGGTAAAAGGCGACTGGAAGAAAGGGGAATAAGGGCTGAAACAGAAAGGTGGCGCAGGACAGAAAGAACCGGGTATGTAAAGGGATACAGGAGACAACAGGGATAAAAAAAAACTTATATAAGAATAGAATGATTAGACAAATGATGAAAGAGGAGTGCAAAGCAAGACTGATGAGAAGGGATTGGACAAAAGATGGAAAGAAAGAAAGGAGGCGGGAAGTTGCTGATAAATGGTAACAAGGCCAAGAGACAGTGAACAATAGCATGTGAAAGTTCTGTATGACCAAGCTTGAAGGACTCATTCCCAGCATCCTGAAACAGCTTCGGTAACTTCCAGGAGCCTCTGCGGCGTAGCTTTATACACCTGAAAACAGTGTTTCCTAATTCGACGACGATGGAGAGTAAAAATTTGAGTGAGTGTGCGCATTTATGCCAATTTTAATAATGTAGTTTGATTCCAATTTAAATATATTTGAGTCTACCTCAATAACATGCATATTACGGCAGGATAGTATCCATGTATTCAGATATCCATGTATCCTTGTAGTAATAACTAGAGAATGTGTCTTAAACTCCAACACTTAAGTGATGGAGTTGCTTAATTTAGGTGTCCCGTTACTGGGAAAGGTTGAAGTTCCTCGACCTGTACTCTATGGAACGCAGGCGATTATATACGCTTATATACGCTTATATACACTTAGAAAATCCTAGAAGGATTAGTACCAGATTTGCACACGAAAATCAGTCACTATGAATGCAGAAGACTCAGCAGGCGATGCAACATTCCCCCAGTGAAGAGTAGGGGCGCCACTAGCACGATAAAAGACAACACAATAAGTGTGAGGGGCCCAAGACTGTTCAACTACCTTCCAGCATACACCAGGAGGATTACCAATAGACCCCTGGGTGTCTTCAAGAAGGCACTGGACAGGCATCTAAAGTCAGTACCTGATCAGCCAGGCTGTGGTACGTACGTCGGTTTGCTTGCGGTCAACAGCAATAGCCTGGTTGATCAGGCCCTGATCCACCATGAGGCCTGGTCACAGACCGGGCCGCAGGGAATATACCCTCTTCAGGTATATTCCAGGTATCGCTAGCGAACTCAGCTCACACACTGAAGTCCAGGGGTCGATTTCCCTCTACGGCGGGAACCAGTAGGACGCGTTTCCTTAAGACTCCTACTGTCCATGTTCACCCATCAGTAAAATGGGTACCTGGAGTTTACCTGGAGAGAGTTCCGGGGGTCAACGCCCCCCCGTCTGTGACCAGGCCTCCTTAGGTCAGTGTCCCAGGATGCGACCCACACCAGTCGACTAACACCCAGGTACCCATTTTACTGATGGGGAACATAGACAACAGGTGGAAAGAAACACGTCCAATGTTTCTACTCTGGCTGGGAATCGAACCCAGGCCCTCACCGTGTGAAGCGAGAGCGTTAACCACCAGGCCACCAGAGCCCTGGGTGTTAGTCGACTGGTGTGGGTTGCATCCTGGGACCAAATTTGCCCGAAATGCTCTGCATAATAAGGGGCTTTCTACATAGCAATACATCATTGATATCAGCTATATACCTCGTACATGTACTTGTAGAAATAAACATTATTATAGTAAGTTTGTGTACGGGCAAACTGGTCAATGTTCTATTTTTTAAAAAGAATCCCAAATCTGTGTAATAACTGGAGGATGCCCTTGTTTTATTTAAGATGACTTCCACCAGATGGAAGTCAAATATATGTTTAGATGATTAGGCGCAAATTTAAAACCCAAATGAAATTGTTAAGAAATTTCAAATCGTTGGAATTAGAGCCTTTACTGCCGAATGACTATTCTGATAGACTTCACACTTTGTATTGGTGAGTTTTAGTAAAAGAAAGTCTGGGTTACGTTTTTGTTAATTGGTTTCGGTGAGAATGTTCCTTAAGAAACTCCAACACTTAAGTGGAGGGATATCATAATTGGAAGTATTTTTATACTGAATTATGGCTTTGTGTCAGTTTACCAATTTCGTAGAATTTTTTCACATTGAAATTTCATTAAGAGCACAAAATCGAATGTCTTTTCCTTTGAAGAATGGGGAAAAAAATCAATGGAAAAGAACTACAAAAAGTAAATTGAGAAATATTAAAAAATCGTTTTTAGAAAGTTTTTAATTTTCACGAATTAACTGATCCCCTAAAGTCTGTACAACTTGATGGTCCAGTCTTATCCGATCACCTTAAAAAATTTAACCCTTGTCAGATATTGTTACAAAGTGAAGGTTTGTGGAGCAACCGAGATGTGATGGTGCCATCTGGTCAATTATATACAGACTATTGCTGAAATTGGTTATCCGTAGATAACTTTAGGAAGCCTCAGCTTATCAGCTTCAGAACTTCAAGCCTCGAGTATCATACAAGAAAGTTGTTGGTGTTATGGTATAGTATAATTCTTCATCAGTCCCTGTTTTTTGCCTTTATGCTGGAGAGCGTTTCTTGATCCAAGGAACTGGATTTATCCTCTCCTTCCTTGAATGAAATATTTCATGCCACAGACGGCATATGATCCCTACTGGTTTAGCGCTTCTGATTATTAAAATCTTCAACGGCCGAGTCATCTAATACAATGGAAGAAACACTGATTAATTTTAGGCTGTACAGGTGAAAATTTTCTTGGATTCTATGCAGTAACTGGAGAATGTTTCTTCTGGCTGGCTTTAAACTTTTAATGCTGATATGTTTTCATTAAATTAAGTTTGGCCTTCGCCTCTTAGTAACTTTAAGGTACCAAATTTATTAATCAAATTGGTATCTCTGCAATAACCTTAAAACATTCGTTTTGATCAGAAATATGTCACTGTTTGATTTTACAGGGTTGTCTTAGTTTAAATCTCCATAATCTGATGTGCACATAACATCTATGCGCCTTTATGAGCACTGTAAAATGAATGTTATGTATATAAAGTCTAAATAAAACTTAACTTACATGCATACTTAAACCTTAAGTGCTTGCCAGTCTTACCCAGAGGAGAGTTTGGATTAATATTGGTCTGTGTAGGTCCCAATATACCACTTTTTATAATAAAGGTAACACTGGTTATAAATGACCATAATTTTTAAAGGGGTGGACCGGTAAGCCAGCGGAAGGCCTCGGTCAGATGACCAAAAGCTCCAAAGGCGGGTCATCATCTGACTAAGACCCGCGTCAGGAAAATTTTGTCCTGTTTCCTGACGAACCTTACCTAACCTAACCACTTTTTATCGAAGCTGGGAAAGTTGAAATACTGGTTTTCCTGCGGTAAATTCTGACTACGATTCTCCGATTGATTTCAACTTTCAATGCTTTTAACTTGATAATGCAGATTCTGAGCGGCTTCAAACTCAAGTGCTGGTGTATTTTAGGATATTAGTGTGAGAACACAAGAATGCCTCTTCAGATTGGCTTCAAAGCTGGTGCTTCTTAATATAATGTATGAATTAGTTATGGGATGTGTATATCCTAGTTTTCCATAGTTATTGAGGAAATTGAGACTTGGCTGGGGTTATGCAATACTGGACGACCTTCTATAATCGCGCAACAGCGGATATCTGATTATACATGACAACGCAGCCTGTTGTTTATCGTTTCGTAAACTAGGAATTATATAATCTACCAAAGTTACGGTGCTCAAGCTTATACAGTGATCCTACTTACAGTGATCCAACTAACGGTGAACTAATGTGAGGGGCTCCAATTTACGGTGATTCAGCTTAGTGATCCAACTTACGAACAAGATCCAAAACACACAATTTGAAAAATAATTATTTTACCAATGTAAATCTACAGATACAAACATTTGTGACACACAACAATCCCTTAAACAATCATTTAAAAAGAGGTCAACAGTATAATTAAGGGATACCAATGATTTGTGCTTAGGTTGGAACACGGGGGAAAAAAAAAAGCATCGTACGTTTTTATTCTGAATGGATCGAAGTGATGTACTGACGTCAAACTGTGGATGATAAAGATCAGAAGCTGTAACTAGAATCTTTATTTAACACGACGTTTCGCCCACCCAGTAGGCATTTTCAAGTACGATAGGTTATACAGCCGGCTGGTTAGGAATCATGACCAACAAACTGAGGATCTGGTAAGCAACGAGCTTCGGATTTTTTACCAGCAAGTTTTCTGACCACTGACAGTCCGGAGAGTGGAGAGTTGCAACTGAATACCCACGGTTCGAATCTCTCTCTACTCTTTCATGAGAAAGTTACACCTGTTTAGTAAAGCCCTTGATAACTGATACCAAAAAGTGTTTTGAAAAAGACACGTTAGTAAAACAAAGTCAGTACCTTCTCTCTCTCACTTCACTGTTTCGGTCTATATGTCTTGTTACTCTTGACCTTGTATGTTAGAGGTGATCAAGGTACGACGATCGAAACGTTTCCTAATGAATGCGTTCTGGTGTTTCCTCACATGTCTTTTTAAACTACACTTATTTACCTCTTAGCTTACTAGAATAGAGTTCTAGCAGAAGCAACAACAGTAATCCAAACATGTGAAATGGGAGGCAGGTGAGGGTCGCCTATACAGTCTCCTCATGCCAAAGAAAAGATAGGTATTCGATTTCGTCTTTTTGAAGCGTGTGTCATTTTTTTATATTTTTTCATCCATGGGGTGAAGGAAGTGTATCTGTGCGAGTCATGTCAGTGATGCAGGAGCATGCAAAACCCATTTGCAACGCTCCAAACTCACAACGCACACGACACTTTTCCTCTCTAGGACGTTAAACCCATGAGAGCAATCTCTCTCACTCTCTCCTCCCTCTAATAAATAAAACTTTTTAAATTAAAAGTAAAAAAAACTTAAAAATGAGAATTCCAGGTAGGAATTTCCAATAATTATTTTTCTGTTGCAGAGATTCAATGGAGTTTCCGGAATGTCTAAATCGCCGAGTAAAAATGATACTCAAATTTTGCTTTACAAAACATTTTATCAGTTACGGTAGTTCCTCAGTGTCATCAATACTGCTTATTTTATTTCCTTATTACGGTTATATGATCGTCAGATTATATTTCAAATATATATACGAGTAAACAATAAATGCTGGTCTGAAAATTAATATATAATGTGCCGAATAGGTAAAACTTGCTATTTTGGCTTAAATAGCAACGCTCTTCTTGCCGAATAAGGCAGGCGAAAATTTGTGTATGTAATAACTCAATACTTTCGCAGAAATCATTCTGAACTTAACGAAAAAAAATATATTTCATTGTGTTTATTTTTAAATTAATATAAACTTATCTTAAATACATTTAGTTGGACTAGGTTAAATTAAATTGCGCTTCTTATAATAAGGTTAGGTAAGTTTTCTAAGGTTCTTTTGGTACAAAATTATTAATTTTTACATTAACATCAATGAAAAAAATATATATATCTTTAAATATACAAGATAAAATTTTAGAAAGGACTTAATTTTAAACGAGATTGGTGGGTCATGGGTGAAGTATGCCCAGCAGGTTCAGATATGCCATGAACGCTGTTAAAGAAAACATTAGTTATCAACATTGTGCCTAAATGTTGATAAACAGCATCTAAAGTGTTAGATTATTTAAACATAAAAGCTACACAAATGTTCATCGTCAATTATCAGTAATTACAAGTTGCCCCATAAAAATATGAAAGATTCCCATGTATTTTAACAAATACTGTAATAAAGATACCACCCCAAGCAATAAGTATCCAGCTATCAGTATATTTAGAAATTTGTACAAAACGAACCAAGTAAACCAACCAAAACCCCGGATTTAACAACCTCCACCAAATTGGGTTTAATGACGGGGCTTCAGAACGAAAGTACCTGTAACCGTTATAATAAATTTTGCATCACCTCTAGCACCTTGTCAGAGGTGATGAACGCTGCCACACCGGGTTATTTAGAAGAAAAAATGGTTTGATCGAATGTCAGTCAGTTACTGTAAACCTGTAAATATACCGCAGCGTCATGTCCAAAATCTTATAGAAAGCAGTATATAGTATAGTAATTATCCCCCACAACTACCAGTCAGATTTCAGGGAACCTCGTTCAATGGATGCCTTTTAATTAGCCTGATAAGAAGTTAAATGTCAAAGGAATTTTCACAAGCTTAGTAACTTAAAAGCAACCGAAAGGTATTTGATACAGTGAAGAAAAGCAAATTATGCTAGAAATGAAAGCTGATGGCACAGACTCTGTAACTGGTTGATCACAAATCTAAAGAAAAAAAATTGTCATGGTCAGTAACACAAAATGAGAACCACAGCAGAAAAACAGTTCCCATAATGATGTAGCTGAAGTACTGTCACAAAAACTAGTCTAGTAGTAAATAGTTAACTGTGTCTAAAATTGGGGAAAAACAGAAGCAATTCACTTCGGGTCAAAAGATAAAAAAGTAAAAAAATGTAAATAGTTTTAATGTACTGCTTAACGAGGACTTCTTTTTAAAACAGTGGAAAGGACCCACTATTTAAAACTCCCTGAGCTATTTATCTACAGCCAAGGATGTTATGGGAAACGTTTCGCCACGAGTGATTTCCTGAATCACTCGTGGCGAAAAGGGTTTCCGTTAATGTCGGAAACGAACACAAAGTGTTTCCAGTTTGTCGGCATTATTTACAACCATCTCAACACTAAGTGACAATAAGATTAGATATTTACACCCAACCATGTTCAAAAACAAGTACCCAGACTATCTTGCTACAAATTTTGTCAAGGTAAAAACCAAAGCCAGAATAGTATTATGGAAAGCGAACACAATTTCATAACGTCCGGGACCGTTTTAAGGCAAGTATTAGTACACAACGTTTAAGAATAGTCAAATAATATCCACTGAATAAACCTGCAGAGGAAACAGATAATGATTCCTTGAATGTTAATAATGTTACTTATTGATTATGATCTGATATGTTCATTGTTGTACAATTGACGGCATACATATGTATGCCGTCAATTGTTTATCTTGGTTCGTTTTGTACAAATTCATAAATATCACTGATAGCTGGATACTTTTTGCTTGGGGGGGTTACCTTTATTACAGTATTTTGCCATCTATGTGAATTAAAAGTGACCCCAATAGAAATAAGTCCTTTTTAAACATAAGGATATTTTCTTAAGCTCATAGCATCAGTATGCTCTCAAGACATTATAATATTATACGTATGTTATACACTCAAAGCCCCATATAATATCTTACTAACCTTCAAGTAATTCTTATTAGCCTCGACGAGCCACGCTTGGGGCAACCAATCTACGAATCCTAATTTGAAGAATTCGTCCGGATTTATACACAAATAACCCACATAGAAGGAACTTACGACGACGCTTCGGTCCGATTTGGACGATTTACAAAGTCCCACTAACAAGGGGCCCATTTACAATGTCACGCTAACAGACTTTGTAAATGGTCCAAGTCGGACCAAAACGCCGTCGTAAGCTCCTCTCTCCTAGTGTGGGTTATTTGTGTATTGTTCCCGGACTGTTGCTCTCTTGTCAAGGGGGGGAGGGTAC
This sequence comes from Cherax quadricarinatus, assembly GCF_026875155.1. Classification (NCBI taxonomy): domain Eukaryota; kingdom Metazoa; phylum Arthropoda; class Malacostraca; order Decapoda; family Parastacidae; genus Cherax; species Cherax quadricarinatus. Next base: position 27,412,587 of record NC_069443.1, on the reverse strand, counting down.
GAGGTGATGCAAATTCTCAGGTCCTTATATTAAAAGACTGAAAACCTGTCTTTTCTTAACACTGGATAAGCAGTGACTAAATACAGTTTGTTGGCTTTTTATACGGAGTAATTTTTAACACATACACAGCGTGTTAATGGAAATATAAAATTAGAACAAACCTTTTATTCGTCTTTAATTAAACACTAACATAATGTCCATCCCTTAAAAGCGAAGCACTTTGGGGCAAGTTAAAGGTCAAATTCTAGCCAGACCCAAAAATTTCATAAAAATCCCCCCCCCCTTTTTTTTTTTTTTTTTTTTTTTTTTAAGATTTTATATATTAGTGGAAGGGTAATCTTAACTCCCCCTTCTTCCTCTAATCCTCCTTCACCTTTCCCATTTTCCTCTCATTCCCTTCTTTATCAAACAAATGACCATTATTCATATTTGCAGAACTCCGTCCCAACAGACTGTATTCCCTGTTCAAAGAAGCAGCCAGCCTTTGTTTCTCCAATATAACTCTCGTTATTTATCAAGATATCACGCAAGACTCAAGAATTTGAAATTGACACAAATTTATCAACACAAACATCAGGAGTCTTTTACCAGGAGTCCAGGTTAGTGTGTGAAGGAAATTTTGCGTCACTGCCTCTTTAAAGACTTTTAAAATCCATTTAAGTTAGCTTTTGGCGATTATTTTTATCGTAGATTCAAAGGATATCAGGATTAAAACGTCACCAAAATCATCTGACAGATTCTTGACCTAACCGAGGCTATGGAGAAAGGAGTTCCCAAAGAAAAAAATTTTACTCCTCTCCGAGTAAACAAAAATGATTCAAGAACTCATGTGCACTTTAGCGAATTTCAACACGAAAAATTAGCAAGGAGTAAGGAACTAACCAGCCCTTCTTAACCTGAGAAAAAAATTTTACTTGAGCATCCCTTCCACAGACTGACGCAGCATATTAGAAGAAACATAATTGTTCAAAGCTGGTCTCTAGACGTACTAAGTTACAGATTACTTCAATTTGATTGGAAATTTGTTAGAAATAATTTCAATATGAAAGGTGAATATTTTTATGGGAAAGCTCATAATGTACACAGTTTGAAGTCAACCCAATGAGCAATAATGGAACAGTACAAGGAAGAAAGCGATTCATTACGTACTTTAGAAACTGCCCGATTTCTCGTGAGAAGAGGGCAAAACCTAATTATTCAGTATCTATCTACACAACTCATGTTTCTGCAATATGAAAAAGATTGACTTGACTTAAGTTCAAACCCTGCAACACACGGAAGCGGAACGCCATAGTGTCTCAGGCGGCAAATGTAAAAAACAACTTGGGACGAAACGATCATTATTCCGATAGTTCATACTCATGTTGCTGTGATTGACATTTCCTACATGTTTGTACCCCGAAACTGTCAAATTTTATTAGCTTTATTGATAGGCAAACTCGTTTGATGTATTCCTGCCCCATATCACCCAAACCAAGGAAAATTAGACTTTGTCAATATCTCCCAAAGGTTGTGAAAAATTTTACTTTACTGCAAATAAGACATTGTGAACACTTGGAATGAATTAACAAGTGGCAAATTGCTTTCTAATCCTACAGAAAGCATCCAAAACATGTATCAAAGGCAGCTATGAGATTTTGGAAAAATTATATTGTACTTTCGGAATGATTAAATCCCGAACGCTGGAAAAAAGCACCAAAAACAAGCAACACTCGGACAGCTTGGTAGGCATCACGCGTGCAGCTGCGTTGGCTTCCAGGCGGAAATGTGCGGATAAAGGCCCTATGGAAATAACCTGCCCTTTTCCCCCGTCCCGGCAAACTGGAATGTGAAAAAAGTTGATGAGAATGGATGGCGCCTGGCATGAATCAAAACTCCAGGAACTCAAGAAATCTGCTGCAACTTTTACACTGCAGCGGTGCAAAAATTTTTTTTTAAACCCTCAGTGCAAAATTTTCAAAACATTTTTTTTTCAATTGTACTGCCTTTTGCTTTTGTGGGTGCGGATTGGGTTTAATTACGAAGATGAATATTTTTCCAGTATTCAGCAGTTTTTTTTTCCAGCCAGTTATATCCAGCAGTTTGATATATAAAGTTGTATCTTATGGTATAAAACTGAATTTTTTCAAACAGTGTGGTTTTACTTGAATACAAATATGTTAGTGATATTTACTTTATAGTTACACATTTGTATTCCAGCAATATTAATCGTCGCTAAAATTGGGATGGTAAAATGCATATTAACTAGTTCCCAAATATGGTTTTTGAAGGAGAGAGTTTAGTGTTGTTCATCTGTGGCAATCACTAAGTAAACTTGTGGCATATTAAATCCGGGGAGAGCTAAACCCCTAGGATTATACACACCTGTGGGGGGGGGAGAATGGAAGGTACTCAGGCTCAATTCAGGAAATGGAGCACAGATCCAATTCCCTAGCTCAAGAGCCCCTCACCAGCGTCAAGGAACTACCTTGGGGGGTCATGGGCAATGTACTTCTACCCTAAAATGCTAGGCAACATTTTTTCTCGCTAGGGAAAACTTTTCTCGAAAAATTCAAAACATTTATTGTATAAATAGTTTTGCAAGTTTTATGCTTTAACCAAGAGTGTAAAGTTCCCATCTTAGAATTGCCAGTAACTTAACAGTGGGAAAAAACAAACACTGAGACACTATATTATAAATAGCATGGGGAAAACGTATGCACCTGTATCTTATTTTGCCTATCGTCGGAGGATATACGTAAAGTTAATTACATTAACCTTACCTAACCCGTCCTAGAAAAACGCCTATATAGTTATGGAGTGACACAGATGAACAAAATATCTGCAAGAGGCTCTCCAGAGCCGAGTTCCAAAAATCGGCTTTGTCTATCTAGACAAAACTCTAGAAGACGAAAGCTCATCCATATAAAAATATTTCATTTATATAAGTTTCACATTGGGGAGATTCTGCAACTAAAAAAAATCGCCCGAAATTTTTAATTTTTCCCATAGCTACTTTTAACGTTGCAAAACTGGTTAGAGAATGCAATTTTATGTGGGACGTCACTCAGAAGCCCGTTCACAAATTTCCTGTCATAAGGACCGAACTTGACCCTAAAAGGTGGAACATTTTTATACAGTTTCAACATAAATAAAGTGCACTTGTGTCCGAATTACAAATTGACTGACCCTTATATTTGTCTGCTTAATAACAAAAAATAGTCATTTGTCCTTAAATTTATTATAAATAATAATATATATATATAATATATATATATATATATATATATATATTATATATATATATATATATATATTTATAAATGTACGGTGTGTGTGTGTGTGTGTGTGTGTGTGTGTGTGTGTGTGTGTGTGTGTGTGTGTGTGTGTGTGTGTTGTGTGTGTGTGTATGTGTGTGTATTTTGTGTGTTTGTGTTTGTGTTTTTTGTGCCGAATAGGTAAAAACGCGATTTGGCTTAAATGGCAACTCTCTTCTTGCCGAAAAGGAAAGTGGGAAAATTTTTTTATACAATAATTTCGCAAGATTCATTCTGAACCTAATGAAAAAAATATATTTCTTTGTGTTTGTTTATTATTAAATTACTGTAAACTTACCTAAAATATATTTAGTTGTGCTTGTTATAATAAGGTTGGGTAAACTTTCTAAGACTCTTCTGCTACAAAATTAATTTTTACATTTAATAAAAATGAAAAAAAATATATCTTCAAACGTATAAGAAAATTTTAGAAAGGACTTAATTTTAAACGAGTCCTTGCTGATTGACCAATTTTACCTATTCGGCACGCGTGTATGTGTGCGTGTGTGTGTGTGTGTGTGTGCGGTATAGGTAGTGTGCGGTATAGGTAGTGTGCGGTATAGGTAGTGTGCGGTATAGGTAGTGTGCGGTATAGGTAGTGTGCGGTATAGGTAGTGTGCGGTATATGTAGTGTGCGGTCTATGTAGTGTGCGGGGTATAGGGTAGGTGTGCCGGTATAGGTAGTGTGCGGTATATAAGGTTAGTGTGCGGTATAGGTAGTGTGCGGTATATGTAAGTGTCGCAGGTCCTATGTAGTTTGCGGTATATGTAGTGTGCGGTTATATGTAGTGTGCGGAATATGTAGTGTGCGGTATATAGGTAGTGTGCGGTAAAGTCGTGTGCGGTTTATAGGGTAGTGTGAGGTATAGGTAGTGTGGAGGTGTATATGTAGTGTGAGGTATATTGTAGTGTGAGGTATATGTAGTGTGAGGTGATAAGTGGTGCGGTATATGTCGAGTGCGGTTATGTAGTGTGAGGGAATATGTAGGTGAAGTGTATATGTAGTGAGGTTTGGAGAACTGCTCCTCCCCCTTTCACACACATCTTTCCTTATAAATTTCCTAAAATATGTTTGGAACACAGGTCTCAACACATATACTTCAATCCTGTATCCACTTCCTTCTCTAAACTCAATAGTTCCAACACTCACCTAAATGTCAGGTAACCTTCAGTAACTTCCTTCACATCGACAAGTTAGGCAGACGCACGCGACTATCACTGTACAACTCCGGACACTAACTCAAACCTCCATACTTCTTTTTCAAGTGATACTGACCTACTCTGGTCGTCCCATCTGCACACCTTGTCCAATCAAAAACCTAGAAAGACTTGTCGGGCCAGTCAAAACTCAAGAATTACCGGTAATTGCCCGGAGCTGCTTGTTACCCCGTCCTTACTAGCCTTTGTGTTGTTAATTAAGCATGCTTTAAACAATCCTAACAGTTTGTATATATGCTGATAAGAGAATCTCTTTCCATCATAGGAAATATACAGCGAAAGGTATTTCTCCGATTATGTGTATTATATATATTTATATATATAATATATATTATATATTATGTATATATATTATATATATATGGTGAGTGTAGTTGTGTGTGTGTGTGTGTGTGAGTGTGTGTGTGTGTGTGTGTGTGTGTGAGGGTGTGAGTGTGTGGTATCACACTAGTTTGTACACCCTAGTTGAGGTTGAGGGGTCGAGTCCAAGCTCCTGGCCCAGTCTTCATAGTGTGTGTGTGTGTATGTGTGGTGAGTGTGTGTGATTGTGTGTTGTGTGTGTGAGTGACGTTTGTGTGTGAGTACGTTGTGTGTGTTGCTGTGTGTGTGTGTTTCCACGCACTGCTCTTCTCGTGGTTTGTGAGGTCTTGGTATTTTCTCTTCACTTAATTTTAAAATATCTGAAGGTAGTGTTATAATTCTCTAATTAACTCCGCATCGTCACTCTTCATTTACGACGAAAAAGTTCAAAGTCCATTGCCTTAAATTTTTTTTTTTTTTAAATTGAACTAGGATTTTTAATTTCGATGTTGCGGGTACGTAAGCCAGCATTACCGTTTGTTTCCTCTACTATCTGTGTTTATCAGTCTCTTTGTCTTCTCCGAGAGGCTCTTTGCTCCAGCCTTTATTTTTTTTTTTTTCTAATTTTATTTAAACCAACAATAGATAATAGGAAAAAGGAAACACCCTAAAGCTGCCACAATATGAACAAATAACTGAAAAAAACGTTCATTAGATATGAAAACATTAACGAATAACTTACAATATAACCCAATATGACCACTATTTCCTAATATAAACTCAGATACGAGCTTAAAATTGTCCTATACTAGCTACATGTGGCTCCGTTAACTTTTCGCAAAACAATGCAAACCTATATATAACTCTTCCTCAAATTCCACATCCTAGTCTAAAATCCACCACTAGAATAATACATACCAAGTCTCAACGAGCAGTTTGAATCAAAGAAATTCACAATTATCATAAATTTACCTAACTAAGCCTAGTATTTCATCTGTATTATACAAGTCTATCAACCGAAAATTTTAACACATACCCCTAACCATCTTGTTGGTGTACATTATACAACAATGTCTTACCATAAAGCGAAAAAAAAAAAAAACAAAAAAGGAAAAACTCTTCACCTTTTAAATCCAGCTCGCGCAATTTCCATTCACATGTACATACATATAAATAAGAATATAAGTATGTTGTCTAATTGAAACACACTCACTTTTACAAACGTCAGTACTAATATTACGTAACACAACCATGAATAACTTCATCCAATTCTTACAACTTCAAGGTTCGTAAAAACTCATAAACTACATACTTCTATTGGCACCAAATCACTTGTGCTTCACAAAAATACAATTGTAAATTAAATGGAAATAAAACGCCTTTTGACATTACACATTGTATCAAAATCATAACTGCTCTCGAAAATATGTATTGTTATATCATTGAAAATGTTCCTGAGAAAAACCATTAATGGTATATACAATAACGTAAACCCTAATACAATACATACATATACATACCTTAATACATATATATATACATCTTACATATATACATATACACATACATACATACTCATAATATATACATACCTACCCATACACACATACACTACATCCACAAATAACACACCCTACACCCCTGCTATTTATACCAACACATACACATACATAGTTATAATCGATAATTCCAAATCTAACTGTATTGTACTTGACACACTCGGAACAAATGATGTAAAAATTGCACCCCAGACATAACTGCATTAACATTCAATAACTCATCAAGCTACGCCCTATTGGAAACCGCCCATTTCCTCCCCTTACCTGCCTTTCAACTCCGTGTCAGAAATCCGTAAGTGAAATATCCTATAACCCTCACTTAAATCCCTTCCCATCTCCCCCCATACCCTCCTTATTTTACACTTGTCTTTAAAACAAGTTGCGTTATGCTATTGATTCTTTCACACACGTTCGTCCTCTTCATAGCCAAGGACATTCTCAATATACTCTGTAATTATATACCTACGCATTCTCTCCCATCTGATTCCCACCTATGTCTAAGCTTAAAACCTCAACACTGGCCAAACCCCCCCTCCCACTAACCTTATTTACCTTACCCACAAACCCCTTAATAGTTCAATAAATTCACAAAAAATACACTATATGGAAAACAGTCCCCATCCCACAATCCTTGCATATCCCTCTCCCGTGTATTCTCTTATGGAATAAAAACCATTCCAGACGGTAGTCCCATGTTAAAAAACTATACATTATTCTGTACTTTAGGTTTTAAACGTAAATTTGTTTTCAAAGCCCCCAGAAATTACGCCACTCATCCAACGGATAAACCCCTTCTACCACTGCTACCTGGCCTTACCTTCACCCCCACAAGGTTCCAATATATATGTGAGGATCGCTCATGTTTATGAGGACCGTTAACAGTGCCTCACCTATTATGAACTCCCTACCACCCCCACGTTGCATATCCTGGGCCGTTTCTTAGAAGTCCGCCTTCCCTCGCCCCCCCCTCCCGCTTATAACACTACGTTTCAAAATAACACTCATACTCCTTTTTCACCAGCTATAAGACCCAGCTCCACCGGCCACCGGGCGTGGAAACCGCTTCCCTAACCATTCGCTTCCAGTACCCCAAATGAATTCTAAAAAACGCGCTTTTGTAACCTTTGTATTCACACTCCGAGTATCGGATATATTTGCTGCTACCATGCAAAGTTTACTATATAATAGGACATTCGTTTGTAATTACTCTTTGATGCATAGATAATGTGCAGCTCGTAAACACTGAGGGCGACTTCAGTACACCATCTACAATACGCACTGAATATATTGTTGGCTAACTTGTTCCCACTTACATATAACGATCCCACATATCAGTAATTGGTCCACCTATTTCCACCTTTTCAACTACTTCACATTCCTCATTACCTATCTCCAAGATCCATATACTTCGTTTTTTCCTTATAATGACATGCCGACTCCTTTTTCAAAAACAATTACTACTTTTCACCCGAGGCAACTCCTGTTACACTTACTAAATCGTTGAGTCATCAATATCCACCACTGCCGCCCCCCACCCTCTTCGTCACCAACCCCATTTGCTGCAATAAGACCCTAATTCCTCTATAAAGGGATCTGTAAAAACAGAAAAACATATTTGTGAAACGGGGACACCCTAGATGTAGACCTGCTCATCTGAATTTGATCACCTACCCTTCATTTTTACCTGCACCGCAAGGATGCAATCTTGATACATTAATTTGGCCCATGATATAATTTTCACTTCCAAACCCTGCCATCGCATAATCTCCATAACGCTTCCCTTTCTAATATCATGATTGCCGCCTCCCACTCTCTCGCCAACACCCCCCCACTCCCAATTTTTACTCTTTCTTCAATAACACGTCTAATCAAACTGCCGTCATACATCGACCTTCCCGGACCCCATATTGTCCTATCGATCTTTACCCAGGGACCTTTTTTTTATTTGTTAGCTAAAATTCTTGCAAAAATCTTAAAATCACCACACAATAACGAACTAGCCGATAGTCTGTACCTGTTACTGGCTCACCTTTCGGCACTAAACGACACAGCTCCGCTGCTTGTGCCCTAAAACCGATCCCGGCTTATTGATATTGAATAATCTTACCAAAAATTCTTTTAAAAACGCTCCGCACTTTTGGAGATAAAAGTCACAGGGCTACCCCATCAATTCCTGGTGCCTTTCTCATTGCGCCCCGGATAAAGTACCCATGTCACGCACTCCGTTATCGGCCCTTCCACACGAATCGATCATGCTTCTGTCACTCACACTGCACAAACCTTCCAATAGGACTGTAATGCTATTTACTTATACCACACTTTGCGTTTTCAACTAACCCAGATCAATATACCCACTCCTACTCCGTCGTCGTCAACACCCTGTGTCATTTATACCTTGCATACCTACCTGAAATTCAACCCCATTAACCTCCATTGCCTTGCGACGTGGTGTTGACTCGCAACACACACGCGACGGCGATCTCCCACAAAACCTCCTCAATCCCGCCTTAAGCCTTTCCCCATCAACCTCTCCTTTCTGTAATTCCGAATATTTTCCTTCACACTTTCCATTTCAATAACAGGATTTAATAGCAATTAATTTGTGCATAACATTTCGCGCAAACTGCCCCTCTAAATATTTTGAAAACCGTATTGTAACTGATTCTATCTCTTCCTCGATTATCATCTCATATTCCTTAATAGTTTTTAGCTCTTGTTTCCCACAATTAACATGGAAACATCCCCCTGGAGCTTCTACATAAACGCTCCCACATATGTCAAACGACAAAAGTACTATCCTCTTCTTTAATAACTTTATTCAATTTCCAAATGATGGAACCCCTCCGAGGACCCTCAATATCCACATCTCTTCACATCCTCTATATCGGAAAAAAACACCTCTATCACATCCACCTCGCACAGTAACCGCACAAGGCACGTACATTCGCGTCCAACCTCGCGCATAACCCTCGTTTAATGGAAGGTATGCTCTACATCCCTCCCCCCACACACCTTTACCCCACCCGGTCAAATATATCCCCAATATACCAACCAACACCCCGCACCTCTGGGCTCACATCTTTAGACGTATCACGCAATCCAATCTCGTTATTATTGAACATTCGGTAAACCACGTAAAAAAATAGGAAAAAACCCCCAAAGCCCGTCCCGAACAAATTTAGTTTTAATACTTCACTTCACCTCAGCCGGACCATATACAATACTAAATAATGGGAACCCTACCCAAGTTCCATCCACATAATTACCCTCCCCTCCCCCCTTCACTACGCTTACTATAAAGGGCTAGTTTCCTTTACCAAATGGCCAGTCCCCCACCTTTCTCAAACGCGTCGCGATGTTCCATGTACCACATTATAACACTCATATCCAACGCCTAACCAGGCCTAAAATTATGTTCCTGTAAGAATACCACATCCCCCAAGTCGCACCCCAAATACTATTAACCCACTAAAGCTTCCTCTCAGCTCTCCACCGTTAAATATTTCTAGTTAAACACTTGAATTCCCACAAGGGATTTCCTTATGTCCCGGCATTGACTATTCCACGTCGTTTTGCAAACCTCTGTCCCGCCCCCCTTTGTGGGAACACCTTTGCAATCCCTCTTGATCTTTGGGTTCACCATTCCCTTCTTCTGTACTCACCCAAGACTTTTTTCCCAGGGCGTTGGTCAGGGAGTTAGCACTCATCAGAATCGTGATGCTGCAGTCCTCTTTCGTGACCGCCATCCACGGCATATTTTTGACATCAGAAGACCGTCCTGATGCACCTCCACCTCTACTGCATTGCACTTCAACTGTAGACTTCTCGTCGACAAACCGTCATCTTCTTGCCATCCCATCATTTCACAGCCTTCCCCGAAATGAGCAGGGTCTTCCACTGTCTAGGACCGAATCTCTAACAGGTCAATCAACGCCTTTACCAAAGGACGCCGCCACTTCTTCACCATATTAGGTAGTCTCTCCTCAAAACCTTATGTATGTCAATGGAAGAGATTCTCCTTGTTAGCGTTACAACTGGCGATTCGCTCCTTTTCTTTGTCTTCTCTCACTCCATGGACAAACCGTTGTTGGGGCGGATGTAGCAAGAGACTGTTCTCGCTCATCGCAACCTCGTCACTGGCTGCTGTTGGCTGTTGTGCTGTTGCCGTAGCTGTAGTGCCGGGGTACCCCCTTCGTTTCTCACACTGCGCCGCGATGTGGTCAAATGACCCACATAGCCGACACGTACGTTGTTGCCCCGCATACGTTACATAGGACATGAGTCCTTAAATCTTTCAACACAATATATGAAGGAATAGGGGCCGAAGAGCATTTTACTGATACGCGCCTTCCAGCGCCACAACTGATACGGTCCAGGTTGCCCATCTCTGCTGTGGCTAGTGAACCGTCCTAAGTTACGCCGTCACTGGTAATATCAAAATCAGTCGCTCTCCCAAGGACATTCCTGGCTTTTCCCCGGTGTAATGTCGAGATACATCATGGAAGTCTCACGACACAGCTGTCTATAATGTATGATGGTTCCTGATACTAGTCGACCACTGCCTGTAGACTTGTGCAGACGGTCATTTAACGAAGATTCTTGTCATTCCATTTATGCGCACACATATCTCCTCATTTGCTATACCATAGGTATCGCGAATGATTCGCTTGTAATAATAAATCCATGTTGGATCTGTGACGCACCACGGGGATCATCTCAATGCGACAGTGTTGATCTTTCTTCTGCTATTCAAGCGCCATGTTGGGAGAACATAAAGTTTCCACCAACCAACGCTAGGGCAGCCAGCTCCAATCAGGTAAACTGCGCAAACAAACTCAAACAGGCGCAGTCTGCGCAGCTCGTCCACACGGTCGGAGGCGATGAGGACAATGTTCCAGCCTTTATTCAAACTTTTTTTTGTTCTTGCGGGTACCTTGGGAAACTGTTCAACGTCCCACCAATATTGTACAAGCGAGCGGTCATGTCCTTTGCTTGCTATTTCCTTACTCTTTAACAAACACACTAGAACAAGCACTTTCCCGACACTACTCAAGAAGTAAGGAGTTTCAACCAATACACGATGTAAAACAACTATACCAACTACCCAACTTACCGTTGTATCCAAAATCTCGAGAAACTTCGTGCCCAAGCGTTATATTCATTTGTACAGCATAAATAATGCTCTCAGCCCTTGCCAATTGGATTCAGAAAAAACGGCACAAATGACCGCAATGTAAAAAGCTAGACTGCTCTCACGGCTCTGGGCAAATAAATGAATATCCTTAGGACTCTATTGACTAAGAACGCTTTATACATAGACACAGCATACTACTCCGCAAACTTGATATTAGGTATAAGAGGCTGCTAGACTTTTTCAAATCCTATCTTACTTACGCTATCAATACGTCTCTATCAAAGGACACAATTCATCCACACGACCACTGATCATGGAGTGCCACAGGCGAGTGTCTTGGTCCCCTGCTCTTCCTCTTATAATCAATGATCTTCCCAGTATCTCCAACACCTTAAGCTATTCTCTTTGCTGACGACTCACTTATGTCATCCCCACCCCAAATTTTCCTCCAATCAGCCCCTTGTGTAACGACGAAGCAAGAAAAAATATCGACCTGGATGACTTACACCTCTTACACGAATAAAATAGAGCTTGGAAATTTGTCCAGTTCTATGCTATATTATGTTTGTTTTAAATTAGTTCGAGATTTTTACCAGTTTGACCGTAATCACTTTCTCGCAAATTTTACAAGGCTTGTATAGACATCCATTTCAGCATTTTGGGGGGGAAAGGGGGAATTCTTTATCAAAACTTTGAGAAGAGGATTTTAAACCATCCAATTGATTTTCAAACAGTTGCGACAAGTCAGTATCAAGAAGGTCCTTGGGTCGACAGGAATATAATGAATTCTTGTTTCATAAAAAGCAGTTTTTGCCACATAAAATGAATATTTCCTTTGGTTTAGATAAATTAGATATGTATAATTAATAGATTAGGGACGAATTTACATAATACACTGGACCACATAATACTTTTAAAATTTTTGGGTAGAATAAGGTTTGTGGCGGTTGTGCAAAAGGACTATCAAGTTGGGTCGGCGCGCGTCAGGTGTATAACCGTTGTGGGATCTGATAGTGAGGTGCTGGCCAGACCCCTTATATAGCTTCCTTGGATGCTTTACTTTAATAGTTCCTTGATAATGTGAGTAGTCACGAAAGCGCTTGGAATTTCTCTATTCTTTCAGAGTGGTTGTTTTGCATATTCTGAAATCACCTGTTTACTGTGATCTTATTGCATATATATATATATAATATATATGGAGGCAAGAAAAGAATGTATGAAAGTATAGTAGTACCAACACTCTTATATGGGTGTGAAGCTTGGGTTGTGAATGCAGCAGGGAGGAGGCGGTTGGAGGCAGTGGAGATGTCCTGTCTAAGGGCAATGTGTGGTGTAAATATTATGCGGAAAATTCGGAGTGTGGAAATTAGGAGAAGGTGTGGAGTTAATAAAAGTATTAGTCAGAGGGCTGAAAAGGGTTGTTGAGGTGGTTTGGTCATTTAGAGAGAATGGATCAAAGTAGAATGACATGGAGAGTGTATAAATCTGTAGGGGAAGGAAGGCGGGGTAGGGGTCGTCCTCGAAAAGGTTGGAAGGAAGGGGTAAGGGAGGTTTTGTGGGCGAGGGGCTTGGACTTCCAGCAGGCGTGCATGAGCGTGTTCGATAGGAGTGAATGGAGACGAATGGTATTTGGGACCTGACGAGCTGTTGGAGTGTGAGCAGGGTAATATTTAGTGAAGGGATTCAGGGAAACCGGTTATTTTTATATAGCCGGACTTGAGTCCTGGAAATGAGAAGTACAATGCCTGCACTCTAAAGGAGGGGTTCGGGATATTAGCAGTTTGGAGGGATATGTTGTGTATCCTTATACGTATATGCTTCTAATTATTATTATTATAATAAGGGGGAGCTCTAAACCCGTAGGATTATGCAGCTTATATGCTTCTAAACTGTAGTATTCTGAGCACCTCTGCAAAAACAGTGATTAAGTGTGAGTGAGGTTAAAGTGTTGAATGATGATGAAAGTATTTACTTTTTGGGGGGATTTTTTTTTTGGTCACCCTGCCTCGGTGGGAGACGGCCCCGACTTGTTAAATATATATATATATATATATATATTTATATATATATATATATAATATATATATATTATATATTTATAATTATATTTTCCCTAATATAGTTTTCTGCATACAAAACACTGTATTTGGAAGCTTTTTAAAATAGTTGTTCTTAAAATTTTGCCTTTGCAAATCTTCTCTGACAATTAATTGTTAATAACTCCTAGAGATCTCTAGACTTTATTTTGCCCATTCATGTTATTCTTCATATGGAATAATTTTGCTTTCACTTGTTTCCATTACATGACATTTATTTGCAATAAAATGTCATCGACCATATTTCACCTCCATTTACTCATTTTTCATGCAAAGATTTAGTTAAATTATTTATAATTTGGCAAAAGAGTTTTGCATCAGCTATTTATATAGTTAAAATTTTTACTTTTACATTCATGGGAGCGCTAAAACCCGTAGGGATCACAGAGCCTGGGCAAATGAGGGCATTCGAGTTCGCTCCTAGGAAAAAGGAGGTCAGGTCCAGTTCCTTCATTTTAAATAGGAAGATACGTCCATGTTCTTTAGACTGGGATGGCTGACGTCGGTTCACATTTCCCCTACAAGTGCTCGAGTGTCAACAAAGAACTGATGTCTCCCTCTATCTTTCTTCTAGGAATGAAACCCTACAATACCCGACGAAGGTGAATTGTTACCTTCCTTCCCCGTCAGGTGGGGTTGCGCGTGTACTCACCTATTTGTTGCTGCAGAGGTCGATTCGTAACTCCTGGTCCCAGTGTGTGTGAGTGTGAGTGTGAGTGTGTGTGTGTGTGTGTGTGTGTGTGTGTGTGTGTGTTTTGTGTGTGTGTGTGGTGTGTGTGTGTGTGTGTGTGTACTATCCCACAACTCCAGCCTGAGTGTATCTGCTGTATCTATGTGTAAAGTTTGCTCGATTTAAAGTCCCTTTTCCCCGTAGTGCTTTTTGAGAGTAGCCAGCCCAGCTGTAGGAACTTTGCATATTAAACCAGTTCTGTTATGGTCTAGTCGGCTGGTAATTAGTATAATTTCGTTTTAAAACAAAATCGTACATCGAAAAGCTTCGAATAAAACTACGAAAGGGTCAAATTAATCAGAGAGTCAATAAGTCAGTTTTCTGGGATGATGCTATTTTTTTTTTCTTTTTCAGTCACTCTGGCCTTCCTTACTTTTTAGGCAAATCTTTGTCGAAATTGTAATATTAATCGTCTTAAAAGGAAATACTCAAGAAAAACATGCATAGATTAATTATGCCGAGAACTTTTTCAATTTGTAATGCTAAGCTTTAAGCCAGATGGAGTTGGGGGACTGGGAGGGTGGTGGAGTATCTGACACTGGGTGGGGATTGTCAGGCAAGGAGTGGGGGTAGCAGGGATTACGGTGGAAATACCCGAGTGAGGGGGATACCTGGGTAGGAATAGAGGAGGGAGGAGAATTCGCGAGTGAGAGAATGAAAGATACTATAATTACAAGCACAGGCATTACGTTTGGTGAACTATTTATTCTCATTTTGCACTAGTCATCCACCAGCGCATTGCAATATCCTTTACCATTGCATTTGACTTAATTTACAGTTCTTGTACAGGTATATTAATGGTACACAATGGTGACAAGTAGATTTGTAGGACATATGTATCAGTTGAACATTTTTATTGTCGAAACTGTCGCCTATTCGCCAAGCTTCTGCAGTCTAATACATAGTTGACTTAAATATTGGAGACAGCAGAACCAGTGAAGAATTAAACAAGAAGTGATCCGTTAATCAGTCTTAATAAAATACTTTTGAAGTGATCAGCCTCTAAGCCTTGATCAAGGCTTAGATCAGTCCTTCAGCCTTGAAGAAGACGTAATTTAGAAGTGATCAATCTCTCAGCCTTGATCAAAGCTATGGACCCTCCATCAAGCCCTAAGTCCTTATCAAAGCCGAGAGAATGACTTTTTCAAAAATAATTCTTCAAGACTGAGGGACTGATGACCAAACATGCACCACTCCACAGCTTCATCTGTCTCCAGTATTTAAGTCACACCAGTATTTAGTTGAAAAAAGTCTGCTGAGTAGTCAAAAATATCAACGATTAAGAAACCTAACTGTTAACATAAGAACATAAGAAAGAAGGAACACTGCAGCAGGCCTACTGGCCCATGCGAGGCAGGTCCAAATCTTCTGGAAATATAAACACAAATGCAGTATAATGTGATCCTTTACTGACAACGTTTCACCCACACAGTGGGCTTTTTCAAGTCACACACGGATCTACCTGGGGTTGGAAGGTACGAGAGTATTTATAGTCATGTTCAGAATGTTGAGGTCAGGTGGAGAATATATATATTTCCATTGTGTCGGTATTTTATACCATTTATTTCCAAATCTTCTACCGGCTTAAGGTAGGTCAGGTCACAGTCACTTAAGGAAGGAACATGGCAACTGACCTAGTAGCACAAGCTAATCAGGTCTAACTCACACCCACCCACACCTGGGGATTTGTTAGGTTTTAATCTATCTATTTGCCTAAGGACCATGTCACTTATGACCCTAATCGTGCATAGTTTATCATCGTCCTGTTCTATATAATTTATTATTTCTGGAATATCACTAGTATCTTCCTGTGTAAAAACTGAGAGGAAGTATGTGTTAAAAATTCTACACATTTCCTTATCACTGTCCATGAACTGACCCGGGGTAACTTTTGAGTGGCCTATCTTGTCCCTGATCTTACTTCTGTATACCTGAAAGAATCCTTCTGGGGTAATCTTCGATTCTCTTGCAACTTTAACCTCCTAATCTCTTTTTGCTTTTCTTATTCCCTTTTTAATTTCTCTCTTTAACTGAATATATTGATTTCTTAATTGCCTCTCTCCTCTTCTGATTTGCCTATATATGCCTCTCTTTTAACCAATGAGATGTTTTAATCTATTGTTCATCCATTTAGGATAATTTTTGTTTGATCTGATTTCCCTATTTGGAACATAAGTTGTGTGAGCAGCTAGAACTACGCCCTGGAAAACATATCGGCAATCATCACCACCTACCTGACCCACAGTCAGGTCATTCCAGTTCAGCCCACCCAAGTAATTTTTCAGTCCTATGAAATCAGCCAAGCATAAGTCACGGACAGAGACTTGATTGCCATTATTAGGGGAACTCCATGATATATTAAAATTGAGTGATTTGTGATTACTTTCCCCAAGCTCATCATTAACCTCAAGATTATTAATTAGCATTTCCCTGATGTCAAGAACCAAGTCAAGCAGGTTATTTCTTCTAGTTGGTTCAATCACAAACTGTTTTAAAAAACAACCATGAATCGTATCAAGAAGGTCACTTGACTCTAAATTTCCTGTCAAATTGCTCCAGTCAATCTATCTATAGTTGAAATCTCCCATTAGCACATTTTTGTTTGTAGATGCCTTACGAATTTCGTCCCATACAAGTTTACTGCGCTCCCTATCAACATTTGGGGCCCTGCAAATCACACCCAAAATTAGTTTTTCATGGCCCTCGAGAAGCTGTAACCAAACAGATTCTGTGGCTGACGCTTCCAATTTTATATCTTGTCTAACACAACAGTTTAAACTGTCTCTGACATACATCGCTACTCCACCACCCTTCCTGTTGATCCTGTCAGTGTGGAATAATTCATAGCCTTGTATGTGACATTCAGAAGGCATCTCTCGATCTTTCAGATTGAGCCAGGTCTCTGTTATAGCAGTAATATCTGTTTCCTGCGCTTGCAGGAAACATATATTACTGCTATTAGATTACTGCAGGAAACAGACATTACACTTCTGCTATTAGTATAGTAAACCTTAAGGGAGCTAGTCCCTTGCTGCCCTCTGCGGTCTCCCTTTGTTTGCTGACTTGATCTATTGTCTTTATTTATAACTTCATGATGAATGTCTTTTATACATTTACTGTTTTCAACCCTAGTGTTGCAACCTGCCTGTTTCTCACACACACACAACCATACCTCTGTCTACTATCAATTTAAAATCCTAGACATTTCAGCAATGGCCTTCTCGATCGAGTTTGCAAATGCTACCACCCCTGCCCCAGAGAGATGTATCCCATCCCTTGCATACATATGTTTTCCATAGAAGTTGTCCCAGTTGTCAATGATTGGGATTGCAAGTTCCTTGCAGTATCTGTCTAGCCAGCAATTTACACCAATTGCCCTAGACAACCATTCATTTCCCGCTCCCCTTCAAGGCAAGATGCTACGATTGACTGGGACCCCTCCCTTCTGACTTTGAGGTTATTGCGTTATTTTGGCACTATCATAACTCCAGATCTGTTTGTTAACTGACCATGTTCCACCCAGGCAATGGACTTTGTCGAGTCACAAAGGGATAAATTTTGTGA
Organism: Cherax quadricarinatus; assembly: GCF_026875155.1. Taxonomy (NCBI): domain Eukaryota; kingdom Metazoa; phylum Arthropoda; class Malacostraca; order Decapoda; family Parastacidae; genus Cherax; species Cherax quadricarinatus. Next base: position 27,394,690 of record NC_069443.1, on the reverse strand, counting down.
AGTATCGTGAGCAAGTATTAAGTAGTGAGAAGCGGTTAAGTGAAGAGCAAGTGAGGTATGAGTCAAGACACAGCTCAACTATATTATAGCTACCGCTGTTTTTTTGAAGTCAGAGGAATAGGGGTAACAAAGCACACTCTGACATTATTGCAAAACTTCAGGTGATCAGTCCTAGGCCAGCCAGCTTTTATGGACTGTTGGAAAACACAAAGAAAACTTCACATTACGACTTCTTATTTCAAGCGGAGTTTGTTTTTCACGTGCTCTTGCCAAATTGCTAAGTAAATTATTCTTAAAAGCATGGAGTCGTTTTCCGAATTATTTTTGATCCATTCGGAAGATGTCACAAATAAAATCAGAAATATGATTTTGATTAACAAGATAAATACTAAATTTAGATGTGTTGTCCCTTATCATGGTGCTAGATAATACAGGGTGTTTCAAAATGGACCCAATTTCAGTATACATTGTTTAGAAATTGGGTTTAAAGCTTTTAAAACATGCTGTATATTAACATTTCTATCTGGAGATGATGTAAAGACAGAATTATCACCAGTTGTCATCGTTCATTGTCTATTATGGGTATTACCTATACTAGTGGCACTGTTCTAGGTACTACTAGCCATGCTACTACCTACACTAGTGACTGTCACTTCCTGGGTACTGTCCGATAATGCCAACAGGTATAGATATGAAAACACAATATGCAAAACAAGCTTCGCTTGGGTCTACGCGCTGCTCAGGGTTAAGCTTACTCAAGCTTAACACTGATCGAAACTTATACCCGTACCTAGCCGAAGAAAGGGCTTCACATTCAAACAAATTCCCCTTAAAATTAAACTAAATTACTGAGCTCAGGAAGCTCTGGATTTTCCGGGTTTTCACCTTTTAATAAAAACTTGAAGCAAGGGAAGCACACATGTCAAGGTACTGTCCTGTATACAGAGAGACATCAAATCCCCATGACATGACGTGGTATAGTTATCTCTGTGTGATGAATGGTTTGAAAAACCGACAAGTTGAAGATTGAGACACTTATGCAGCATATGGGAATCTTTATTCAGGAAACGTTTCGCCACACAGTGGCTTCATCAGTCCAATACAAAGAGGAAGGCGTAAGGAGAGGAGAGTATGAGGTAATCAGTCCCTCAGCCTGGAGTCGATGTGTTCAGTCCATCGACTCCAGGCTGAGGGACTGATTACCTCATACTCCTCCTCTCCTTACGCCTTCCTCTTTGTATTGGACTGATGAAGCCACTGTGTGGCGAAACGTTTCCTGAATAAAGATTCCCATATGCTGCATAAGTGTCTCAATCTATAGTTATCTGGTCAACATTTTCACTAAATGAGACAATAAACCATGAGCTATACTTTCGGATATATTAGAAACTAAAATAATTAAGAAATTAATTTGTCCGTTCATCGAAATCCCAAATGTTCATTAAAATATATTTTGCAGCAGCTACTCATGACAAGTCAGGTAAAAAGAGGCCTGGTCACAGACCGGGCCGCGGGGGCGTTGACCCCCGGAATCCTCTCCAGCTACACTCCAGGTAAGATATGGTGTCAGATCTGCTTCTAAGAGCACTGAGCATTTGCACATCAAATTCTTTGGGATGAATACTTTCCACTGTACAGTAACTGTTCAGAAAGCTTCGATATCCTGACTTCATTTAGAAAAGCTTACTTAAGGCTAGATAATACTCTTATAAAGTATCTCCCCCCCCCCCATCCCCACAAGATGACATCAAAGATAAATTAATTACCCACATTCAAACTTTCTTTTCCTTTGCCAGGTACAATAGACAATTATGTGTCAAAGAATCACGATAAAACAACGGATGGGAAAGAAGGTGTCCACCACAACGCTGGTCAAGATCGACCTCGTCTGTACTGGGGCGTCAGTGACTTCAGTTTGATGTCACTGACGCAGAAACACAAGAGAACTATGAAATACGACCATGATTGCTCTGCTTTATTCCAAGATCTTAATACCACAATATAGAATAAATAGGAATAAAGTCGAAATATTATACAGCACAAAAGAGACCGACAAGGAAAAAAAATCGATGTTGCCATAACTGAATGAAATAAAACAAAATTAAATACGACTAAATTACAATAGATTTCTGATGTGATATAAAAATTCACCATTAAGCAATATATTTTTTTCCTCCAGACTTAAGATTACCCCGACCTGACCTACAGTCTGGTAATTACATACACCTCCGGAAGTACATGAGTAACGTGCACCTCCAACAGCTAATTATCTTTATTGTCGACCATCTACTTGTCGGTATTGCAAGCCATTAGTATAATGATATCCAGTCGGATCCCAGCTGCTCGGTTGTTTGACAAAGTTCAGTGGCCTTTCCCTCTGCAATACACATGCAACCTCTCCATGAACTATATATATTAACGTAATGATGCGACTCGTTGATATGGCAACTATAAAATCAAAATTTCTTTTGTCTCTCGCTGGCCAACACCATATTACGAGTGTCTCTCTCTTTATGGGTGTGTTGCAGCCCTGGTAGCGAGACATCCCATTTTTCACTCCAAAATTGTCCCTGAACTATGTACGTAGTTTAATATAAATAAATATATATATATATATAAATAAATAAATAAATAAATAAATAATATATATATATATATATATATATATATATATATATATATATATATATATATATATATATATATATATATTGCCAAGTGAGTGTAAAACGAAAGCCTGTAATTGTTTTACATGATGGTAGGATTGCTGGTGTCTTTTGTCTGTCTCATAAATATGCAAGATTACAGGTACGTCTTGCTACTTCTACTTACACTTAGGTCACACTACACATACATGTACACGTTTATTTATACACACTCATCTGAGTTTTCTTGGATTTTATCTTAATAGTTCTTGGTCTTATTACTTTTCCTTTTATATCCATGGGGAAGTGGAATAAGAATCTTTCCTCCGTAAGCCATGCGTGTTGTAAAAGTCAACTAAAATGCCGGGAACAATGGGCTAGTAACCCCTTTTCCTGTAAAGATTACTAAAAAGAATAAGAAGAAAATTGTCAAAGTGGGAAGTCTGAATGTGCGTGGATGTTGTGCAAATGATAAGAAAGAGATGATTGTGGATGTTATGAATGAGAAGAAACTGGATGTCCTGGTTTTAAGTGAAACAAAGCTGAAGGGGGTGGGAGAGTTTCAATGGAGAGGAATAAATGGGATTAGGTCAGGGGTTTCAAATAGAGTTAGAGCTAAAGAAGGAGTAGCAATAATGTTGAAGGATAAGCTATGGCAGGAAAAGAGGGACTACAAATGCATAAATTCAAGGATTATGTGGAGTAAAATAAAGATTGGATGTGAAAAGTGGGTTATAGTAAGCGTGTATGCACCTGGAGAAGAGAGAAGTGTAGAGGAGAGAGAGAGATTCTGGGAAATGTTGAGTGAATGCGTGGGGAGTTTTGAATCAAGTGTGAGAGTAATGGTGGTTGGGGATTTCAATGCTAAAGTGGGTAAAAATGTTATGGAGGGAGTAGTAGGTAAATTTGGGGTGCCAGGGGCAAATGTAAATGGTAATAAGTAATACATATTTTATGAAAAAGAGGATAAATAAATATACAAGGTATGATGTAGCACGTAATGAAAGTAGTTTGTTAGATTATGTATTGGTGGATAAAAGGTTGATGGGTAGGCTCCAGGATGTACATGTTTATAGAGGGGCAACTGATATATCAGATCATTATTTAATTGTAGCTACAGTTAGAGTAAGAGGTAGATGGGAAAAGAGGAAGGTGGCAACAACAAGTAAGAGGGAGGTGAAAGTGTATAAACTAAGGGAGGAGGAAGTTCGGGCGAGATATAAGCGACTATTGGCAGAAAGGTGGGCTAGTGCAAAGATGAGTAGTGGGGGGGGGGGGTTGAAGAGGGTTGGAATAGTTTTAAAAATGCAGTATTAGAATGTGGGGCAGAAGTTTGTGGTTATAGGAGGGTGGGGGCAGGAGGAAAGAGGAGTGATTGGTGGAATGATGAAGTAAAGGGTGTGATAAAAGAGAAAAAGGTAGCTTACGAGAGGTTTTTACAAAGCAGAAGTGTTATAAGAAGAGCAGAGTATATGGAGAGTAAAAGAAAGGTGAAGAGAGTGGTGAGAGAGTGCAAAAGGAGAGCAGATGAAAGAGTGGGAGAGGCACTGTCAAGAAATTTTAATGAAAATAAGAAAAAATTTTGGAGTGAGTTAAACAAGTTAAGAAAGCCTAGGGAAAGTATGGATTTGTCAGTTAAAAACAGAGTAGGAGTTAGTAGATGGGGAGAGGGAGGTATTAGGTAGATGGCGAGAATATTTTGAGGAACTTTTAAATGTTGAGGAAGAAAGGGAGGCGGTAATTTCATGCATTGGCCAGGGAGGTATACCATCTTTTAGGAGTGAAGAAGAGCAGAATGTAAGTGTGGTGGAGGTACGTGAGGCATTACGTAGAATGAAAGGGGGTAAAGCAGCTGGAACTGATGGGATCATGACAGAAATGTTAAAAGCAGGGGGGGATATAGTGTTGGAGTGGTTGGTACTTTTGTTTAATAAATGTATGAAAGAGGGGAAGGTACCTAGGGATTGGCGGAGAGCGTGTATAGTTCCTTTATATAAAGGGAAAGGGGACAAAAGAGATTGTAAAAATTATAGAGGAATAAGTTTACTGAGTATACCAGGAAAAGTATACGGTAGAGTTATAATTGAAAGAATTAGAGGTAAGACAGAATGTAGAATTGCGGATGAGCAAGGAGGCTTCAGAGTGGGTAGGGGATGTGTAGATCAAGTGTTTACATTGAAGCATATATGTGAACAGTATTTAGATAAAGGTAGGGAAGTTTTTATTGCATTTATGGATTTAGAAAAGGCATATGATAGAGTGGATAGAGGAGCAATGTGGCAGATGATGCAAGTTTATGGAATAGGTGGTAAGTTACTAAATGCTGTAAAGAGCTTTTATGAGGATAGTGAGGCTCAGGTTAGGGTGTGTAGAAGAGAGGGAGACTACTTCCCGGTAAAAGTAGGTCTTAGACAGGGATGTGTAATGTCACCATGGTTGTTTAATATATTTATAGATGGGGTTGTAAAAGAAGTAAATGCTAGGGTGTTCGGGAGAGGGGTGGGATTAAATTATGGGGAATCAAATACAAAATGGGAATTGACACAGTTACTTTTTGCTGATGATACTGTGCTTATGGGAGATTCTAAAGAAAAAATTGCAAAGGTTAGTGGATGAGTTTGAGAATGTGTATAAAGGTAGAAAGTTGAAAGTGAACATAGAAAAGAGTAAGGTGATGAGGGTATCAAATGATTTAGATAAAGAAAAATTGGATATCAAATTGGGGAGGAGGAGTATGGAAGAAGTGAATGTTTTCAGATACTTGGGAGTTGACGTGTCGGCGGATGGATTTATGAAGGATGAGGTTAATCATAGAAATGATGAGGGAAAAAAAGGTGAGTGGTGCGTTGAGGTATATGTGGAGTCAAAAAACGTTATCTATGGAGGCAAAGAAGGGAATGTATGAAAGTATAGTAGTACCAACACTCTTATATGGATGTGAAGCTTGGGTGGTAAATGCAGCAGCGAGGAGACGGTTGGAGGCAGTGGAGATGTCCTGTCTAAGGGCAATGTGTGGTGTAAATATTATGCAGAAAATTCGGAGTGTGGAAATTAGGAGAAGGTGTGGAGTTAATAAAAGCATTAGTCAGAGGGCAGAAGAGGGGTTGAGGTGGTTTGGTCATTTAGAGAGAATGGATCAAAGTAGAATGACATGGAAAGCATATAAATCTATAGGGGAAGGAAAGAGGGGTAGGGGTCGTCCTCGAAAGGGTTGGAAAGAGGGGGTAAAGGAGGTTTTGTGGGCGAGGGGCTTGGACTTCCAGCAAGCGTGCATGAGCGTGTTAGATAGGAGTGAATGGAGACGAATGATACTTGGGACCTGACGATCTGTTGGAGTGTGAGCAGGGTAATATTTAGTGAAGGGATTCAGGGAAACCGGTTATTTTCTTATAGTCGGACTTGAGTCCTGGAAATGGGAAGTACAATGCCTGCACTTTAAAGGAGGGGTTTGGGATATTGGCAGTTTGGAGGGATATGTTGTGTATCTTTATACGTATATGCTTCTAAACTGTTGTATTCTGAGCACCTCTGCAAAAGCAGTGATAATGTGTGAGTGTGGTGAAAGTGTTGAATGATGATGAAAGTATTTTCTTTTTGGGGATTTTCTTTCTTTTTTGGGTCACCCTACCTCGGTGGGAGACGACCAACTTGTTGAAAAAAAAAATATATATTGTATAAACCGACAAATTGGTTTAGAAAGACACGTGAGAAAACACTAGAACATATTTATTAGAAAACGTTTCGGTCCTGGGACCTTCATCACTTGTAACTAGTGTTTGCTCACGTGACTTTATAAACCATATACAAATATATATTCACAAGTTCTAGTGGTGGATGTATATGACAAGCCAAACTTCTGCTGAGTATACGTTAGTTCTCTTTGTACTTTTAGTGTGTTAAAGGCTGGAGCAGAGCACGACCTGGTTCTGATGTCTCTCTGCTAGTATCTGGGTTCGTGATACACAGACCATTCTAATTTTCTGTTTCTTGTCTAAGTGGCTTCTAATTTCTCATGAATCAGTGTTTATGATACTCATCCCATCAAACTTAGGCTAATTACAGTTATCAGTTTATTAGTGTGTAAATATATAAGCGAGAGAGCACGAAGGTCATACCATCGAATTTTGCCACAGATTCGAAGCAAATACACTACTGAATGAGGATAATACACAGTGAACGGGTTCAGGAAAAACATGAGATAAATATATATAAACTTTACAAGGAATGTCATTATAATAATTATTATTATTTTTATTTCTGTTATTATTACTATTATTATTATTATTATTATTATTATTATTATTATTCCTATTATTATTTCTGTTATTATTTTTATTTGGAAACTGGAAACAAGTTATGGTTATTCAGTGACAAAGTAATAGGCCATTCTTAGTTTTGATCCAAGGGAATGGTGAGGAAGCTTCAGTTCCTTGAACCAAGAGCATATAACTGCCTGTGTCTTCTTACCGTGGTATCAGTATCTCGTATCACATGTGTCATTCAAGAAGCTTCATTCATGAAGCTTCACACGAAGCTTCATTAGCGAAGCATCATTCGCGAAGCTTCATTCATGGAGCTTCACACGAAGCTTCATTAGCGAAGCATCATTCGCGAAGCTTCATTCATGGAGCTTCATTCGCGAAGCTTCATTCATGGAGCTTCATTCGCGAAGCTTCATTCATGGAGCTTCATTCGCGAAGCTTCATTCATGAAGCTTCATTCGCGAAGCTTAACACGAAGCTAAGTAAAATTGTTATAAAGTGCACAGATAACCCTCACATACCATAATGAAACTTATGAAGACGTTTCGGTCCGACTTGGACCATCAAATAGGCAGAGAGTAACTAGTTAATGGCCCAAGTCGGACCGAAACGTCGTCATATCATTCTATGTGCGGGTTATTTATAATTTGTTCCAGTCACGGTATATTACCTTTTAATTCTTTATGTTATTAAGCAGCTCAATTATTCATTTAACCAAATTTTATTTTTATCTCAGAAATGGCAATTAATGACAAATGTTTCTTCAAGAAACGTAAGAAATCGATAACTGATGAGAAACCAGGTGTTTTTGAAACCTCCTTGCAAGACAGTGACCTTTTCTAGATATGAAAGGGATCTCCTTCAAACTAGCACTGTGAAACATTAAATAGTTCCGAAAAATGGCCGTAATATCTTTCCTTTGTTCCAATTTTAAAACGAATTGGAAATTTTACACAAAATAAAAGACTCTCACAAGAGAGAGAAAAATACGTCTAAATACGTCTAAAGGAAAATGGATTCCAGATGTGATTTCATAATTCGCAGTGAAAAATGCATTTCCTCTTCACTCGCATCGCAGCTACTTGCATCGCAGTTACTTGCATCGCAGCTACTTGCATCGCAGTTACTCGCATCGCAACTACTTGGATCGCAGTTACTCGCATCGCAGCTACTTACATCGCAATTACTTACATCGCAGTTACTTGCATCGCGGTTACTCGCATGGCAGCTACTCGCATCGCAGTTACTTACATCGCAGTTACTTACATCGCAGCTACTTACATCGCAGCTACTCGCATCGCAGCTACTTACATCGCAGCTACTTACATCGCAGCTACTCTGTAGACAGCCTGTACTGTCAGAACACACAGCCTAGCCGTCTGTTCTGACTAGTTCATATTTCGCGGCATTTAAGTGCTGCCCTCTGTAGGCTCACCCAGGTCAATGGGAGGCTGAGCCCATTCGGTCTCACTCCTAGGCCGACCGACTTGATAGCCACAAGTGCTCCCCCTCCATGGACTGGCTTGCGGTCATTCCCTCACACTGCCCGTTGTGTACTCACTCCTATTCAATTAAAGCCACGGCCGTATCATTGCTACCTACGCTACCTCCATCGGCACTAAACCGCTGTTCAACAGCAAGAACAGTAATAACAGTGGTGACAGCGGTGGGATACGAACCCACGCCTCCGAAGAGACTGGTGATGAATTGGGAATGTAACAGCAAGGGAAAGAAAAATTTAACTTGGCAACACAAAAAAAAACTGCACTGGCTGGAGATACGTAGACGCTGAGTAGTTGTAGACACAATGATGAGTCACGAGCTGCTGTAGACGGCGTGGGGGCTGAACTAGACTGGCTTAGGGGCTAGGCCAACTGGGTCCCCACGTGGTTAAGCCAGGTAGAACTTCTTGGAGAAAACTGGGAAGAACACAACACACACGGACGGCGAGATGGACGTAGTTGCGTAGCAGAGAAGGTTGTAGAGGAGGCTGGTGTGTTTACACGCAGTCTAGGGTGTCAACCAACCCCAGAGCTGCCTCGTAGCTACTTACATCGCAGCTACTCCCATCGCAGCTATTTGCATCGCAGCTACTCGCATCGCAGCTACTTACATCGCAGGTACTCGCATCGCAGCTACTCGCATTGCAGCTACTTACATCGCAGCTACTCGCATCGCAGCTACTCGCATCGCAGCTACTTACATCGCAGCTACTCGCATCGCAGCTACTTACATCGCAGCTACTTACATCGCAGCTACTCGCATCGCAGCTACTTACATCGCAGCTACTTACATCGCAGGTACTCGCACCGCAGCTACTCGCATCGCAGCTACTTACATCGCAGCTACTCGCATCGCAGCTACTTACATCGCAGCTACTCGCATCGCAGCTACTTACATTGCAGCTACTCGCATCGCAGCTACTCGCATCGCAGCTACTCGCATCGCAGCTACTCGCATCGCAGCTACTTACATCGCAGCTACTCGCATCGCGGCTATTCGCATCGCAGCTACTTACATCACAGCTACTCGCATCGCAGCTACTCACATCGCAGCTACTCGCAACGCAGCTACTTACATCGCAGCTATTCCCATCGCAGCTATTTGCATCGCAGCTACTTACATCGCAGCTATTTGCATCGCAACTACTTACATTGCAGCTACTTACATCGCAGCTACACGCATCGCAGCTACTCGCATCGCAGCTATTTACATCGCAGCTATTCGCATCGCAGCAATTTGAATCGCAGCTATTCGCATCGCAGCTATTTGAATCGCAGCTATTCGCATCGCAGCTATTTGCATCGCAGCTATTTGCATCAGAACTACTTGCATCGCAGCTACTCGCATCGCAACTACTCGCATCGCAGCTAGTCTCATCGCAGCTATTTGCATCGCAGCCACTCGTATCGCAGCTACTTACATCGCAGCTACTCGCATCGCAGCTACTTACATCGCAGCACTACTTACTCCGCAGCTACTTACATCGCAGCTACTTACATCGCAGCTACTCGCATCGCAGCTACTTACATCGCAGCTACTTACATCGCAGCTACTTACATCGCAGCTACTTACATCGCAGCCACTCGTATCGCAGCTACTTACATCGCAGCTACTCGCATCGCAGCTACTCACATCGCAGCTACTTACATCGCAGCTACTTACATCGCAGCTACTTACATCGCAGCTACTTACATCGCAGCTACTTACATCGCAGCTACTTACATCGCAGCTACTTACATCGCAGCTACTTACATCGCAGCTACTTACATCGCAGCTACTTCATCGCAGTACTAATCGCAGCTACTTACATCGCAGCTACTTACATCGCAGCTACTCGCATCGCAGCTACTTACATCGCAGCTACTTACATCGCAGCTACTCATCGCAGCACTTACATCGCAGCTACTTACATCGCAGCTACTCTCGCACTGTATCGCAGCTACTTACATCGCAGCTACTTCATCGCAGCTACTACATCGCAGCTACTTACAATCCGCAGCTACTTTACATCGCAGCTACTTACATCGCAGCTACTTACATCGCAGCTACTCGCATAGCAGCTACTCGTCTCATTTCTTGACCAAGTTTACTGTCCTCTCCCTCAGCCTCACACACACAAGCGTCCCATATATATGATAATTACAATAACTTATACTCTTAAATTTTCTGCACGTCTTAAGAGGATCTAAGACGGATATCGCAAGATACTATATGGTCTCCATTTTAACATTGTTGTTGTTGTTATTTATATGTGGGTCTCCCTTACATATAAATAACCAAAGAGGCACAATACACAAATTACCCGCACATAGAAGAGAGGAGCTTACGACGACTGTCCAAGTCGGACCGAAACGTCGTCGTAAGCTCTTCTCTTCTATGTGCGGGTTATTTATGTATGGTTTCCCTTATTATAGCATGTGTTCACTACAGTTTCTTAATTAAGATAATATTTTTACATCAGCTAACATGATTTTATTATGGCAAGTAACTTGTATAGATGGTTAGGTAAGACACATATGCAACAGTTAGGTATCTTTATTATGAAACGTTTCGCCTACACAGTAGGCTTCTTCAGTCAAGTACAGAAAAGTTGATAGAAGCAGAAGATACTTGAAGACGATGTAATCAGTCCATCACCCTGATTACATCGTCTTCAAGTATCTTCTGCTTCTATCAACTTTTCTGTAATTGACTGAAGAAGCCTACTGTGTAGGCGAAACGTTTCATAATAAAGATACCTAACTGTTGCATATGTGTCTTACCTAACAACCTGTCGGTATTTTATACCATTTTAATGTTCAACTTGTATAGATGAAATACATCATCGGGAGGAGCGGTGATCCTAGAGGAACCCCGGTCTTGACACCCACGGTGCAGGCTGACCCTTGTGGAACCGCGTTTGTGACAACAATGAGGCGAACATTAAATTCTGGGACCCTACTAATGATACCCCCATTTGTGACATCAATAGGGCAAGCACTGATCATTTTGGGACTCCACTAATGATATCCCCATTCGTAACATCAATGAAGCGAGCATTAATCATTTAGGGACTCCGCGGTGAGAACTGATGCTTGTGGGATCCCACTTGTGACATCACTGGTACTTGCACTGATCCTTGCTGACGCCACTAACGACCTAATCTAGGTAAAAATTAATCCTTGTGGGATCCCACTTGTGACATCACCCTAGGGAGAGAGAAAGAGAGAGATTCTTAACACTCTTGATATACCTTTGAAGAGTTTCAAGAGTTTCTCTACTCTTTGAGCCCGGCTATGAGCCAGGCTCGTTTGGTGACAATATTCTTCCAAGAAAAATGTCTCATCCATTGCATTAATTTACCAGTTGTTATTTTCTTGCTATTTACAAATTACTCTATCATGATGAAATTAAGAATAGTAAATAAATATAATTTATTCATACAGTTCCTCTATGTAAATTTCCCTATTTCTTAAATAACAAAAAGGCACAATACCGTGACTGGAACGATACACAAATAACCCGCACATAAAAGACAGAAGCTTACGACGGCGTTTCGGTCCGACTTGGACCATTGACAAAGTGTGTGTGTTTCCCTATTTCTTAGTTGACTGGATAGACCAAATTAGGTTTCAACTTTCTCGGAATAAACTGTTTTTTTTTGCATTTTTTTTTTTTTACATTTCAAATTTTTAGATGTTTTGTATATTTTTTTAAATACTGAATCAGTGTTTTCCCTATCCTTCTTACCACCAATTTATCTTCATTTGATGAAATCTCAAAAATAATACAATAATGTTAGTCTGCATATTTCTTCGACGTGATAGCTATAACCCGTCTCTTCCTGATTTTTTTTTTCCGCGTCCATAAACAACTTATCTCAATTTATGGTTATTTCAGTATTTCTCACTTTATCTGTTATGGGCATAATTGCAATTATTTAATCATCTTTTTATACAAATACTTTGAAAATTCGTATTTCTCACAGTCCTGCCTCAAAGTAATTTAGTTTTATTCTAAATCATAATTCTTTGTAATTATTCTCACGTTTAATTTTCTTAAAAGAATTAAAAGTAGATTTGGTTTTAACTTCCGCATCTCCATTTCTTTTTCTCCCTTTCTTGGATATTATGAATTATTATTAGATGAGCAAATCACCTGCAGGAGGCTTACAGGGCATTACCTGTAATTTGGGTGAGGTAAGTGGGACTTAAGTCACAGCAGGTTGCCTAACTGTAACTCCCTCGATGCCCACTCCCTACCACTCTCAAAAAAAGCTAGACCAGACATTAAATTATTAATATTAAAACCAGGTACTCTGGTAAATTAAAGTTGTATGAACTGTATATGATTAGGCTTGCTGGGTACACAGAATATAATTATTGTACATAAATTATTAGTGTTATTAGAAAGGAAATTCGTATTACTACTTACCATTTATCACAGGAAGATAACGCTGATGGAACACACCCTAACCTTACCCTTGCAGCTAGAATTTACGATAGCCAATGCAAAACTACTGTACATTATGGGAAGCATCACTTAGCTGAGGTGTGCTCCTGGGAAAATTGGTGTTCCCTATTTTTCCGTCGTGGTTGCCGAATTGTAAAGGTTTTCCACACTGTTTATCCCAATTCTTCAGCAGAAACGTGTCAGCAACTTCTAAATTACGGATCGAGGCCGATATATACCAAGTGACCTTCGAAAACGCCTGATTACATTGCACAATTCAGTCCAGTGTTCAGGGCCAGATTTAAGGGAGGGGCCCCAGGCCCCTCACCCCTCACCAGAAGGGGCCCCCCACTAAATGATGAAAAAATATTATGACACACATTATACTAAGATTTGAATAGATCGTAAAAGAGAGACAATGTATGCAAGAGTTTGAACTGTGGTGGGATTGTCGTGTTGAATCATCTGATCGCAGGTGTTACATCATCGGTGCGAGCGCGTTATCAGCTGCATAACGCGAGGATGACTCACAGCACATCATCCTAGGTGCTTACCTGGAGTTTACCTGGAGAGAGCTTCGAGTGTCAACACACCCCCGGCTCGGTCTGAGACCAGGCCTCGTGGTGGATCAGGGTCTGATCAACGTGGCTTGGAGTGTCTTGGGCACTCTAATACACAGCTCTGACCAGGAATTCTGAGGAACAGCATAGAGGGAGTGTAGGTAGTAGTGAGTGGTGGTGGTTGAAGCGTGTTGGTATAGTTAGTTAGTTTAATATGTTTATTATGGACCCCATACCCATCCTGTGGGCGGTACATAATGGTTTCAGAGGTACATAATGGGTCCAGGGACTGGACTCCAAAGTTTTGATAGCTGAGCAAGTTACAGAGGAAGCAGGAAGGCCAGGACAAATGAAACCAAGCTACAGGAAAGGGGACTACACGGGAATGAGGAACTTCCTGAACGAGGTTCAGTGGGACAGAGAACTGGCAGGGAAGCCAGTTAATGAGATGATGCTCACAATTTACAAAGGTAATGAACTCACAATTTACAAAGGTAATGAATTACAGGTAGGTCTGGTCACAATCATGACAAGAAGGTGAGAATCCACCGCCTCTTCCTCGCCCACCCCAACATGTGTCCACCACCGAGGACGCAAAAACACCGCAAAACTCACTTCTGTCTGCTGCAAATGGCAGATATGAGCTGAAGCAGCAGCAGCAGCAATATGCAGGTGGCGCTGAACACGGGACTTGGATGCCTGGGATACTATGGGACGCAGCTGACCCCGCTAAGATTTCCCAAGTAAATTAAGCGTATCTGAGCGCTGCTGTATGAATGGTTGATCGTAGTCAGTATATGAACAACAGTGTAGTAGTGAGGACGAAATACGGTAAGTGCTCACTGCTACGTGTTTCGGTTATTATTGTTAGAGTAAAAAATTATATTCTGATACTGAACAAAAATTTTTTTATTACGAGCGAGCAAGCAAGGGTAGCGAAGCGAAATTTTCTATATAACTTTTAAGGGAATGCAGCAAATATGCTAAAAAACTGTTCTTTTAAATTTCAATCAAGTGACTGCAAACTTCGCTGTGATACAAATCTTGTTTTCAGTTTTTTGTTTCTTCTTTCAGGTGGAAATATGGATAACCGTTCTAAAGACAGACATAAAAATCGAGTCAGAACATAGCCCAGTGTAGCAGCTAAAAGAAAGGCCAAGGAAATTGCTCAGAAATCAGTGATATCGGCATCTAAAACGCGAAAAATTAGTGACTTCATGACTACACATGTACATCAAACACCGGGAGAGACATCATCAGCATTTCAGAGACATCTGATCAGCTAGATGATAATTTACTCCAAGGTGAAGCTGGCGACCATCGAGAGGAGCGCCATGAGCAGGATGATCAGGAACATGAAAAACCATTTCAACAGGCGGAAAATAAAGAAATCCAGAAGCAACAAGATCACCTTGGGCGTGACGAAGTACACCAGAAAGAAAATTGTGAGGACGAGCAACAACACGGAATTTACGACGCGCCATTGGGTTGTGGACTACCATAGTTTCAGATTTGATGAGAGAACACTTTGTGAAAAATGGTGCATCAGTTGTTAAAAACTGTGACCCACAGACTTTTTCTTAGTTCTCCAAGCGAATATCTCGGGAAAATGGAAAGACTCCACGAATTTGTACAGTTGGGCTATTCAGTCGTCAAAATCACAATGGTGACGTCGTAAATAGGGAATGGTTATGTTTTTCTCCTCCAAGTGGTTGTTTGTACTGCTACCACTGCAAGCTAAAGTGCCCCGAGGCATCGAAACACCAGTCATCGATTGTTAACAGTGATTTTTTCTTACTGGAAACATGCAAACGATCGTCGAAGGAACATCTCGACTCAACCATTGCATTTCATGCTAGACCAAAAATATCCATACGGACTGATGATAAAATGGTACGGCAGACTGAGCAACGAGAACGTTATTAGCGGTGAATATTGAAGCATTTGGTCAGCATTATCAAGTTCATTGCTGAACGTGGCTTGGCATTAAGGGGAGACAACGAGTTGATTGGATCGCCTCGCAATGGAAACTATCAGGGAATTATAGAGCTTGTTTCGCAGTACGACGACCTTTTATCACAACATATTGAGAAGCATTCCGAGCGTTGCTCTGGACACACCAGCTATCTACCATCGACTGTACTGGAAGAGCTTATAGATACGATGGGAAAGCAAGTTTCGAACGAAATAATCCAGAGAGTCGAAAAAAAAGCAATTTCCATCGACTCCACGCCTGACGAAAGCCAAGTTGATCAGCTTCTCTTGTACTGCGTTACATAGAGAATAACGAGCCTGTTGAAAAATTTGTTACGTTCATGCCGAACAAGGGCCACAGAGCGCAGGACATGTTCGATGCCATGCTGCAGTTCCTCCAATTACACGAAAGACACATCAGTGACTGGCACGCGCAATGGGTTCCTTGCACAGCTTATTCGCTGAACCTAGTTGGGAAAAATGCAGCCGAATGTTGTACTGGAGCAATCTATTACTTTGATTTCCTTCAGAAGTTGTATGAGTTTTTCTCGATTTCACCACATCGACAAAAAAAATTCTAACAGATGCTCTGGAAAGTGTATATATTTCCTTGACTCTGAAACGCGTTACAACAACGCGTTGATCTTGCCGGGCCAATGCAGTCAAAGCCCTCAGATTTGGTTGTCATGAAATCAGAAATGCATTGGAAAACATCACAAATGACGTTGATGAAAGGGCCTGTGTACTCTGCGAAGTATATGGATTATCAGCATAAATCTGTCTTCTTGAAACAGGAATTTATTCTGCTTTCTGGAATGACATTCTTCAGAGTGTGAATGCAACAAATCGAGAGCTGCTAAGCAAAAAACTAAATCTTAATGCTGCTGTTGCTTCATTGGCTAGTCTGAAAGATTTTGTGCAGTCGAAACGTGAATGTTATGACAGTTATGAGAGGCAAGGTCAACAGCTGTCGGGTTCTGCTGGCTACACTGAATTACGAAAGCGATCCCACAACATTCGTTTAAGTCACGCAGAGCAAGCAAGCAAGCATGAACCCCTCTGAAAAATTTAGAGCAGAGAATTTCATTCCTATCATCGATCAGTTCGTAGCTTCACTTGATCAACGTTTGCATGCATATGAGGTGATGTCAGCTCGGTTTAGCTGCTTCGGGCGACTGACGGAGTTATCGCCCGAAGAGCTGATAAGAGCAGCACAAAACCTATTGGAAGTATATCCCAAAGACATAGAAAATTCCTTTCCAGCTGAAATGATTCAATATTCTTCTTTTTCCAGGATTCATGCGAACGAAGAGACCAACGACATGAGCACAGAATTATTTTTTACAAGCTCAACCACGAAAAACATGTGGTTGACATTTTCCCAAATGCTAAAAAGACGCATTGAGAATGTACCTTGTAGCGATGGTAAGCAATTGCAGTGCAGAACGTTCCTTTTCAAAACTTAAACTTACTGAGAACCGGCTACGAACGAGCATGAAGGGCGGCTTGTGAACCTGAGGGTCATGAGCATGAAGTAAGGGAGGCTTGCGAACTTGACGGTCATAATCATGAAGTCATACTGGCCAGGTTGTGGCAACAGTCGTACTGGCCAGGTTGTGGCAACACACAGTTGTACTGGCCAGGTTGTGGCAACACACAGTCGTACTGGCCAGGTTGTGGCAACACACAGTCATACTGGCCAGGTTGTGGCAACACACAGTCATACTGGCCAGGTTGTGGCAACACACAGTCATACTGGCCAGGTTGTGGCAACACACAATTGTACTGGCCAGGTTGTGGCAACACACAGTCGTACTGGCCAGGTTGTGGCAGCCACCACCAAAATTCTTATTGTCAAGAGATCGAATCATCCAAGTTGACAGTTTTTAGTATCATCCTCGAAAATTTACATTTTGTATCTGTGGCGATGAATGTTTTTTTTATGTTATTAATTAAGAAGTGAGAGAAGTGTATATGTGAAAATTGACTTATTTAATAATTCATTCTACTTTACCAAAGTGTTTATTAAGATGATGTAAAGATTATCTTCTTTGTCTTAACCACAAGTCTTTATTTTTAGTCACTTCTTCACATATTTTCTCAAAATATTTCATCAAAATATTGTAACCCTCATTCCAATTTCTTAGGAAAATTTAAATTATATAATCAGGAATTTTCTTATTTCTCTTAAAACAATGGTATGGGAGAGTGCAGATGTGTATGAGAACGTGTACACATGTATGTATATATGTGCTCAAAGTAGTGTGTAGTGATGTGTATGTGTAGATGAAAGTGAAAAGTATACACCGGAAAACATTTGTTTAGTCTACATAATAATTCACAATAAAGAAGAGCACAGTTCTGTGGTACAGTTGTCAGCTTGTCTGACTCTACTGTCAGCCTGTCTGACTCTACTGTCAGCCTGTCTGACTCTACTGTCAGCCTGTCTGACTCTACTGTCAGTCTGGCTAACTCTGCTGTCAACAGAGTCAGCCAGTCAGTATCAAAGAAAAAAGGGCAAAAAAGAAGGTTAAAAACTGGAAATTTAGAATGGATTAAGAGTGAAGTTTGTGACGCAGTTGTAATAAAGTACTGGAATAGTTCATGATTTTGTTCATTATGTTTTTAAAACAAGAAAAGGGTAAAAAACTTTAAAGAATGTAACAATTATAATTTAATAAGACTGTTGACCATCCCAGGTAAAATGTATGTCAGAATTATCATCGTTGAAGTGACGGAAAAGAAAATATGGATAACAAAACAGAGAGTGAATTCAGAAAGTGAAGGAAATCTGAGATACATGTGTAAACACTGAAATACATAAGTTAAGAATACTTATATAAAGGAAAGCAACACTTGGGTGCATTTGTAGGTTTGGCAAAGATACACGAGAGATGTTAATAGAGCTACAAATGTATTTAATATCAGGCAATGTTTTGATAGCAATAGTGTTGAGTTAAGTTATAATATGCAAGAAAGACGGTATAAATTTACCCAAAAATCTGAGTCTTAGATAATGTTGTGTGATGTCACCTGTGGTCTTAAAGATGTGTGATGTCATTGTACTTTGCTTAGAAGACAATGTATACAAAGTAAGCCATCGTGTATACCAGGTGTCATTGTAAACACAGCTTTATTAATATACTGTGTTAAAACTCTCTCTCTCTCTACACACACACACACAATGTGTGTGTATATATATATATATATATATATATATATATTATATATATATATATATATATTATATATATATATATATATATATATATACATACATACATACATAATGTGCGTTCTTGTATGTATACATACATGCATTTGCCATTGATTCCATCCACGACCTTCAAATTCATTTACGAAACACAAGAAACAGGGATTATAATATTTTCTACAGTTTTCATGGAGGAAATTTAGAGATTCGCATGTGACAGTCATCAATACACAATAACACGTACACTCATACACAATATGTGGCGCTCATACATATTACAAAAATTACACTATTCTCACAAAATAACATGTACACATGACATTCTTCAACACACAGGAACATGTACACAATAACACGTAAACATTACATTCATTCACACATAAGAATATGCACACATGACACAGTCCTCCACTAGTGTCACAGACGTGTCCCGTCTTTATATATTTACATGTTTCACAAAGATTGTCGCCAAAATACCGTAAACCAGCGTATACATGTATGTAAAAATACTTACATATGTGTGTATGTTTGTGCGCTTGTTAGTCTTTCAGTGTCAAATGAAAAAGACCAATAAATAAATAATAATAAATGCACTGTAATATTTAATACAAATTTGATGGAGGTGGAAAAGTTCTACAACACTTGGGTATTCATCTACATGAAATAAAACATTCACAAATACTATTAAATTGCTCAATAAGCTAAAAAAAACTAGTACTAAGTATAAATTCATAGTGTAATATAAAAGGAATTCCAAAATCTTCATTAATTAGCCTCTCTCTGGTGGCCGAGCTGTGTGCGAGTTTCGTCTCGTCCAGCTGACCTACTGTTCCAGGCTGTCTTGGTGGGTGTAATTACTGGACGCAGTTATCTGTGTGTGTCACCTCCAGTAATTCCACCCACCTGGACAGTCTCGACAATAGACCAGCTAGACAAGGCCAAGTTTCCACCCAGCAGAGTAACTAGGGGTGGCAACCGCTGACTCTGGGGAAGTGGTGAAGGGAGTCCACCTGAGGTGACACAAGTGGACTCCTGGAGACACTAATCCGGGGAAGGTACCGCTGACTCTGGGGAAGTGGGGAAGGGAGTCCATTCAGGTGACAAGTGGACTCCTGGAGACACTGATCCGGGGAAGGCACCGCCGACCTTAGGTAAGTGGGGAAGGGAGACATCCGGGAGCGAACGGATGGATTCCTGGATACATGAACCTGGGCAAGGCATGAATACTAGCAGTTGAGGCTGACCCTGGGTAAGTGGGGAAGGAGAGACATCCGGGAGCGAACGGATGGATTCCTGGATACATGAACTTGGGGAAGGGTGTTGTTGAGGCTGACCTTGGGGACGTGGGGAAGGGGAGACATCCGGGAGCGAACGGATGGATTCCTGGATACATGAACCTGGGGAAGGCAAGAATACCGCTGACTATGGAGAAGTGGGGAAGGGAGTCCACCTGAGGTGACACAAGTGGACTCCTGGAGACACTAATCCGGGGAAGGTACCGCTGACTCTGGGAAAGTGGGGAAGGGAGTCCACTCAGGTGACAAGTGGACACCTGGAGACACTGATCCGGGGAAGGCATCGCCGACCTTAGGTAAGTGGGAAAGAGGAGACATCCGTGGCGAACGGATGGATTCCTGGATACATGAACTTGGGGAAGGTTGTTGTTGAGGCTGACCTTGGGGATGTGGGGAAGGGAAGACATTCGGGAGCGAACGGATGGATTCCTGGATACATGAAACTGGGAAAAGCATGAATACAGGTTGGTGAGGCTGACCTTGGGGAAGTGAGGAAAGGGAGACATCCGGGGGCCCACGGATGGATTCCTGGATACATGAACCTGGGAAAGGCTGAGGCTGGAAGGCAGAGAGTGAGAAGGAGGCGAGGCTGACCTTAGGGAAGTGAGGAAGGGGAGACATCCGGGGGCCCACGGATGGATTCCTGGACACATGAACCTGGGGAAGGCGAGGGTGGGGGGGGGGGTGGACCTTAAAGACGAACCACTGGCCTCCACGTGGCAAGGTCTGGTAACACTGGCCTCCACGTGGCAAGGTCTGGTAACACTGGCCTCCACGTGGCAAGGTCTGGTAACACTGGCCTCCACATGGCAAGGTCTGGTAACATTGGCCTCCACGTGGCAAGGTCTGGTAACACTGGCCTCCACGTGGCAAGGTCTGATAACACTGGCCTCCACGTGGCAAGGTCTGGTAACACTGGCCTCCACGTGGCAAGGTCTGGTAACACTGGCCTCCTCGTGGCAAGGCCTGGTAACACTGGCCTCCACGTGGCAAGGTCTGGTAACACTGGCCTTCACGTGGCAAGGTCTGGTAACACTGGCCTCCACGTGGCAAGGTCTGGTAACACTGGCCTCCACGTAGCAAGGTCTGGTAACACTGGCCTCTACGTAGCAAGGTCTGGTAACACTGGCCTCCACGTAGCAAGGTCTGGTAACACTGGCCTCCACGTAGCAAGGTCTGGTAACACTGGCCTCCACGTAGCAAGGTCTGGTAACACTGGCCTCCACGTAGCAAGGTCTGGTAACACTGGCCTCCACGTGGCAAGGTCTGGTAACACTGGCCTCCACGTGGCAAGGTCTGGTAACACTGGCCTTCACGTGGCAAGGTCTGGTAACACTGGCCTTCACGTGGCAAGGTCTGGTAACACTGGCCTCCACGTGGCAAGGTCTGGTAACACTGGCCTCCACGTAGCAAGGTCTGGTAACACTGGCCTCCATGTGGCAAGGTCTGGTAACACTGGCCTCCACGTGGCAAGGTCTGGTAACACTGTCCTCCACGTAGCAAGGTCTGGTAACACTGGCCTCCACGTGGCAAGGTCTGGTAACACTGGCCTCCACGTAGCAAGGTCTGGTAACACTGGCCTCCACGTGGCAAGGTCTGGTAACACTGTCCTCCACGTAGCAAGGTCTGGTAACACTGGCCTCCACGTGGCAAGGTCTGGTAACACTGGCCTCCACGTAGCAAGGTCTGGTAACACTGGCCTCCACGTGGCAAGGTCTGGTAACACTGTCCTCCACGTAGCAAGGTCTGGTAACACTGGCCTCCACGTGGCAAGGTCTGGTAACACTGGCCTCCACGTAGCAAGGTCTGGTAACACTGGCCTCCACGTGGCAAGGTCTGGTAACACTGGCCTCCACGTGGCAAGGTCTGGTAACACTGGCCTCCACGTAGCAAGGTCTGGTAACACTGGCCTCCACGTGGCAAGGTCTGGTAACACTGGCCTCCACGTGGCAAGGTCTGGTAACACTGGCCTCCACGTGGCAAGGTCTGGTAACTCAGAGATAACTCTGAGGCTGACAGTGGTCTCAATTTTTTTTTATATTTTATTATATTATTATTACATAAGAACATAAAAATAAAGAGAACATGCAGGCTGTGGCCCATACTAGGCAGGTCCTTTACAATTCATCCCACTAACAAAACATTCTTTATAATTCATGATATTTATAATTCACGATATTTAAAAGTCAACGAACGTGGTCGCAAAATTTTAGAAAGTAAACAGGTAACAGAAGTTACAAGGTAACAGAAGGTAATCCGAGGGAGACTGGCAGAACGCTTCAAAATAATAACTAACATGCTTCAAAAATGGTAAATCTTGTCTTACAGATTTGATAGAGTTCCGTGACTAAGTAAAAGAAGTGAGACAAGAGAGAGAGAGAGAGAGAGAGAGAGAGAGAGAGAAGAGGAGAGAGAGAGAGAGAGAGAGAGAAATAGCTGGATTGCATATTGATACCGTTGGGGTGCAATTTGACTAATAAGTGACCATGAAAAACCAAGCTGAAAATCTTGCAAACAAGACGACCAGGAAGCTCACAGCACATCGACGCATCTCGCATCTGCTCGACATTAGAGGTTCCAAGATTCTATTCCCACTCCAGTCTCCCTGACAGCAGCCACGGTGATGTTATTCCCACTCCAGCCTCCCTGACAGTAGCCACGGTGATGTTATTCCCACTCCAGCCTCCCAGACAGTAGCCACGGTTGCGTTATTCCCACTCCAGCCTCCCTGTTAGTAGCCACGGTGGTGTTATTCCCACTCCAGCCTCCCTCGCAGTAGCCATGGTGGAGTTATTCCCACTCTTCTGTCTTACTGTGCTGTACAGTTCTGTGTTACTGTACTGTACTGATCTTGTGTGTTACTGATCATGTGTACTGTACTGTGATAAGTGTTGAAGACTAAGCACATTTGTTTCTCACTCTCAGTCAACTAACCTGACCAGCTTTAAGTGGGTCTTACTCTTATTTACATAAAGAATCCTTTAGTTAATCCTTTGCGACTTTAACTTCATAATCTTTTTTGGCTTTTATTCCTTTTTCTTAGTTGTCTTTTTAATTGAATATACTGATTTCTTAACTGCCCCTCTGCCCTTTTGATTCGCCTGTAGATGCTACGAGACAAGTTAGTTTTTCCATTTAGGTAATTTTTTTTTTTGTCTAATTTCTCCAACTGGAACCTTCGGGACCTTTGAAAGGGTCTCTGGTCCTTTTTCTATTTCTAACTTTTCAGATTTCAACGGATTTCAGTTTCAACGCTCGTGTACGGTCACCAGGACAAAATTTTGTAAATAATTGGCATGTGGAGGTTCCCTATTGTCAAAAGTTCCTAGTATCATCGAATGGCTTTGATATCTTCAAGACTCTCTGTGATATAGATTGAAACGTTCAAAAATATTTGTTTCAGCTAACTGGGCAACGACTCAGACTGAAGATAAATGGTATAAAATACCGACACTATGGAAACATAAACACATATGCAGTTTAATGTGATCCTTTATTGACAACGTTTCGCCCACACAGTGGGCTTTTTGAAGTCACAAACAGATCTGTTTGTGACTTGAGAAAACCCACTGTGTGGGCGAAACGTTGTCAATAAAGGATCACATTAAACTGCATATGTGTTTATGCGTCCATAGATTCAGACTGAAATTCAAGTGTTGTTGCAAAGTTGCAAATTTTGTGTGTTTAAAGAGTGTTATTCCACTTAAATCACTTTATTTCATCCAGCCACTTGTATATGACTTCTATATTTAATGGCTGACTCATCGTTTGACCGGAACAGAACTCATTAAGTTTATTTCATGCGCGGCCAAATTATACTATTTTTTTTTAATTTAACTTGGAATCCTTGTGACATCTAGAGAATTCCAATACCTCTTTTAATCAGCTTCGCTTTTTCATCTCCGATGTGTTTTCAAGAAAGCAAAGTTGAGTTTGCTATTAGGCTCAATAAAACCCAATTCAACTTTTATCAAGTTTAATTTTTTCTTCTTCTAACTTTTCGGTTTTATTTCACTCATATCTCGAGAACGACTCATCCAATTGCCGTCAAATTTTCAACTTTTCTGTACAGTAACAAAACCCAGATTCTTGTAACAACTGTGATGCTGACGTGTCTTATGGTCAAGGATGTAGAACAGTTTCCCAGCATCCTGGAATAGCTCGGATAACTTCCAAAATCCTCAGTGGTTTAGCTTGGAGCCGTCGAGAAAGACACTAAAACATTTGAACCTCATCAAATTTCTCTGATTTACTTTACGAAATGGATGAAACGAATTTTGGGTATATACACTGAGTAGGTACTAATTTTACTGTATTTTGAGCAATGACTGGAAACTGAGGCTTCTGGTCAACTGTTAACTTTCAGTGCAATGTGATCATTGAAGGAATCTTCTTGATTTTAGATTGAATAAGTTAACACGTGTCAGTTTTATTAAACAAATTGGTTTCTGTGAAGTAACTGAATTTATTGAATTATCTTAAGTTAATTGTACTTTATGCGACTTATTTTATCTGAAGACCTTCGTAAAAAATTTCAGTATTTTGTACCAAATGCCTAATTAAAATTACTTGTTCGCTTTCTTGCCAGTTTACGTATTTAATTCTTCAGCACTTGTCAGTGTCATTTACAGAAGCGCTTGTATTGAATTTTTGTCATCTGTAGGTTCCAAATTGTGATTTAATAGACAAAAATGAGGAAAAAATGTTTGAATCAGTTTTTGCCTGTTTCTCTAATTTACCATTTTTATTCAAGAAACTGTGATACAATTTTACATGTGATATATTGAGAATTCTTCTAAGTCCCTTCAGGTCTTAAACGCTAATGTTTATCTGTACATTATGGATTATCGTTCTTGGATGAAGTGGCGATCGAATTACATCTTCAAATGGTGTTCGTCCAGGTAATTTTTATGAAAATCTCAGTATACCTGCTATTTATATTTTTTTCCTTCACTCTCAGCGAAATTTCTATGATTCCCTAAGATTTCCTGACCTAATTTTCCTACATATCCTGCTTTTCATTTGCCTTTAGTCTCCGTAAGGATCTAAATCAGCTGGGGTCCTTATCTCCCTGAGTTATCTTCGCAACTTGTCTTATCTCCCTGAGTTATCTTCCCAACTTGTCTTATCTCCCTGAGTTATCTTCGCAACTTGTCTTATCTCCCTGAACTATCTTCCCAACCTGTCTTATCTCCCTGAACTATCTTCCCAACTTGTCTTATCTCCCTGAGTTATCTTCCCAACTTGTCTTATCTCCCTGAGTTATCTTCCCAACTTGTCTTATCAGACATTAATAACTCTCTTGTATTTCGTATCATGAATTTTTAAGTCTGGTCTCCAGTGAACATGTCTACAAACGTGTTTCTCCTCGCTCTTCCTTTTCGTTTACCTCTGCCTCCTCTACCATCGTTCTCCAGTTCTCCTGCTTATTTTTTAAATTTTCTCTTCCATGTTCTTTGCCCAGTGTTACGCTAATAAAATCCACAACATCTGTGTTTTCTTTCATTCATTGAAAGCTTTTGTCCATCTCTTTCTGGAGGTCGTCCAGTAGCTCATCAAATTCACATTCCGTTTCAACAAATATATTTAGATGTTGGCACTCATTTTTTTTCTTATTCTGTCTATAGTAGTATCCTTAATTGTTTACCTCCTCCTCCCTTCCATATTTCCCTTATCTTCCAAAGCTGTGAGTACTCTCCTAATTGTAGTTTCAGGGGTGGAGTCATAGCTCCTGGACTGGTGTCTGTACTCACCTAATTTCACCTACTTTGCAGAGAACTACTTGCATATGTGCGCGTGTACGTGCGTGTGTACGCGCGCGAGTACTGTATAGGCAGTGACATACAGGAAGCAGTGGCAGGAATGGAAGAAAATCTCTCGTTGCAAAGAAGAATTCCAGTAAGAATTACACAGCACTGATAGGATTTATGGTGGATTTTCTGTGTTCCTATTCAGGTCTTCTTACGACGTTAAATTTACCTACTTAAGAATGACTACAGCACCGCAGCAGTGAGTTGAGGTCACCTCCACGTTGCTCCACCTCACTGAGGTCACATATATCCATAAATATGCTTTAGTTTTCCTCCATGTTTCTTATCTGTAGATAAATGGTTCAGAGAACCGACACGTTGATAAATTAGACACATGTGCAACTCTTGGGTATCTTTATTGAGGAAACGTTTCGCCACACATTGGCTTCATCAGTCCATACAAAGGAGAAACGTGAAGAACAGGAGGAGAATGAGGTAATCAGTCCCTCAACCTTGAGTCGATGTGGTCAGTCCATCAATGGACTGACCACATCGACTCAAGGTTTTTTTTTAGTACAATATAGTCTAGAAGAGCAGTTCCTAACAAGACTCAAGAAATCGTAATGACACGATTGCAAATAAATCATACCCCCGGCCGGGATTGAACCCGCGGTCATAGAGTCTCAAAACTCCAGCCCGTCGCGTTAGCCACTAGACCAGCTAGCCACAATAAGATTCATGAATCTTATTGTGGCTAGCTGGTCTAGTGGCTAACGCGACGGGCTGGAGTTTTGAGACTCCATGACCGCGGGTTCAATCCCGGCCGGGGGTATTGTTTAGTTCCTAACAAGGAAGGGTTCGCCCCCCTTAAGGGGGCATCAGTAATTTCCAGGGAGACGTGAGCAATAATTAGCACGTTCTGTTATATACTGTGTATTTGCGATTTTCTCCTTAAAAAGACCCTTTTGAATAGGTAAAAATACAGAAGTTAAGAACGAAAACCTGTTCCTCAGTTTTGTTAGTTAGAGAGGACGTGTTTCAGTTTTGTTAGTTAGAGAGGACGTGTTTCAGTTTTGTTAGTTAGAGAGGACGTGTTTCAGTTTTGTTAGTTAGAGAGGACGTGTTTCAGTTTTGTTAGAGAGGATGTGTCTCAGTTTTGTTAGTTAGAGAGGACGTGTTTCAGTTTTGTTAGTTAGAGAGGACGTGTCTCAGTTTTGTTAGTTAGAGAGGACGTGTTTCAGTTTTGTTAGAGAGGACGTGTTTCAGTTTTGTTAGTTAGAGAGGACGTGTTTCAGTTTTGTTAGTTAGAGAGGACGTGTTTCAGTTTTGTTAGTTAGAGAGGACGTGTCTCAGTTTTGTTAGTTAGAGAGGACGTGTCTCAGTTTTGTTAGTTAGAGAGGACGTGTCTCAGTTTTGTTAGTTAGAGAGGACGTGTCTCAGTTTTGTTAGTTAGAGAGGACGTGTTTCAGTTTTGTTAGTTAGAGAGGACGTGTCTCAGTTTTGTTAGTTAGAGAGGACGTGTTTCAGTTTTGTTAGTTAGAAAGGACGTGTTTCAGTTTTGTTAGTTAGAGAGGATGTGTCTCAGTTTTGTTAGTTAGAGAGGACGTGTTTCAGTTTTGTTAGTTAGAGAGGACGTGTCTCAGTTTTGTTAGTTAGAGAGGACGTGTTTCAGTTTTGTTAGTTAGAGAGGACGTGTTTCAGTTTTGTTAGTTAGAGAGGACGTGTTTCAGTTTTGTTAGTTAGAGAGGACGTGTTTCAGTTTTGTTAGTTAGAGAGGACGTGTCTCAGTTTTGTTAGTTAGAGAGGACGTGTTTCAGTTTTGTTAGTTAGAGAGGACGTGTTTCAGTTTTGTTAGTTAGAGAGGACGTGTTTCAGTTTTGTTAGTTAGAGAGGACGTGTTTCAGTTTTGTTAGTTAGAGAGGACGTGTTTCAGTTTTGTTAGTTAGAGAGGACGTGTCTCAATTTTGTTAGAGAGGATGTGTCTCAGTTTTGTTAGTTAGAGAGGATGTGTCTCAGTTTTGTTAGTTAGAGAGGACGTGTCTCAGTTTTGTTAGTTAGAGAGGACGTGTTTCAGTTTTGTTAGTTAGAGAGGACGTGTTTCAGTTTTGTTAGTTAGAGAGGACGTGTTTCAGTTTTGTTAGTTAGAGAGGACGTGTCTCAGTTTTGTTAGAGAGGATGTGTCTCAGTTTTGTTAGTTAGAGAGGACGTGTCTCAGTTTTGTTAGTTAGAGAGGACGTGTCTCAGTTTTGTTAGTTAGAGAGGACGTGTCTCAGTTTTGTTAGAGAGGATGTGTCTCAGTTTTGTTAGTTAGAGAGGACGTGTCTCAGTTTTGTTAGTTAGAGAGGACGTGTCTCAGTTTTGTTAGTTAGAGAGGACGTGTTTCAGTTTTGTTAGTTAGAAAGGACGTGTTTCAGTTTTGTTAGTTAGAGAGGATGTGTCTCAGTTTTGTTAGTTAGAGAGGACGTGTTTCAGTTTTGTTAGTTAGAGAGGACGTGTCTCAGTTTTGTTAGTTAGAGAGGACGTGTTTCAGTTTTGTTAGTTAGAAAGGACGTGTTTCAGTTTTGTTAGTTAGAGAGGATGTGTCTCAGTTTTGTTAGTTAGAGAGGACGTGTTTCAGTTTTGTTAGTTAGAGAGGACGTGTCTCAGTTTTGTTAGTTAGAGAGGACGTGTTTCAGTTTTGTTAGTTAGAGAGGACGTGTTTCAGTTTTGTTAGTTAGAAAGGAGTGTTTCAGTTTTGTTAGTTAGAAAGGACGTGTTTCAGTTTTGTTAGTTAGAGAGGATGTGTCTCAGTTTTGTTAGTTAGAGAGGACGTGTTTCAGTTTTGTTAGTTAGAGAGGACGTGTTTCAGTTTTGTTAGTTAGAAAGGACGTGTTTCAGTTTTGTTAGTTAGAGAGGATGTGTCTCAGTTTTGTTAGTTAGAGAGGATGTGTCTCAGTTTTGTTAGTTAGAGAGGACGTGTTTCAGTTTTGTTAGTTAGAAAGGACGTGTTTCAGTTTTGTTAGTTAGAGAGGATGTGTCTCAGTTTTGTTAGTTAGAGAGGACGTGTTTCAGTTTTGTTAGTTAGAGAGGACGTGTTTCAGTTTTGTTAGTTAGAGAGGATGTGTTTCAGTTTTGTTAGTTAGAGAGGACGTGTTTTTAGTTTTGTTAGTTAGAGAGGACGTGTTTCAGTTTTGTTAGTTAGAGAGGATGTGTTTCAGTTTTGTTAGTTAGAGAGGACGTGTTTCAGTTTTGTTAGTTAGAGAGGACGTGTTTCAGTTTTGTTAGTTAGAGAGGACGTGTTTCAGTTTTGTTAGTTAGAGAGGACGTGTCTCAGTTTTGTTAGTTAGAAAGGACGTGTCTCAGTTTTGTTAGTTAGAAAGGACGTGTCTCAGTTTTGTTAGTTAGAAAGGACGTGTCTCAGTTTTGTTAGTTAGAAAGGACATGTCTCAGTTTTACCTTTAAGAATTTTGTATGAAAGAATTTAGGGGTAGTGGAGATGAGGACCATTAAAGAAAAATAAACACAAATGCAGTATTATACTACCCATTATTGACAACGTTTCGCCCACACAATATTTTTCTTCCTCTTTTCTTTCTTCCCTTACTATTCCTTCTTAATTTAAAGTCATTCCTGGAAAAACCTCAAAAAATATACATGAAATTTACCATTCTGTTCTATGGAAATATTATGAATATTTATTAGGGCAAAACGAAAGAAAAAAACTAATCTGGTACAATAACACTAATGTGATA
>NC_069443.1:27220325-27360325 GCF_026875155.1 Cherax quadricarinatus | reverse complement strand
AGCGAAGCCTTGCTAGAGATTTCCATTAATAACCTAATTTCTTCTATTTCCATTATTTATTTTGTTTTTCAATTTCCATTGTTTTCAACTAAATATATCATTTTATCATACTGTTGTGCGCTCTGGCTGGCCAATCATACACCAAGATCAATGCACTAAAATATGAACACAAGGACATACACACACATACATTATACACACATACACATGATCACATCCACTTGTGCATGTGGATGTGATTATATGTGTCTATCGACAAGCGCCTCTGGCAACTAGTACCTAAATAACTAACTAGTGTAACTTTTCTAGCTAATCGGGAAATGAAATTTCGGCACGGACAGGATGTTTGTAGCCACTCAGAAGGCAGGGAGTTTTTGTAGATACAGCACACTTTGACCTATATATATATTATATATATATATATTATAATATATATATATATTATATATATATATATTTTATATATATATAATATATAAAACACATCGGCAGTCTCCTACCAAGGAAGGGTGGCCCGAAAAAGAAAAACTTTCACCATCATTCACTCCATCCCTGTCTTGCCAGAGGTGTGCTTACAATGCAGTTATAAAACTGCAACATTAACACTCCTCCTTCAGAGTGCAGACACTGTACTTCCCAACTCCAGGACTCGAGTCCGGGCTGCTGGTTTCCCTGAATCCCTCAATAAATGTTACCTTGATCACACTCCAACAGCACATCAGGTCCTATAAACCATTTGCCTCCACTCACTCCTATCTAGCACGCTCACACATGCTTGCTGGAAGTCCAATCCCCTGTCACGCAAAACCTCCTTTACTCCCTCCCTCCAATTTTTCCTAACAGACCCCTACCCCGCATTCCCTTCACTACAGATTTATACACTCTCAAAGTTATTCTATTTGGTTCCATCCTCTCTACATGTCCAAGCCACCTCAACAACCCCTCCTCAGCCCTATGGATAATAGTTTTGGTAATCCTGCACCTCCTTATAATTTCCAAACAACGAATTCTCTGCATTATATTCACACTAAACATTGCTTTACACCCATATAAGAGCATTGGTATAACTATACTCTCATACATTCCTCTCTTTGCTTCCATGGACTAAGTTCTTTGTCTCCACAGGCTTATCCTAAATGCACCACTCACCTTTTTCCACTCATCACTTCTATGATTCATCTCATCTTTCATAGACCAATCTGCTGACACATCCACTCCTAAATATATGAATACATTTCACCTCCTCTATGCTCTCTCTCCCTCCAATCTGATATCCAATCATTCGTTACCTATTTTTTTTTGTTATCCTCATCACCTTACTCTTTCTATATTCACTTTTAACTTCCTTCTTTTACATACCCTACCAAACTGATCCACCAACCTCTGCAGTTCTCTTCAGAATCTCCCAAGAGCACAGTGTCACCAGCAATGATCAACTGTGATAAATCCCACTTTGTGTTAGATACTTTTTCTTTTAACCCCACACCTCTTGCCAACACCCGAGCATTCACTTCTCTTACAATCCCATATATAAATATATTGAACAACCATGGTGACATCACACATCCTTGTCTAAGGCCTACTTTTACTGGGAAATAATCTCCCACTCTCCTACATACTCTAACCTGAGCCTCACTATCCTCGTAAAAACTCTTCACTGATTTCAATAACCTACCTCCTATACCATACATTTACAACATCAGCCACAGTGCCTCCCTGTCCACCCGGTCCGACGCCTTGTGTAGCGTATGACAAGGTGTATAGGGTAGCATATATACATACATTAATATATATATATATATATATATTATATATATATATATATATATATATATTATTATATATTACAAAACTAGCGAGGATGCACCTAAAAATATTACTTATGTTCTAAGGTTTAATAGACTCCATTAAGTGTAATACCCCTTCTCTGTTAGAGTTAAAACTCTCTTAGAATATCCACGAAGTCCCAATAGTAATCAGGTAGGTATTAGAACTTCCACGAGGTCCTAACAGTAACCTAATAGGGATAAAAATTTCCACATGGTCCCACAAGGAAAACTGGTAGGTATTTAGTTTTTACAAGGTCCCAACAGGTAACTAGGTTGCTATTAAAAAATCCACAGAGTCCCAGAAAATAATGCAGTAGGTCCCAACATGCAATCTGTTAAGTAGATTTAGTCCCAACGCGTAACCCAGTAGAATAGGATAGGTTCCAACCCTTAAATTTTAAGGCATAATGATTTCCACGAGTTCCTTTCCTGCCGGGCTAGGTTCCAATAGGGTACCCAGTAGGTCCCAAAAGGTAACGTTGTACCTCCAAACAGGTAACCCAGAACGTCCCCATAGGCCACCCAGTAAATTAAAGTCCCAATAGGTAAACTCGTAAGAGTAAAGACTTTCACGAGGTCCCAACAGGTAACCAGGCAAGTTAAGTACCAAAAGATAACCTGGGTGGGGGTCCAAACAAGTAATCAAGTAGGTATAAAAGTTGGGATTTAGGTGAACCAGCCAATCAGTTACACACACACACCAACGCCAGCTAAATCATCAAATATTATTCAAGCATAAACATAACCTTAGTCCATCAGAAACCGAAATCCGAGAAGAAACAGTTTACTTACTTCACCTATAAGGATCCAGGAGGAAGTTTTATCATCCTAACCAATCAGATACAGATAAGGGTTGCAACAGCCATTAACCCTCTATTCAATCAACTACAGATATCCAACCAATCATCTATCGAAATCCAAATTCGAATACGATGCTCACAACCAGTCAGTGGGAAATACTCGAGACACAAATAGCAAATCCCGGGTCTAAGAGATATCCAAGCAACGTATCATCCTTCGATTCTTATTATGTTGATGTTGAGCTTCAACCTTCAATGACTCCTGTAGCCTAAATCACTATAACATTGACTACGTGCTGTAGGGTCTACCACTGTCATGTCAACTGTAGAGTTCACCACTGTAACACACTACAGTGTAGTATTCAAACATACAGACACACACAAAAATATAAACATTAAATATATATATATATATATATATATATATATATATATATTTATATATATATATATATATATATATATATATATTAATATATATTATATATATATTATATATATATATATTATATTATATATATATATATTATTATTTTATTATCACACTGGCGACTCCCACCAAGGCAGGGTGGCCCGAAAAAAGAAAAACTTTCACCATCATTCACTCCATCACTGTCTTGCCAGAAGGGTGCTTTACACTACAGTTTTTAAACTGCAACATTAACACCCTCCTTCAGAGTGCAGGCACTGTACTTCCCATCTCCAGGACTCAAGTCCGGCCTGCCGGTTTCCCTGAACCCCTTCATAAATGTTACTTTGCTCACACTCCAACAGCACGTCAAGTATTAAAAACCATTTGTCTCCATTCACTCCTATCAAACACGCTCACGCATGCCTGCTGGAAGTCCAAGCCCTCGCACACACACACACACACACACACACATATATATATATATATATATATATATATATATTATATATATATATATATATATATATATATATATATATATATATATATATATATGCAATAAGATCACAGTAAACAGGTGATTTCAAAATATGCAAAACAACCACTCTGAAAGATAGAGAAAATTCCAAGCGCTTTCGTGACTACTCCCATTATCAAGTTCCTTGATAATGTGAGTAGTCACGAAAGCGCTTGGAATTTCTCTATTCTTTCAGAGTGGTTGTTTTGCATATATATATATATATATATATTATATATATATATATATATTATATATATATATATATATATATATATATATATATCACGAGGTGCTAAGAATTCCTTAGCAGCAGTGAAAAAATAATATATTCTTACCTAATCACCTAGTTGAAGTTGACTCCCTCGAAGTACACTCCTCGGGAGGCTATACACTGATTCCAGCTCCTCTGCCACTTCTCGAAAGATTTCTGAAACTCTTCTTTCGTAACAGCGTCCAGCACAGCCTGCGATTCTAGTCGAATCTCCTCCACATCTTTAAAACGCCGCTACTTGAGTACCATTTTTATTTTGGGAAGAGAAAAGTCACAGGTAGCTAGATCTGGGAAGTAGAGAGTGTGGGGAACGACCGTCATGTTGTGGAAAGCAATACTTATGTACAGTTCAGGGTTGGATTTGAGAAAGATCTGGCAACATCAAGTTACAGCTGTCTCCAGAATGGGTAATATCTTGTAGATTAGCAATTAGGCCAAATAACGAGGGCTTTCTGGTCTTGTGTCAGCAAGCGGGGTACAAATTTCGTAGCCACTAGCCTCATGTTCACATTTTCAGTCAGTTCTAGCAGTGTTCTGGATGCTCTAACGATTATCTTCCTGAACAGCCGTCCTCACTTATTCAATGTTGGCGCTTGTTTTTCGAGGTTCATGGACGACCAGAGTGTTCACCATCCTCCGCTGACATTCGTCATGCTTTGAATCGATTAAAACATTCAAGGCACTGTGTCTGACCCATTGCTTCTTCGCTAAATGCTTAGTGAAGTATTTTGTGAATTTCACTAGTCGTTTTACCAAGTTTGAAACAGAATTTTGTACATAAAGGTAAAATAATTACTAGACCTTCCGCACACCTTCCAGTGCCTCTTCAGTAAGTGTGCCAACTGAAAGTGGTAAGCAGAGGGTATGATCAAAATGGTATAATATACCGACAAATTAATGATCAAGACACACGTGAAACAGTTGGGTATCTTTATTGAGGAAACGTTTCGCCACACAGTGGCTTCATCAGTCCATACAAAGGAGAATCTTGAAGACGGAGGGAATGAGGTTCGTCCTCAACCTTGATGTGGCAGTCCATCATCTTGAATAGAAGATCTGATGGAAGACCACATGACTCAGATTGAGGGAATCGTTACCTCATTCCTCTGTCGTGTTCTTCAGTTCTCCTTTGTATGGACTGATGAAGCACTGTGTGGCGAAACTTTCGCCTAACAGAGGTTCATCATCAATGTAGAGGGAATTTATTGCCTATATACACCGGAATTGTAGAGAGGAGATTATATAAGTGTCTCTTGGTTGTTTATGGGTGTATGAAAGCATGTTGGCGATATTTGCTAACATTAGGGATCGTATGCGTATACGTAATATGGATGCAGAAGTTAACGAATTGAATACGTCTAGACGTGTCGCACTGCATCCAGTGACACGTAGGAGCTATGCAATAAAGGCTAATAGGTAAGCAGATTTTATGGAAAATGTATAAACATCTACAAGTAATGTATAAACACAGTGGATCTTTATGTTGTAACGTTTCGCTACATGTGACTTCATCAGTCATATACGGAGGAAATGTAGACAGCGTAGTAGTGGGGTGTAAAGATGATCAGTCATCAACTTCACTGGTTAGCAACACCATCAACTTAGCATGGGTTACAAACCATCATCAACATTGCCACTGGTTAAAGCCACCATCAAACATGTGCACTGGTTACAACACCTCAACTGCTTGGTTACAACCATTCAACCTTGCATGGTACAACTCCATCACTTGCACTTGTTACGAGCATCAACCATGCACTGGTTACACCACCATCGGACTTGGATGGTATCACCATCAACCTTGCACTGGTTACAACCACCATCAACCTTGCACTGGTTACAACCACCATCAACCTTGCACTGGTTACAACCACCATCAACCTTGCACTGGTTACAACCACCATCAACCTTGCACTGGTTACAACCATCAACCTTGCACTGGTTACAACCACCATCAACCTTGCACTGGTTACAACCACCATCAACCTTGCACTTGTTACAACCATCATCAACCATGCACTGGTTACAACCACCATCAACCTTGCACTGGTTACAACCACCATCAACCTTGCACTGGTTACAACCATCAACCATGCACTGGTTACAACCACCATCAACCTTGCACTGGTTACAACCATCAACCTTGCACTGGTTACAACCACCATCAACCTTGCACTGGTTACAACCATCATCAACCTTGCACTGGTTACAACCATCATCAACCATGCACTGGTTACAACCATCAACCATGCACTGGTTACAACCACCATCAACCTTGCACTGGTTACAACCATCAACCTTGCACTGGTTACAACCACCATCAACCTTGCACTGGTTACAACCATCATCAACCTTGCACTTGTTACAACCATCATCAACCTTGCACTGGTTACAACCATCATCATCCTTGCACTGGTTACAACCATCAACCTTGCACTGGTTACATCCATCAACCTTGCACTGGTTACATCCAACAACCTTGCACTGGTTACATCCATCAGCCTTGCACTGGTTACATTCATCAACCTTGCACTGGGTACATCCATCAACCTTGCACTGGTTACATCCATCAACCTTGCACTGGTTACATCCGTCAACCCTGCATTGGTTAAATCCGTCAACCTTGCACTGGTTACAACCATCAACCTTGCACTGGTTACATCCATCAACCTTGCACTGGTTACATCCATCAACCTTGCACTGGTTACAACCATCAACCTTGCACTGGTTACAACCATCAACCTTGCACTAGTTACATCCATCAACCTTGCACTGGTTACAACCATCAACCTTGCACTGGTTACAACCATCAACCTTGCACTGGTTACAACCATCAACCTTGCACTGGTTGCAACCATCAACCTTGCACTGGTTACAACCATCAACCTTGCACTGGTTACAACCATCAACCTTGCACTGGTTACATCCATCAACCTTGCACTGGTTACAACCATCAACCTTGCACTGGTTACAACCATCAACCTTGCACTGGTTACAACCATCAACCTTGCACTAGTTACATCCATCAACCTTGCACTGGTTACAACCATCAACCTTGCACTGGTTACAACCATCAACCTTGCACTGGTTACAACCATCAACCTTGCACTGGTTACATCCATCAACCTTGCACTGGTTACAACCATCAACCTTGCACTGGTTACAACCATCAACCTTGCACTGGTTACAACCATCAACCTTGCACTGGTTACAACCATCAACCTTGCACTGGTTACAACCATCAACCTTGCACTGGTTACAACCATCAACCTTGCACTGGTTACAACCATCAACCTTGCACTGGTTACAACCATCAACCTTGCACTGGTTACAACCATCAACTTTGCACTAGTTACAACCATCAACCTTGCACTGGTTACAACCATCAGCCTTGCACTGGTTACAACCATCAACCTTGCACTGGTTACATCCGTCAACCTTGCACTGGTTACAACCATCAGCCTTGCATTGGTTACAACCATCAACCTTGCACTGGTTACAACCATCATCCTTGCACTGGTTACAACCATCAACCTTGCACTGGTTACAACCATCAACCTTGCACTGGTTACAACCATCATCCTTGCACTGGTTACAACCATCAACCTTGCACTGGTTACAACCATCATCCTTGCACTGGTTACAACCATCAACCTTGCACTGGTTACAACCATCAACCTTGCACTGGTTACATCCATCAACCTTGCACTGGTTACAACCATCAACCTTGCACTGGTTACTTCCATCAACCTTGCACTGGTTACATCCATCAACCTTGCACTGGTTACAACGATCAACCTTACACTGGTTACATCCATCAACCTTGCACTGGTTACAACCATCAACCTTGCACTGGTTACAACCATCAACCTTGCACTGGTTACAACCATCAGCCTTGCACTGGTTACAACCATCAGCCTTGCACTGGTTACAACCATCAACCTTGCACTGGTTACAACCATCAACCTTGCACTGGTTACAACCATCAACCTTGCACTGGTTACATCCATCAACCTTGCACTGGTTACATCCATCAACCTTGCACTGGTTACAACCATCAACCTTGCACTGGTTACAACCATCAACCTTGCACTGGTTACAACCATCAACCTTGCACTGGTTACAACCATCAACCTTGCACTGGTTACAACCATCAACCTTGCACTAGTTACAACCATCAACCTTGCACTGGTTACAACCATCAACCTTGCACTAGTTACAACCATCAATCTTGCACTGCTTACAACCATCAACCTTGCACTGGTTACAACCATCAACCTTGCACTGGTTACAACCATCAACCTTGCATTGGTTACAACCATCAACCTTGCACTGGTTACAACCATCAGCCTTGCACTAGTTACAACCATCAACCTTGCACTGGTTACAACCATCAACCTTCACTAGTTACAACCATCAACCTTGCACTGGTTACAACCATCTACCTTGCACTGGTTACAACCATCAACCTTGCACTGGTTACAACCATCAACCTTGCAATGGTTACAACCATCAACCTTGCACTGGTTACAATCATCAACCTTGCACTGGTTACAACCATCAACCTTGCACTGGTTACAACCATCAACCTTGCACTGGTTACAACCATCAACCTTGCACTGGTTACAACCATCAACCTTGCACTGGTTACAACCATCAACCTTGCACTGGTTACAACCATCAACCTTGCAATGGTTACAACCATCAACCTTGCACTGGTTACATCCATCAACCTTGCACTGGTTACAACCATCAACCTTGCACTGGTTACAACCATCAACCTTGCACTGGTTACATCCATCAACCTTGCACTGGTTACAACCATCAACCTTGCACTGGTTACAACCATCTACCTTGCACTGGTTACAACCATCAACCTTGCGCTGGTTACAACCATCAACCTTGCACTGGTTACAACCATCTACCTTGCACTGGTTACAACCATCAACCTTGCTCTGGTTACAACCATCAACCTTGCACTGGTTACAACCATCAACCTTGCACTGGTTACAACCATCAACCTTGCACTGGTTACACCCATCAACCTTGCACTAGTTACGACCATCAACCTTGCACTAGTTACAACCATCAACCTTGCACTGGTTACAACCATCAACCTTGCACTGGTTACAACCATCAACCTTGCACTGGTTACAACCATCAACCTTGCACTGGTTACAACCATCAACCTTGCACTGGTTACAACCATCAACCTTGCACTGGTTACAACCATCAACCTTGCACTGGTTACATCCATCAACCTTGCACTGGTTACAACCATCAACCTTGCACTGGTTACAACCATCAACCTTGCACTGGTTACATCCATCAACCTTGCACTGGTTACAACCATCAACCTTGCACTGGTTACAACCATCAACCTTGCACTGGTTACAACCATCAACCTTGCACTGGCTACAACCATCAACCTTGCACTGGTTACATCCATCAACCTTGCACTGGTTACAACCATCAACCTTGCACTGGTTACATCCATCAACCTTGCACTGGTTACAACCATCAACCTTGCACTGGTTACAACCATCAACCTTGCAATGGTTACAACCATCAACCTTGCACTGGTTACAACCATCAACCTTGCACTGGTTACAACCATCAACCTTGCACTGGTTACAACCATCAACCTTGCACTGGTTACAACCATCAACCTTGCACTGGTTACAACCATCAACCTTGCACTAGTTACGACCATCAACCTTGCACTAGTTACAACCATCAACCTTGCACTGGTTACAACCATCAACCTTGCACTGGTTACAACCATCAACCTTGCACTGGTTACAACCATCAACCTTGCACTGGTTACAACCATCAACCTTGCACTGGTTACAACCATCAACCTTGCACTGGTTACGACCATCAACCTTGCACTAGTTACGACCATCAACCTTGCACTGGTTACAACCATCA
Source organism: Cherax quadricarinatus (assembly GCF_026875155.1). Taxonomy (NCBI): domain Eukaryota; kingdom Metazoa; phylum Arthropoda; class Malacostraca; order Decapoda; family Parastacidae; genus Cherax; species Cherax quadricarinatus. The sequence continues at coordinate 27,350,562 of NC_069443.1, read as the reverse complement.
ACCTTGCACTGGTTACAACCATCAACCTTGCACTGGTTACAACCATCAACCTTGCACTGGTTACAACCATCAACCTTGCACTAGTTACGACCATCAACCTTGCACTGGTTACAACCATCAACCTTGCACTGGTTACAACCATCAACCTTGCACTGGTTACAACCATCAACCTTGCACTGGTTACAACCATCAACCTTGCACTGGTTACAACCATCAACCTTGCACTGGTTACAACCATCAACCTTGCATGGTTACAACCATCAACCTTGCACTGGTTACAACCATCACCTTGCACTGGTTACAACCATCAACCTTGCACTGGTTACAACCATCAACCTTGCACTGGTTACAACCATCAACCTTGCACTGGTTACAACCATCAACCTTACACTGGTTACAACCATCAACCTTGCACTGGTTACAAACCATCAACCTTGCACTGGTTACAACCATCAACCTTGCACTGGTTACAACCATCAACCTTGCATGGTTACAACCATCAACCTTGCACTGGTTACAACCATCAACCTTGCACTGGTTACAACCATCAACCTTGCACTGGTTACAACCATTTCCTTGCACTGGTTACACCATCAACCTTGCACTGGTTACAACCATCAACCTTGCACTGGTTACAACCATCAACCTTGCACTGGTTACAACCATCAACCTTGCACTGGTTACAACCATCAACCTTGCACTGATTACAACCATCAACCTTGCACTGATTACAACCATCAACCTTGCACTGGTTACAACCATCAACCTTGCACTGGTTACAACCATCAACCTTGCACTGGTTACAACCATCAACCTTGCATGGTTACAACCATCAACCTTGCACTGGTTACAACATCAACCTTGCACTGGTTACAACCATCAACCTTGCATGGTTACAACCATCAACCTTGCACTGGTTACAACCATCAACCTTGCACTGATTACAACCATCAACCTTGCACTGGTTACAACCATCAACTTGCACTGGTTACAACCATCAACCTTGCACTGGTTACAACCATCAACCTTGCACTGGTTACAACCATCAACCTTGCACTGGTTACAACATAAAACCTTGCACTGGTTACAACCATCAACCTTGCACTGGTTACAACCATCAACCTTGCACTGGTTACAACCATCAACCTTGCACTGGTTACAACCATCAACCTTGCACTGGTTACAACCATCAACCTTGCACTGGTTACAACCATCAACCTTGCACTGATTACAACCATCAACCTTGCACTGGTTACAACCATCAACCTTCCACTGGTTACAACCATCAACCTTGCACTGATTACAACCATCAACTTGCATGGTTACAACCATCAACCTTGCACTGATTACAACCATCAACCTTGCACTGGTTACAACCATCAACCTTGCACTGATTACAACCATCAACCTTGCACTGATTACAACCATCAACCTTGCACTGGTTACAACCATCAACCTTGCACTGGTTACAACCATCAACCTTGCACTGGTTACAACCATCAACCTTGCACTGGTTACATCCATCAACCTTGCACTGGTTACAACCATCTACCTTGCACTGGTTACAACCATCAACCTTGCACTGGTTACAACCATCAACCTTGCACTGGTTACAACCATCAACCTTGCACTGGTTACAACCATCAACCTTGCACTGGTTACAACCATCAACCTTGCACTGGTTACAAGCATCAACCTTGCACTGGTTACAACCATCAACCTTGCACTGGTTACAACCATCAACCTTGCACTGGTTACAACCATCAACCTTGCACTGGTTACAACCATCAACCTTGCACTGGTTACAACCATCAACCTTGCACTGGTTACAACCATCAACCTTGCACTGGTTACAACCATCAACCTTGCACTGGTTACAACCATCAACCTTGCACTGGTTACAACCATCAACCTTGCACTGGTTACAACCATCAACCTTGCACTGGTTACAACCATCAACCTTGCACTGGTTACAACCATCAACCTTGCACTGGTTACAACCATGAACCTTGCACTGGTTACAACTTTACCTTCCCACTTCTCCTGTTACCTACAATAAGTTCTTCTCGGTATCAGGAGAGAACGAGTGAACACAGTCGCTGCTTCTCCCAGATAGGAAATTCCAACACTCCCACACCTGACATGCAACCTACAACCTTCCTGTCTACCCAACACTCCCACACCTGACATGCAACCTACAACCTTCCTGTCTACCCAAATATTTCTTATCTTTTATTTCTTCCTGTTTACCCAAAAGTTTTCTTGCATTTCATATTCCGTCAACCCTCAACCTTCCAAACTTATTCGCTTCCCATCTACCGACAACCATTCCACTTCTATCTTTCCTCAGTACTTGCCTTCCAAGTTCATGGTATCGATCTTAAAGTCCAAAAAAATATTATTATTACTATTAACAATAATGATATCATTATTTATCAGTGATAAGAGCCAAAGCAAAATTTAACCTGAGGTGAATTAGATTCATGTAGGAAAAAAAAAGGTCACAAGAAGATGAATCGCACCAATTATATCTTGGCTTGTCTCCCTCATCCTGGGCAAAAAAAAAAAAACCCTAAGTGCTCTTCCTGCAGAGAGGATCCCATGCCACAGAGAGAGAGGCAGGTGATGTTTACTGATGTTGCAAGCAGGTAGTGATCTTTACTGATGTTGCAAGCAGGTAGTGATCTTTACTGATGTTGCAAGCAGGTAGTGATCTTTACTGATGTTGCAAGCAGGTAGTGATCTTTACTGATGTTGCAAGCAGGTAATGATCTCCAGTGATGATGCATGCAGGTAGTGATCTCTAGTGATAACACAAACGAATATTAATTATCTGGATAATTGCGTATGTTTGAGTTTTGAAGACTGGCAAGCAGGAACTATTAAAGTAATTATTCTAACTGGGTATAAGTAAACTAATTTTTCAGACTAGTTGCTACTTAATTAGTCACAACAAGTGCTGCTAATTGCCTGAATGATCAATTAAACCAGACAATTTAGTATACTCCGTATTGCAGTTTGCGTGAGAGAGTTTGCTGAAGACAAGGTATGCGGCAACTGGCTGGCAACAATCCTCCCGCGTATACTACACTCACACAAGCAAATACACCGGGCTCTCAGATACATATACTCACGCAAACAAGCACTCTCAGGTAAAACTGGCGTGCGTGCAAACACTGGGATGCACACAAAGCAGCCACGTAAAGAAAAGCAATTCCCATTCTTCGGCTGTGTTTACATTCATATTAGATTGTGATACAGGGATATGAACAGTAATCTTCAGCGCTGCCTTAGTGTGTGTGTGTTGTGTGTGTGTGTGTGTGTGTGTATAGGCAGACAGCCTGTATATGCTTTTTCTGTGTTGCTGAGTGAATTTGTCTGTATGTGTGTGCGTTTCAGTGTGTCACTGCCTATCTGTCGGTTTGTCTGCGTGTGTTTATGTCTCTACACACAGAGAAAAATATTAAATATCTTATTATACACATTTCCAGAGGTATCTGCGTCAGTTAGGACACTCGAGCAAATATTTCTAGTATATGAGAGATTCCTGCAGAGTCTGGTTGTAGGGTGAAGATTATATTCCCTTCCCTGTAATGATATATTCTAGTTACACTTGGAAGGTCCTTTTCCGTTGCTTGGTTGGCAACGCTCTCACCTCATATACTGAGTTGTCGTGGTTCAATCACTGGCATGGGTGGAAATGTTAGGCATTTTTCTTTACACCTGCTGCCCCTGTTCACCTAGCAATAAATAGGTACCTGGGTTTTAGTCGACTAGTATGGGTATGGGTTGCATCCTGGAGGAAGATATCTCCTGGTATCTTATCTTCCTTGCAAGTCTACTCACCAAACACTGAAATAACACATGAACACGTAGGTACTTATACATCTGAGTCACTGCCACCTCCTACATTCTCTGCATCTTATAAGACACTCGTTAAGAAATTAGAGAAAGTGCAAAGGTTTGCGACAAGGTTAGTTCCAGAGCTAAGGGGAATGTCCTATGACGAAAGGTTGAGGGAAATCGGTCTGACTACACTGGAGGACAGGAGGGATAGGGGAGACATGATAACGACATACAAAATAATGCGTGGAATAGGCAAGGTGGTCAGAGACAAGATGTTCCAGAGAGGAGACACAGACTCAAATGAGCCACAGGGATGTTAGGAAGCATTTCATCAGTCAGAGTGGTCAGGAAGTGGAACAGTCTGGCGAGCGATGTAGTGGAGGCAGGAACCATACGTAGCTTTAAGAAGAGGTTTGAAAAAGCTCATGGATCAGGGAGAGAGAGGATCTAGTAGCGTTCAGTGAAGAGGCGGGGCCAGTAGCTGAGTCTCGACCCCTGCAACTACAATTAGGTGAGTACATAATAATGTTGGTTATGCGGGGCTACTACACATACTTCCACACTATTACCACGAACTAATTAAGAACATAAGAACATAAGAAAGAAGGAACACTGCAACAGGCCTACTGGCCTATGCGAGGCAGGTTCAATTTTCCCACCGGCTTAAGCTCATTGATCTAGTGACCTTAAGCTCACTGACCGTCTGACCTCACTGACCTAGTGAGGTCAGACACGTCACGTAAGGGAGGAGCACAGCATCTGACCTAGTAGCACAAGCTAGTTAGGTCCAACTCACACCCATCCACACCCACTCAGGTATGTATTCAACCTATTTTTAAAACTACACAACGTCTTAGCTTCTATGACGGTACTCGGGAGTTTGTTCCACTCATCCACAACTCTATTACCTAACCAGTGCTTTCCTATATCCTTCCTGAATCTCAATTTTTCCAATTTAAAACCATTGCTGCGAGTTCTGTCTATGTTAGATATTTTTAGCACACTATTTACATCCCCTTTATTAATTCCTGTTTTCCATTTATACATCTTAATCATATCTCCCCAAACGGTGAACTCAAAGCGACCATTTAACACAGTGGGAGGAAAAGTTAAGTTATACACTCAAATCCTCAGACTTCCGTATAATTACTGATTTGCAGATTCTTTCACGTAGGCGAGAAGCCAAATGAATAAAAACATCGCAAACTCCGCCCCTATTGAGTGACTCGTAGCTGTCCCAGCCACCAATATCTCCATTATGATCTACCTTGTCCATAATTACTATCGCGTTTGTTTTGTCTGCTTCATAAGGTGAAGTCTAGGATCTTTCCTTAATTCATGGTAGAACTTAACAAATCTTTGAGGACAATTGTGTAGCAGAGGTCTGAGCTGTTGGGTTGCGTTGGGTTAGGCATAGGTGACCGTCTGGGAGCACAAAATGCTACTGGCATTCGTTTTCTTTAAGCCCCAAGTCTGTTCAACAGTTCCCATCATACGTAGGGTGATTACCTATAGACCGTTGGCCTTCTTCAAGAGCTAACTGGATACATACCTGAAGTCCAGTGCCTGACCAGCTGGGCTATGATTGGTACGTTGGATTACGTGCGTCCAGCAGTAACAGCCTGATTGATCAGGCCGTGATCCACCATGAGGCCTGGTTATGGACCGGGCTTCTGGGGCACTGACCCTTGGAACTTCCTCCAGGTAAACTCCAGGTAGGTACCTCTCCGTTCCCTGCCTTCCCCCTGCTATCTCGCCTCACCTTGATCCTGTCATTACAGTTCTCATCACTGTAATAACACACTGGATAGATGAGGAAAAATAAAAGCCACAACACCGAGGCTGCAACAGGTACGTTGGAGTATAATATTTAGAAGCTTTGCTCAGTCCATTGTCAGGTTTCAATCTGATAATGACTAGATAATGGTCTAGTAGGGACCGAAATATTTCTAGGATGGTTTATATCATGTAGTAGAGAATGGAGTGGTTTATATAATGGTGCAGAGAATGTAATGGCAAATAAAATGCTATCGAGTTCGTTGTGGTTTATAAAGCAATGCAAGGTTTTAGTGGGTTAAATAATACTACATGGATCGGAGTGGATAATTCACATAACCCCGGAGAGGTTGTAGTAAATGCTTGATGCAACGTTGCAGAGGAAGTGGTATTTGCTTGCCCCAGAAACGTCAGTTCGTGTTAGTTCTCTCGTGGTGGGTCCGTCTCTCCAGGTTATCGAAACTTTTCTTAAAAATTTTTAAAGGGCCAACCATAAGAAAAAAAATATTTTATAATAATATTTTTTTATATTATTTATATAAAATTTATATTAATATTTATATATATAAAATTTATTATTTATACACGGCCGTTTCCCCCAAAGGCAGGGTGGCCCGAAAAAAAAAAAATTTTCAATCATTCACTCCATAAAGGGGGTCTTCCAGGGGGGTTTCTTTCCACATTTTTAAACTGAAACATAACACCCTCTTCAGAGTGAGGCACTTATTTCCCCATTTCCAGGACTCAAGTCCGGCCCCCGGTTTTTCCCCTGACCCCTTCATAAATGTTCCCCTTGTCAACCCCAACGCACGTCAAGTTTTAAAAACCATTGTCTCCATTCACTCCTATAAAACACGTCACGCACGCCTGCTGGAAGTCCAACCCCCTCGCCAAAAAAACCCCCTTTACCCCCCTCCCCCCAAAATTTTTCCTAGGCCGACCCCTCCCCCCCTTCCCCTTCCCTGCAGATGATACACTCTTGAAGTCACTTTTTTCTCCATTCCTCTCAGTCCGAACCCCCTCAAAACCCTTCCAAAGTTTGGGAAAACAATTTTGGAAAACCCGCACCCCCTCCTAATTCCAAACTACGAATTCTCTGCTTATTTTCACCCAACATTGCCTCAAAATCATCTCCACTCCCTTCTCCTCGTGAAAATTCATCCCCCGCTTCACCCCCAAAAAAGAGCTTGGTAAACTATATCTCATACATTCCCCTCTTTGCCTCCAAGGAAAAAGTTTTTTGTCTCCAAGACTCCTAAGTGCACCACTCACCCTTTTCCCCCTCATCAATTCTATGATTTACCTCATCCTTCTAGACCCATCCGTGAAACGTCCATCCCAAAAATCTGAATAAATTCCCTCCCCCATACCCCTCCCTCCATCTGATATCCAATCTTTATCACGTAATATTTTTGTTACCTCATAACCTTACTTTTCCCGATTCAGTTTTTTTTTTCTTCTTTTTGCACCCCTACCAAAAACACCCCCAATTTTCAATTTCTTCAGAAACTCCCAAGAGCCAGTGTCATCAGAAAGAGAAAATGTGACAACCCCACTTTATGTGTGATTTCCCTTTTTTTTAACTCCACGCCCCTTTTTCAAGACCCCCGCATTTTTCTCTTCAACCCAAAAAATTTTAAATATTTAAAAAAACCCCGGGGACATACAAACCCTTCTAAGGCCCACTTTTTTATGGAAAAAATTTCCCTCTTTCCTTGTACTTAACTTAGCCCCACTACCCGTAAAAACTCTTTACTGCTTTCTAACCTACCTCCTAACCATACACCTGCAAAATCTCCACATTGCCCCCCCATCCCCCCCGTCATACGCCTTTTCCAAATCCCTAAAGCCACAAAGACCTCTTTAGCCTTACTAATATGTTCACTTATATTTTACTATAAAAACACCCGGTCCCCCACCCCCCACCTTTCCCAAAGCCCCCTTTTATCTGCTATCCTATTTTCAGTCTTTCTTTTAATTCTTTCAATAAAAACTCTACCATACACTTTACCAGGTATACTCAGAAAGACTTATCCCCTTATAATTTTTGCACTCTCTTTTATCCCCTTTGCCTTTATACAAGGAACTATGCATGCTCTCTGCCAATCCCTAGGTACCTTACCCTCTTCCATACATTTATTAAAAAATTGCACCAACCACTCCAAAAACTATATCCCCACCTGCTTTTAACATTTCTATCTTTATCCCATCAACCCCGGCTGCCTTACCCCTTTCATTTTACCTACTGCCTCACGAACTTCCCCCACACTCACAACTGGCTCTTCCTCACTCCTACAAGATGTTATTCCTCCTTGCCCTATACGGGAAAATACAGCTTCCCTATCTTCATCAACATTTAACAATTCCTCAAAATATTCCCTCCATCTTCCCAATACCTTCCCAATTATTATATATTATAATATATATATATATATATATATATATATATATATATATATATATATATATAATATGAACGCCTTGTTCCTCAATAACCAGAGAGAAAAAGCAGTGAAATTCCTTAATAATGTGATTCATCACATTATCAGGAAGAATAAAATGAAAAGGACAACAGAAAATTTATAAAGGTAAAATATGACCTCACATATGACCTCACATATGACCTCACATATGGCCCTACACACTTGAGCGTGGAAGTGAAGTGAGGAATAAATCAAGTCATATGTAAAATTTAAAAAGAGACATGTCAGGCACTGTATAAAACTCTCATAAATTCCATTATTAATGAGCCTAATTTATACAGCCCAGAACTTATATTCATATTGCAATCAATACTATTTTTTATGAAGCTTGATTCAATTGTATATCGCTCAACCATGGACTTGCTTGATGCAGTCTTATCGGCCTTTTGAAAATCAACTGGATAGTTAAAATCTTTCACGTGAATAAACAGAGCATTAGATTCTTGTCAAGTTTTGTAATGGAAGGTAGATGGGGTAGGGGTCGTCCCAGGAATAGTTGGAGGGAGAGGGGACAAAAGGCTTCTAGTTTTAGGGGTTGAGCATCCAGCAGGGTTGTGATAACATATTAGGTAGGAATGCATAGAGACAAGTAGTTTTTAATTGATTTACTGTATGAGTGTGAGCGCAGGGTAATTTTTATGAAGGGTTAGAGACACCGGTTAGCCGGACTTGAATCCTGGACGTGAAAACGGCAGTGCTTGCACTCTGAAGGAGGAATGAGGATGTTTCAGTAAGCGAGGAAATCTGAGTGTGGTGTTAATCCTTTCCTGGAAAGACGGGGATTGAGTGAATATTGCCTTGGCTGGAGATGGCCGTTGAGCTAATTATATATAGTATTTGACTCAGTAGGCCTCCTGCAGTGTAATTTTAGTATCACTTTACTTTGTTAGGTGTTGCCTCACTGAGTGAACTGTTACCTGGATCTGGTATCATCTCACTTTGTAATACATATAATGTGCTTTTCTTGTCTTTTTCTCTTATCTCTAAAGATGTGTGTGTAAGCATCATATGTGTGTGTGTGTGTGTGTGTGTGTGTGTGTGTGTGTGTGTGTGTGTGTGTGTGTGTGTGTGTGTGTGTGTGTGGTGCCGAATATGTAAAACTGGTCAATTAGCAAGAACTCATTTAAAATTAAGTCCTTTCTGAAATTTTCTCTTATACGTTTAAAGATATATTTTTTTCATTAATGTTAAAGTAAAAAATTTTTAATTTTGCACCAAAAGAATCTTAGAAAACTTACCTAACCTTATTACAACAAGAACAATTTATTTTAGCCTAACCCAACTAAATATATTTTAGATTTGTTTACAATAATTTAATACTAAACAAACACAGTGAAATATATTTTTTCGTTAGGTTCAGAATGATTTTGGAGAAATTATTGCATACACAAATTTTCACTTGTCCTATATGGCAAGATGAACGTTGCTATTTAAGCCAAGATCGCAAGTTCTGCCTATTCGGCACGTCATATATATATATTTCCTTGATAATGTGAGAAGTCACGAATAGGCAAAACCTGCGATTTTAGCTTAAATAGCAAAGCTCTTCTTGCCGAATAAGGCCAGCGAAAATTTGTGCATGCAATAATTTCGCAAAAATCATTCTGAACCTAACGAAATATATATATTTCATTGTGTTTCTTCATTAATAAATAATTGTAAATTTATCTATAATATATTTAGTTGGATTAGGCTAAATTAAATTGCGCTTCTTTTAAGGTTAAGTTTTCTATTTTTTTATTTGGCACAAAATTATTAGTTTTTACATTAACATAAACGAAAAAAAATATATCTTTAAACGTATAAGAGAAAATTTTAGAAAGAACTTAATTTTAAACGAGTTCTTGCTAAGTGATCAATTTTATTTATTCAGTACGACATAAATGAAATCGCGAACAAACTATACAAGGTGCAAAACAACCACCTTGTTGAATGATATATCTAAGACTTTCGTGTTACAATCAACACATCATAAGGAGCTTGCAATGTTGCAGATTAGTTTAGGAGTGAGTTCTACCTCGAATGAGGTAGGAGCTCCTAAAAAATAAATATTTATTCATTTATTTATTGATATATATTAAGACACTGGCCGTCTGCCATCGAGGTAGAATGACTCAAAAATGAGTAAAATACTTTCACTGCCATTCATTAATTCACTGTCCTGCCAGATCTGTGCTGACAACACAGTTCAGAGGACTCTCCAAACCGCACCATCTTCATCCCTTGTCAGAGCGCAAACACTACGTCACACCTTCAAGACTCACGTCCGGCTAATCATTTTCTCTGAATTCCTTCTTAAATATCGTGCTCACTCTCCAACAGCACACCAAATCATAAAAACCACTGGCCCCCCATCACTCCTTTCTAACACGCTTACACAAGCCAGCACTCAGAACCTCCTTAACCCCCTCATTCCACCTTTCCTATTACGACCTCTACGCCACCTTCCATCCATGCCAGATTTATAAACCTACCAACCTCTCTAAATGTTCGAAATACCTTTACAACTTCCCTTCAGTCTTCTCAGTTATTCTTTTTTAACCCACATCTCCTTCTGATCTCCTACCTATGAATTCTGCATGATATTCACACCATCTATTGCCTTCAAACACGACAAAAGAATGGACGGAGTCTCGTACCATGGACTTTAGTGGTAGGTGTTTGAAAATTAAGCAGGTGTGAGAGTCTACTGATTTTTATAAACTGGCCGTACCGTTTGACTTTGAGAATTGTAATATTTCTGAAGTGATTCAGGGAAACCGGTTAGGAGAGCATGAATGCTGGAGGTGGGAAGTACACAGTGTCTATACTCTGAAGGAAGGATGGTGGTAGGAAGTACACAGTGTCTGTACTCTGAAGGAGGGATGGAGGTGGGAAGTACACAGTGTCTGTACTCTGAAGGAGGGATGGAGGTGGGAAGTACACAGTGTCTGTACTCTGAAGGAGGGATGGGAATATAACGATTCAGAGAACCATTTGAACTGTGATGTTTTTCTCAGCAGGTAATTACCATGAAGAATGGGATACTTGTGCAACATTAGGGAATTTTTAATGATGAAACGTTTCGCCAGCCTTTGACTTCTTCAGTCCACTACAATGAAGAGTGGTTGTACAATTGTCTTATTCTTCACCTTATTCTTCACCTTGCAAAGAGTACGTAACCTTTATTCGGCATATGTACACACGCTCATTGAAAGGCTATCTCCCCAACCAGCGAACCAGTACTAAGAATCGAATGATGGGGCCCCATCCTTCCATCAGTACCTAGGTTCAGCCAATGGAAAGGTGGGTCTGGCAATCGTGGAGGTGTTGTGGTTACCACTCGCCTTTCCACCCTTGTCATTTCATTTCTAGAGTTGGTTGAGCACGGTTGTCCATCTGTCTCCAGGCTGTGTCTTTGCCTTTGACGAACCGTGTTGTACACATACATTTCCAGCTGCATATAGTGTACATAGCTGTACATAAGTACTATTGCTCTTGGTGAAGGAAAATATATTTCAAAGTCATTCAGCTGTGTTTGTTCTGCTCCTTGCTCCCCCTTTACACCCAGGATAACAGGCCTTATTGTGCCTGGGTTGTAATAGTGCTCTAAACCATCACACACACAACACACACACACACACACACACACACACACACACACACAGGTAATTATGATACATGCTTCGCTCCTCTGCTGTAAGTTATTCTTGTGTACACTAAACATCCTTCGTTTCATCTCTTCTTACATATTTCTCCTCCCTCCATCCCATCTCTCTTCCCATCATTCTCCTCCCCTCTTTCCCCTTCCTGCAGGCACTCCATCCTCTCCCCTAGTCACCCTCCCATTAATACAATCGTAATACATAAACGAGACAATTACCGTAAAACAATATTTTTTCTCTCCCGCGGTCGTTCCTCTCTTCTCCCCATTTGTGTACTCTTGCACTTCCTTGTGCTTTACTACCCTTGTCCTTCCCATTCCCCTTTTCACTCTCTCTCTCCCCTCTCTTCTCTCTCTCTCCCCTCTCCTCTCTTTCTTTTTCTCTCTCTCTTCTTTCTCAATTTCCAAAATTTCTTCTCTGTTTTTTAAATTTTTGTTATATTCTCACAAATTGTATATACTTGGTGATAATTGTATATACTTGGTGATAATTGTTTTACTTTGGGGATAATTGTATTTTACTTGGTGATAATTGTATATACTTGGTGATAATTGTATATACTTGGTGATAATTGTACATACCTGGTGATAATTGTATATACTTGGTGATAATTGTATATACTTGGTGATAATTGTACATACTTGGTGATAATTGTACATACTTGGTGATAATTGTACATACTTGGTGATAATTGTACATACTTGGTGATAATTGTACATACTTGGTGATAATTGTATATACTTGGTGATAATTGTATATACTTGGTGATAATTAAAGTGATCATCGACAACCTAATGTGAGGAAGATATAAATGCGATTTTCAAAACATATGTTGAAGACACGTTTCGCCCACTACGGCCTCTCAGTCCCTGGTGGGCGAAAGGTATTTCAGTTTTTTACACTGGCATGGTGTTTGTTCATATTGTGTGGGTGTTAGTCCATTGTTGACGCACCAACAGTCTGCTGATCACAGAACTTCCCCCCGTGGTTTGAGCTACCGTTTCCTCCTAGAAACGAGTGACTCACCGGGGTTAGTGCTTCAGAATGAACTACAACAATCTATTCGTGAGACAGAATGCCAAACCTTTTTATTTTTTAACACGGCGTTCGTGACTAAATGATCCAGTCGGATTGATCGGATTTAAAATCTCGTTGTTTGTAGTTCCTGTCTTCAAATTTTTATTTTTAAGGTTACAGCCCATGGTAAAAGGAGGCAATCAGGTTGTCGAGGAAGGGGAGGGAGCTTCCTTCCTCTGATCAAGAGTCCTCGTGGTCATCAGGCGCCTAATGAAAGGGTCGCTATCCTATCAAAAGAAAAAAAATTATATTAAGTGAGGCTTCCGTTTATGAAGAGCTTAGTAAGCTTATTGAGCTTTATAAGCTTTATGTAGAATTTTATCAGATTGTATTACAGCTTTACAAGCTCCTTTGCCAGCTTTTCTGAATAATATTAGAGCTTAAACAATTTATTGTAGAGCTTCACCAACCTTTATGTGGCTTTATCAATTTATGTAAGCTATATTAAATTTGTAGAGTCTCTAAATTCTATGAGCTTATTAAGCTCTATGTGGAGCCTTGAAAGCCCTTGTTACTATATGAAGCCTAGCTAAAGCTTTAACAAGCTTCAGGCGTAAACTTTTGAACCCCAAGGTTTTTGGGGTTTATCAAGCCTTAAGTGAGCTTGGTCTAGCTCTTGACGAGCTTAATCAACTGTAGAGGAGCTTTATCAAATCAAAGTGGATTTACCATCTTATGTAGAGCTTTATATTTAGTGAAGCTTATAAACTATTGGGACCTTTATAAGCTCTACTTGGAATTTAATTAAACCTAGTGAAGGTTTACAAGCCCTTGGTAGAGTTTTATCAAATTTCATTGTGAAGCTTTATCAACTGTAAGCAGAGCTTAATCAACTCTATGCGAGCATTAATCAAACCCAATGCAGAGGGTTAACAACCTTATGAGAGCTTTAATTAACCTCTATGCAGAGCTTTATCAAGCCCTTTGTGAAGCTTCAACAGGTTCCGTTGGAGTTACTCAAGCTCTATAAGGAGCTTTATGAAGCTCTATGTGAGCTGTATCAATCGGTTTATCAAGCTCTCTCTAGAGTTTCATCGTCAACTTCTTAAGATTTTACATAGAGAGAAACGTCGGTATAAAACTGCTCAACACGTTTTTTTTCCTTCATTATTATCGACATTTCGCCTTTGTCTTCACTTCCCTTTGTCTTGCTGGTTGGTTAATGGAGTTTGAAGCCTATTGATTACATTAGGGTCATTAAGGGTGCACATAACCACTTTACCACCAGAATATTTAAATTCCCAGAAATATGGATTAAAGTCAACTCCCAGAATATATATACTGAGAGAAATATACATCTCAGTATATATATCCTATCTAAGTTCTTGTTTTAAGTTTGATCGTAATGACTAACCTCCTCGTAAGTTTCACGTTTTTTTTTATCTTGTAAGAGTTTCGTCCTTTCTCTGATCTCACTATTCCCTTGTTTGCTCAATCTCTCTCTCTCTCTTTCTCTCTCTCCTTTCCGTGGTAACCGGCACAAACGGTATATAATTTGTGTCATTTGGGTCCCAGCACGTCACGGCCACGTAGCGAAATATCGGACTGTGGATCTCGTGTAAGGATTCCAATTTCCCCATCCCCGGGTTCGATTCCTTGCCTGTTCGAACCTGAGTTTGTTTGTCGGTTTTAACTCTTGGGTTTGATCATTCAGGGTTTTCAGTTCCCTGGGTTCGCTCCTCCGAGTTCGTTCACCAGAGCTCTGTACCTAAGGTTTGATACTCCCTGTGGAGCCTTCACAATAGGAAGCCTCGAAGGGTTTGGGAGCCCAGGAAGGTTTCCGCTCGCACCTTTGTATCTGCTGCTCCTTTGACATATTCTTTCTTTTTGCTTAAAAGGTGATCAGTTCTCGTGCCACCAGTGATCTTTGTGCAGTGATGAACGTTCTCACACCATCAGTGCGCATGCTCTGCTAATTACAGACATTCTAATATTTGTCTTTGGTCAGCTTCTCGGATATATATATATATATATATATATATATATATATATATATATATATATATATATATATATATATATTAGAGAGAGAGAGAGAGTGTCCCCGCTTTTCGTAGTTCCCGGCAATCGTAAAATTCGCCAATCATAGAGGTATTTTCGTATAAACATGGACTCGCTTTTCATAGGTTGACTCGCGAGTCGCAGTTCGTCCGGGACGCGTACCCTCGACGTGAGCCATGGCGACAGCCAGTCTGGCATTGTTTACCAGTGAGCGAAGGTCCCCTCACGTGCTCCAGCGAAATATTTCATAATATTCCATTTATTTTAGTGCTTGCAAGTACTAAATAAGCTACCATGGCTCCAAAGAAAGCTCCTAGTGCCAAGCCTGTGGTAAAGAAGGTGAGAAATAAGACTGGATTTAAGAAAACCATCATTGAACAATATGAAAGTGGTACCAGTGTGGCCGAACTGTCCAGAATGTATAAAAAAAACCTACACAACCTTATTTTTTCCATAGTGGCCAAGAAAAATGAAATAAAGGATGCTGTTGTTGCAAAGGGAGTAACTATGCAGACAAAAATGAGATCACCAGTACTGGAAGAGGTTGAGAAGTTATTATTGGTGTGAATAAATGAGAAACAATTAGCAGGAGATACTCTTATGACTTCGTTTATTTGTGAAAAGGCTAGGCAGTTGCAGCATGAAGATTTGGTAAAGAAACTGCCTGCAATAGTGGTGAAGGTGAGTGAATTTAAGGCCAGAAAAGGGCGGTTTGAGAGATTTAAGAACCGTACTGGCATACACAGTGTGGTAAGGCATGGTGAGGCTGCCAGTTGGGACCACAAGGCGGCTGAAAAATATGTGCATGAATTCCAGGAGTACATAGAGGCTAAAGGGGACTGAAACCTGAAAAAGTGCTCAATTGTG
Source organism: Cherax quadricarinatus (assembly GCF_026875155.1). Taxonomy (NCBI): domain Eukaryota; kingdom Metazoa; phylum Arthropoda; class Malacostraca; order Decapoda; family Parastacidae; genus Cherax; species Cherax quadricarinatus. The sequence goes on along the minus strand of NC_069443.1, from coordinate 27,334,868 downwards.
ACGAAACAGGCCTCTTTTGGCAGAAAATGCCAAAGAGGACCTTCATTACACAAGAGGAAAAGGCAATGCCAGGACACAAGCCTATGAAAGACAGGCTGACGCTAATGTTCTGTGCAAAATGCTAGTGGGGATTTCAAAGTGAAGCCATTACTAGTGTACCATTCTGAAAACCCCAGAGTGTTCGGGAAAAAACAATGTTATTGAAGAGTAAATTGTGTGTGTTTTGGAAATCTAATAGTAAGGCATGGGTCACGGGGGAAATTTCGTCGAGTGGTTCAATGAAGTGTTTGGCCCTAGTGTAAAGGAGTATCTCCTGGAAAAGAAATTGGATCTCAAGTAATGGACAATGCACCTGCTCATCTCCAAACTTGGATGACCTAATTTTCGGGGAGTTTGGGCCCTTCATCACAGAAAAGTTCTTCCCCCCGAATACCACTCCTCTCCTCCAACCCATGGACCAGCAGGTTATTACAAACTTTAAAAAACTCTACACAAAAGCAATGTTTCACAGGTGCTTGACGTGTGACCACAGACACTCACTTGACCCTAAGGGAATTTTGGAGAGAACACTTCAGCATCCTCCCCTGCATAAAACCCTTTTAGGTATGGGTTGGGAGGGAGTGACTACCCGTACTTTGAACTCTGCCCGGGAGAAAATTGTGGCCAGATTGTTTTCGACAAGAGGGATTTTTTAAGAATTTGGGACTGATCCTAATGAGCCTATGTCGTTGTAAAATCAATTGTGGCATGGGGAGTTCCATGGGGTTGAATTGAGTTTGGAGGATGTGGAAGAATTTGTGGAAGACCACAATGAAGAACTCACCACTGAGGAGCTGCAAGAGCTTCAGCAGGAAGAGCAACACATCGCAGCTCAGAATCTTGCTAGCAGAGGAGGGGGAAAAGAGATGGAAGAAGGTGCCTTCTTCAGATATTAAAGAGATTTTTTACTATGTGGGGTAACATGGAAAACCTTTATGGAGAAACATCACCCTAAACAAGGTTGTTGCAAGCCAGGTTGGGCAACATGTACAGTGACAAAGTCTTGGGCCATTTTTTGGGAAGTGTTAAAGAGACACCAGAAAAAGAGCTCTCTCCACAGTTATTTTGTGAGACAGGACTCCATGACTCTCAAAGGGGGTCCTAGTGGCATTAAGAAACAGAGAAGAAAGCACCCCAGAAAAGCAAATGGTACCTGGGGGTGTTGATGGAAGGGATTCCCCTTCCAAACTAAAAAACAATCCACTCTCTCTCCTCCTCCAGTCTCCCAAACACTAAGAACAATCTCCAATAAAGGTAAGTGTTATGCTGTTAATGTTTACATTCATCATTTTCCATTGTATTGTTTATGTACTATATGCATATTCATGTTAAAAATTTTTTTGTTTTAATACTTCTGGGTGTCAGGAAGGATTAATTGTATTTACATTATTTCTTATGGGGAAAATTGATTCGTAAATTTGTAAATTTCGTTTATAGTAACGGCTCCAGGAAAAGGATTAATTACGAACAACGAGGGACCACTGTATTATATATATATATATAAAATATATATATATATATATATATAAAATATATATATATATTTTATATATATATTATATATGAGCGCGTTCGATAGGAGTGAATGGAGAGAATGGTATTTGGGACCTGACGATCTGTTGGAGTGTGAGCAGGGTAATATTTTGTGAAGGGATTCAGGGAAACCGGTTATTTTCATATAGCCGGAGTTGACTCCTGGAAATGGGAAGTACAATGCTGCACTTTAAAGGAGGGTTTGGGATATTAGCAGTTTGGAGGGATATGTTGTGTATCTTTATACGTATATGCTTCTAAACTGTTGTATTCTGAGCACCTCTGCCAAAACAGTGATTATGGTGTGAGTGTGGTGAAAAGTGTTGAATGATGATGAAAGTATTTTCTTTTTGGGGATTTTCTTTCTTTTTAGGTCACCCTGCCCGGTGGGAGACGGCCGACTTGTTGAAATATATATATATATATATATATATATATTATATATATATATATATATATTAATATATTATATATATATATATATATATATATATATATATATATATATATATATATATATATATATATATATATATATATATATATATATACACATATGTCGTGCCTAATATGTAAAACTGGTCAATTAGCAAGAACTCGTTTAAAATTAAGTACTTTCTAAAATTTTCTCTTATACGTATAAAGATATATTTTTTTTCATTAATGTTAATGTAAAATTTTCTAATTTTGCACCAAAAAAATCTTAGAAAACTTTCCTAACCTTATTATAACAAGAGCAATTTCTTTTAGCCTAACCCAACCAAATACATTTTAGATTTGTTTACAATAATTTAATATTAAACAAACAGAGGGAAATATATTTTTTTCGTTAGGTTCAGAATAATTTTAGCGAAATTATTGCATACACAAATTTTCACTTGTCCTATACGGCAAGATGGCAAGTTCTGCCTATTCGGCACGACATATATAATCTTCTTTTTTTCAACAAACCGGTCGTATCCCACCGAGGCAGGGGGGCCCCAAAAAAGAAAAAAAAAAAGTTTCTCCTTTTAACTTTAGTAAGGGAATACGGGAAAAGGGGGTTACTACCCCGTTGCTCCTGGTTTTTAAAAACCCTTTCTTACGACATGAAAGGCTGACGGAGGAAAAATTTTTCTTTTCCCAAATTTCCCCCAGGGAGAAAATTGTATTTACATTATATATATATAAAAAATAAAATTAAAATATTATATATATATATATATATAAAAATATATATATAAATTTTTTAAATTTTTTTATTATAAACCCTGGCCGATTCCCCCCAAAGGCAGGGTGGCCCGAAAAAAAAAAAATTTTAAAACCATCATTCACTCCATCACTGTCTTGCCAGAAGGGGGGGCTTTACACTACAGTTTTTTAAACTCCCAAAAAATTAAAAAACCCTCCTTCAGAGTGCAGGCATTTGTATTTCCCCATCCCAGGCCCTCAAGCCCCGGCCTCCCGGGTTTTCCCTGCCCCCCTTTCATAAATTTTAATTTTTGTCACACCCAAAAGAAAGTCAAGTTTTAAAAAACCTTTTTGGGTCCCCTTTTCACTCCTATAAAACACGCTAAACGCATCCTGGGGGGGAAGTAAAAAGGGCCCCTCGCACCAAAAACCCCCTTTTACCCCCCCCCCCCAAACCCTTTCCTAGCCCCCCAACCCCCCCTTTCCCTTTCCCCACTACAGACTGATACACTCTTAAAGTCTTCGTTTCGTCCATTCTCTCTACATTCCCGAACCCCCCCTCAAAAACCCCTTTCCTCAGCCCTCGGGACAACGTTTTGGAAAATCCCCCACCCCCTCCAAACTTCCAAACTACAATTTTTTCCTGCTTTATTTCACACCACCCCAATTCCCCTCAACTGAAAATTCCACTGCCTCAAAAGCCTTTTTCTCGCTGCAACATTCATCCCCCAAAGCTTCACACCCATAAAAGAGCGTTGGAAAAACTATACTCTCTACATTCCCCTTTTTTGCCTCCAAGGAAAAAATTTCTTTGTCTCCCAAACCCCAAAAGGGGAAACCACCACTTCTTTTCCCCTCTCAATTCTATGATTCACCTCATCTTTTTAGCCCCAAACCGCGGGCACGTCCACTCCCACATATCTGAATAAAATTCACCTCCCCCAACTCTCCCCCCCAAAATCTGATATTCAATCTTTCATCCCCTAATTTTTTGGGGTTATTTTTCAAAACCCTTTACTTTTTCCTTATTCACCTTTAACTTTCCCCCTGGGACACCCCTCCCAAATTCACCCACCATTCCAAACTTCCTTCAGAATCCCCCCAAGGGCACAGTGTCTCAGCAAAGGGAAATTTTTTTGGGGACAACCCCCTTTGTGGTGTATTCTTTATTTTTAAACCCTCCACGCCTCTGGGCAAAACCCTCCCAAAATTTTCATCCCCCCAATCTCTGAAAACTTTTTTCAAAACCCTCCCAAGAGCACATGCATAAAGCAAAGGGGCAATTTGTGACAACTCCCACTTTATGTTAAATTCTTTTTTTTTTTAACCCCCAACCCCCTCTTCCCAAAGACCCCGCATTTACTTCTTTTTACAACCCCATCTTAAAATTTTAAAACAACCCCCGGTGAAACAAAACATCCTTTCTAAGGCCTATTTTTAAACGGGGGAAAAAATTTTCCCTCTTTCCTACATACTCTAACTTGAGCCTCACTATCCCGTAAAAACTTTTCCCACGGGTTTCAGAAACCCTACCTCCTACCCCCTACACTTGCAACACCCTGCCACATTCCCCCCTATCCCCCCTGTCAAAACCCTTTTCCAAACCCATAAATGCCAAAAAGACCTCTTTAGCCTTATCTAAAACTGTAACTTTTTATGTTTCACTGAAACCCAACCTGTCCACACACCCCCCCTCCCCTTTCCTAAAGCCTCCTTGCCCCCCCCTTTTCTTGCTTTCCTTTTCTCCGTTTTAACTTTTAAATTTCTTTAAATAAAAACTCTCCAACACTTTAACGGGTATACTAAGCAGATTTAAACCCCCTTTAAAAAATTTTTTGCATTCTTTTATCCCCTTTCCCTTTATAAAAAAGGCCTATGCATGCCTCTCCCAAATTTCCCTAGGTACCTTACCCTTCCAACATTTATTAAATAATTGCACCAACCACTCCAAAACTATATCCCCACCTGTTTTTAAAACTTTTCTATTTTTAATCCCATCAATACCGGCTCCCTTTAAACCCCCTTCACTTTAAACCCACTGCCCCCCCCGAATTCCCCCACCCCTCACAACTTTGGGTCTTCCTCACTCCTACAAAAATGTTATTCCTCATTGTCCTATACACGAAATCACAGCTTCCCTACTTCCCTCAACCAAATTTTTTCAATTCCTCAAAATTTTTCCTACATTTTTCCCCAAAAACCTTAACCCCTCCTTTAATAAAATCGCCCTCTCCTATTTTTAACGACAAAACCCTTTGTTCTCTAGGCTTTCCTTTAAATTTTTTAAACTCAAATCCAAAATTTTTTTATTTTCAACAAAAAATTTTTTTTATAAACATCCCCACCCACCCCTCTCATTTGCTCTCTTTTTAATTGCTTTTACCCCCTCTCTTTAAACCCCTCTCTTTTTCTCCATATAAAAATTCCCCCTTGCATCACTTTTTTGTTAAAAAAATTCTCATATGCTAACTTTTTCCCCCCTTACTAAAAACTATTCCCCGATAAATTTGGGGGTGGGCGGGTCAGCGGAAAGGGTCCCATGAAAAATAGGGGGAATCATAGAATTGATGAGGGGGAAGGGAAATGAGTGGTGCACTTTGGAGTCTGTGGGGAAAAAAGAAATTTTCCTTGGGGGCCAAAAAGGGGAATGATTTTTTGAGATATAGTTTTTTTCCAACGCCTTGTATGGGGTTTATGAAGCATGGGTGATGAATGTTGCAGCGAGAAGAAGGGTGGGGGCGTGGAAAATGACGTCAGAGGGCAATGGTGGGGTAATATAATGCAGAGAAATTTGTAGTTTGGAAGTTAGGAGGAGGTGCGGAAATTTCCAAAACTGTTGTCCCCGAAAGGGGTGAGGAAAGGGGTTTTTTGAGGGGGGTTCGGAATGTAGGAGAAAGGACGGAAAAAAAGAATTTACTTTAAGAGGATTTAGCTGGGAGTGGGAAAGGGGGCGGGGGAGGGGTCGGCCAAGGAAAGGTTTGGGGGGAGGGGGTTTTGGAGGTTTGGTGCGAGGGGCTTGGACTTTCCCCCCCGGCATGCGTGAGCGTGTTTTTATGGAGTGAATGGGACAAATGGTTTTTTAAAACTTGACGTCTGTTTGGGGGTGTGAGCCAAAAATAACATTTATAAGGGGTTCAGGGAAAAAACCCCCAGGCCGGGCTTTATTTTCCCGGGGAAAGGGGAAATCAGTGCCGCACTCTGGGAAAGGGGGGGTGTTTAATGTTGCAAATTTAAAAAATGTAGTGGGAAACAAAACCCCCCCCGGCAAGACAGTGAATTTAGTAATGATTTGGGGAAAATTTTTTCTTTTTTTGGGGCCCCCCTTTCCCCTTTGGGGGGAATCGGCCCCGTGGGATTTTTATTAATATATATTAAAATATATTAATATATATATATATTTTATATATTTATTATATATAAAAATATATATATATAAAAATTTTCCCCCGAACGAGGGGGTATTTGATCCCAAAAACACTGCGCAAACCAAGGGGGCCCCCAAACCCATGTTTACTGGGCCCCCCATCGTGAGCGAAAACCACATGATGCCCCCAACCCCAGGACCACCCAATACTACTGGGCTGGGGGGTCCTGTGGGCGTCATGAGGTTCCCCGCTCACAAAAAACGGGCCAGTACAAAATGGGTTCGGGCCCTTTGGGTAGCGCATTTTTGTTTTTGATCAAAACCAAAAATCGTTCGTGGGGACAAATTTTTTATATATATAAATAAAAATATATATAAAAAATATATTTTATATAAATTTTATATATATATAACATACCTTACCTAGAAGACGGGCCCGTGGAACCAAACTAAAACTTTCCCGGGCAGCTAAAGGGGGCACTGGTGCCGCCCAAGGGCCCTCCCCAGATTGCTTACCTGCTTTTCAAATCCCCAAGTATTGCATCCCCGAGGCTTTTAGCAGTATTCCCCCTGAACATCTTTGGGACAAGATTGGAGTCCCGGACCAAAAAATTCCCTTTACGGGGCCCCCCCGATCTGGGTAATCTAACGGGCCCCTGAAACCAACCCTGCTCTCCCCAACAACTACAAAAAAAAATTTCACTGGGGGTGGTCCAAGTGGAAATGTAGCCTCAAAAATGCCCCAGAGTGGTCAGGAAGGGAAGAGGCCCGCCCCCTGGCAGTTTAGAGGCCCCCTCATGCAGGGGGTTTTTTGTTGGCTGTTCCCAACCCCCAGCCCTTGGGACACGCCTCGACCCACAACCACCCATCGGTGTTGCCCTTCGACTTGCCCCCCCTATTCCCCGCCGAACACAGGTGTATTTGTGGCCCGTTTAAGCAGCAGACCGATTTTTAGGTACCATGGTCTTTTTGTGCCGTAAAAACCGAGGGAAAGATTGCAAAACATAAAAGGTTAATAAAATTATCAAGGGAGCCCCCACAACAACCGGGTGCCCAGCAGTAAGGGAACCCCCCCCGCTTAAAAAAGATCTGATGGGGAGCCAAAGCTTTCCCGATGGTATCAAACCCTTTTAAAACCTGGACAGATGGGAAGCAGGTCGTGTGGGGCTATAAAATGTTATTACCTTTGGCTGATACCTATTTCCAATACCCCCAAGGAGGAAGGAGAGGCAGCTGCCAGCTTCGGGGGGTCCCAAAATCTAGAAAAAAAAAGGAGAAAAATTGCCCCTTTATTAAAAATGTTTGTTTCCCCCAGGCTCCCGAGACCCTTGGGGTCCTTGGGGGAAAAAATGCATCCCAATTCCTTAAGGAGCGGGAAAAAAGTCATGGGAAACAGGACCCAGGGCAGTGTTTTCTTTTCCACCCCCCGTGCGGCTTTTCAAAGGAAAGTAATGCCTGCTGTATTTTGGGCACACGCCCAGCTCTGAGGAGCTGGATGAGATTTTGCCCCAAATCGGGGATACACACTAAAAACATGTACCCTATATGTCCCTTTATATCAACAATGTACTCTTAAAAACTTTTTACCCTATTTTGTAATAAAATTTCCTATTGGAAAAAAAAAATATGAAAAGATGGGTGGTAGGGGATGGGAAAATTCAAACGGGTAAGGAAGAAAACCAAATATTTTTCCTTGAAGCCTTTTTATCCACTTTTCCGGTCTGGGCCCACCCCCAAAACCGGGTGGCCCACCATTTAAAAAATAAAAATATAAAAAAATAAAAGGGTGCCGAGACGACTGGTGAAAAACCGAACCGCGTCCTTAAAAATTTCTATTTCCGAGCGGAAAATACAAAATTTTCACACTTTCTCCGACGTGAAGTCTCTCTTCTCCTCTCTCTCTCTTCTCTCTCACACACAACCCCCAACACACACACACCAGGTTGATAACAGATGCCATCTTTCAAACGGGATACCCAAAACCAGGAAAAGACGAGGAAAAGGGGGGGGGGGGGGCGTTTGCTGATCAAAATGCTGGGAATTTTGATGAGCTGGAGAGAGGAGACGGGGAAAGAAGAAAGTGTTTCATGGGGGAACCTTTCATCTGGAGGCCCCCAAGGTGGTTTTAGCAGTGATGTAAAACCCACCACGAACAGCAGGAGGCCAAAAGGCAAGAGTCGACGAGAGCAATAGAGGATGGTTGACACACTGGTTTGGTGGCCAGAAGAGCTATGCATGCAGGGCAAAGCCCCTGATATGGGTGACTTTACCAAAAGGAGATCGATTGGGGAACTTGGACCCACAGGGGGGCCAAAGTCATGGGGGGCTAAGATGATGGAGGTGGTATGGAAAACTTCATGTCCCAAAACACGAAAAGGGCCTAAAAGAGAGAGGGAGAGGATAACAGCAAAACTGGGCTTGTTTCACTTGAGTTGAGATTTCGAGGACATCACATATGAAGACCCCTTGGGGGCCAGTGACCCTTTGGTTTTTAAACTTCGAAAACACAGTAGAGCTACAAGTGGAGGAGAAGCGGAAAAGGGCCGGACGAATGAGCCAAACTCAAGAAAGGGGGTACACAGGGGAAAGAGGAACACCCCGAACGGGGTTCAGTGGGACAGAGAACTGGGAGGGAAGCCAGTTAATGAGATGAGGATATGTGCAACAAAATGCAAGGAGGTGAGGAGAGGTTTGTACCCCAAAGGGAACAGGAATAAGAAAAGCCCGGATGGCCCCTGGCTTTCCCAAAGGTGCAGGGAGGCAAAAAAAAAGTGTGCTAGGGGGTGGAAGAAATTAGAGGCAAAGGGCCCCCGGGGAATAAGGAAAACAGTGTTTAAAACCAGAAACGAATATGCAAGATAAGAAAGGGAGGCCCCAAAAACAATATGAAAATGACATAGAGCGAAAGCCAAATCTGACCCCAAACTGTTGTACAGCCACATCAGGAGGAAAAAAAACAGTCAAAGGGCCAGGTAATAGGCTTTAAGGAAAGGGAAAGGGGGAGACAACAAAAAAAAATGACCCTGAAGTATGTGAAGAATCTCAACAAAAGATTCAAAGAAGTGTTTACAGAGGAGACAGAAGGGCTCGAAAGACGGAGAGGTGGGGCCCCACCAACCTAAAAAAAGGAGAAGTTATCAGGTAAGAGTGGTGGAACCCCAAAAAGGAACGTTCTCTCAAACAGCCAAATGGTTTTCAGGGAGGGGAAATCCTGGTCACAAACCTACTGGAGTTTTATGACATGGTGGCAGAGAAAGACAAGAGGGAGGGGTGGGGGGTTTGCATTTCTTTTTACTGGAAAGAAGGCGTTTTGACACAGTTCCACACAAAAGAGGGGCAAAAAACTGGAGGAGCAAGCAGGGATAATAGGGAGGCACTACATTGGATAGGGATTACTTGTCAGGATGACAGGCAGGCGAGTCATGGTACGTGGCGATGGGTGTTCAGAGTGGGGCACCTGTGACCGCGGGGGTCCGCAGGTGGTCAGTCCTAGGACCAAGTGCTGTTTCTGGTATTTGTGAAAGACTTGACGGAAGGATAGATCTGAGGTAGTCTGTTTGGCAGTTGACCGTGAAGTTGTGAAGAAGATTCAATCGATCGGAAGACAGGCAGAACTACCAAAGGAATCTGGTACAGGCTGCAGACCTGGTCCTGCAATTGGCTCCTGGAGTCACATTCCCACCAAGTGCAAAGTTCTGAAGATTGGGGAAGGGCAAAGAAGGCCGCAGAGGCAGTACAGTCTGGGGTCAGAGACTACAAACTCACTCAAGGAAAAGATCTTGGGGTGAGTAATAACACCAGGCACATCTCCTGAAGCGCACATCAACCCCAAATTAACTGTGCAGCATATGGGCGTCCGTAGCAAAACCTCAGAACAAGATTCCGACATCTTAATAGGGATATTCATTAAGGACATGTACACGTGTACGTTAGGCTTTATTGAGTATGCGCGGCACCAGTTTGGACCCACACTAGCCAAGCACGTGAGCGAAAGATAGACGGAAAGTGCAAGGTTTGCACAAGACTAGTCCAGAGCTTAAGGAGTGTGGTCCTACGAGAGAGGTTAAGGGAAAATGCAACCTGACGGGACCACTGGAGGACAGGAGAGATAGGGGGGACATGATACGACATACAAAATACTGTGAGGAATTGACAAGGTGGACAAAGTCGGATGTGTTCCAGAGATTGGGACACAGTAAAACAAGGGGACACAGTTGGAAGCTGATAGTCACGGATGATTCACGGGATGTTAGGAAGTATTTTCTTCAGCCACAGTAGTACGTCAGGTAAGTGGTTAGTTTGAGAACGCGATTGTAGTGGAGCAGGATCTCCATACCATAGCTTTAAGCAGAGGTATGATAAAGCGTCGGCTCAGGAGAGTGACCTAGTAGCGATCAGTGGAAGATGGCGGGGCCAGGAGACTCGGAATCGACCCCCGCAACCTCAACTAGGTGAGTACACACACACACACACACACACGACAATAAACAATGCATCATGCCACTGCTTGGAGCTGTTACATGGTTATGATAAGACGTATCGCACTTGATGCACTCGTAAAGAAGTGCTGGTGATGATGGTCGAGGAGAGTCTCTGCTCCCAAGTGTCTTGCAAGGCTAGTAAATACACTTATGACGGTTCTTAAGATGGTAGTAATACATGAAGCTGTGACCGGCACTATCTCTTTCCCCGATATCTCTACATTATATATATATATATATATATATATATATATATATATATATATATATATATATATATATATATATATATATATATATATATATATATATATATATACAAAACAACCACTGTGAAAGAATGGGGAAATTCTAAGCGCTTTCGTGACTACTCATATTATCAAGGACAATGATAATGCTTATATTTATATTTATATTTGTCCTGCCGAATAGGTAAAGCTTTTGATGTAACAAATTTAAAAATAATTTTGGCAAAAAGATGTCCTGAGCACGTTGAGCACTAGGGTGACTCAAAACATTTTGAGCGCCAAATTAACTCGCAGAGCAGTTTGAGCACCAGAATACGATCCCTTTCACTCTCTGACTCACGCAAGATTATAATAATTCTTGACAGGAATGAGAAATCCGGGAGAAAACAAGCTAGTAAATGAGGATATAATTAAAATGGAGGTGTGGGACTTAATGATCCGGTTAATAACAGGAAATAGCTTCCAGGTACGAGAATTTTATTTATTTTATTCTGTGTGGATCATTCAGCACGTAACAATATGACTAAAATGCACATGTACATAGGAAGCTTTTATTGTGACAACGTTTCGGTCTGAATAAATATTCATTAGGTTAAAAAGTCGCTTCAGGAAATAGGTATATTCAGCGAGCGGCAGTAAAAATGAGAGCACTGACAAGCCGGCTCAGGAAGGGCCGTGTTTTGATTATGGAGGCTGTGGAGGCCAGGTAGTGGAAGACCATCCTGGTAATATTATGGCTGTGGAGGCGGTGTAGGCCAGGTAAGGAAAGATTATCCTAGTAATATCATGGCTGTCAGCCCAGTGATCACGACTGACGGCCAGGTAATCCACTACCCCGCACCTTATGTTAAGTGTCAGCCACCACTACCTTGCTGCAGGATGAGGGAGGCGGTGATACCCAGCCACACTTACTGCACATACAGATGATATAATTATTTGAGATTTGTTTCCAAAGTTTTTCTACCCTGGCAGCCAGGTTTAGGGCTAGCCTTTTTGTTAACTGCCTGTTCAGCCAGGCTGTTGCTTTTGACAGTGATTTGGCAGACATAACTATCACAGCGTAGTTGATCTGGTGCTTCACGGAGGTAGTGGTAGACTCCTGCCTTTGTTCTGTTAGTGTTTTTGTATGCTTTGCTAGCAAAAAGTTCCCGGACTCGAATTCGCGCACTTCCTGGGTGAAACACGGCGGTGGTGTAGATCACGGTACGCGGTGCACTTCTTAGTGAAGCAGCCGGGAGAGTTTCAGTACCGTAGATTATTCCGTTGAAGTTAAATGGACATTTTTCGTTCGTTGCCAGTGGGTTTGCGGTTTTTTTGTGTAATAGAATGGAAACTTTAAATGAAAGAACAGCGTGTGTGTGTGTGTGAATTTGTATTTCAAACTCGGTGAAACGGCTAGTGAAACTCGCAAAATACTTCGGCAATTACTTGGCGACGAAGTGATGGTTTGCAAACAGTTTTTTGAATAATATCCTCGATTCAAAATAGGACGTGCATCAGTTGAGGATGCTGATCACTCGGAACGTCCATCAGTGCCAAAAACACAACGAAAAAATGAGGCAGGCGATTCAGGAAGATCGTTTTCAGAGTATCCAGTACTGTACAAGTGCTGTGAAAATATCGTACTGGTCGTGTCAAAGCATTTTGACTGAAAATTTAAACATAGGCGGGTGGCTGCAAAATTTATGCCCCCCCTTGCTGACTCAGGACCAAAAAGACCAATTTTATGGCCAAATACAACATGACATCCTTCCCTCCCCCCTCCATTATGACTTCTTTCCCTTCCCAAAAATAAATATGGCACTCAAGGTGAAGCGTTTTAACGAGACGTCGAGAAAAAGTCAAGCAGAGTCACAGACCACACTAGACACTATTAGGAAAGAAGAGTTCTAGAAATATTTCGAGAAGTGGCAGAAGTACTGGGATCAGTGTATAGCCTCCCAAGGAGAGCACTTCCAGGGAGACAACTTTAACTAGGTGATTAGGTAAGCCTATATATTTTGTTCGCGGCAGTCCATGAACTTTTTGACAGCACCTCATAAGTCCTGGTAGCAGATTGAATGGTCCTGGAACACGGACGCCCAAGACATCCCTGCTTGTTAATGAGGGAATATACTACACTTTCTCCCATATCCTTCACTCCAGTACAATGTTATGGTAGTGTACAGATTGTGTCTAGGTCCTCAAATATCTTCCATGAATATATTACAAGGTACTTCTCTCTTCTTTGTAGAGTATATTCCATGTGGTGGATAACTGCAACATTTTACTGCAGTATTATGTGAACTGCCCTGACCTCATCTTACTACTGAAGTTTGTAGGCTTACAAATGCTGTTTTTCTTTAGGTTAGGTTAGAGTTTGTTGTGATGGATTTTGGTTAAATTTAGCTAGGCTACATAAACCTATAAAAATATATTTACTATAAAATAAATTAAAAAAAAAAAAGCAACCGCAAAACATTTAACAAGGCAACCAGATTATACTCATTTAGATTTTAATTTTTCTTGGTTAGGTTTTGTCACCGGTTTGACAGACATATATCAATTTGCTTACGATTTTCTAAATAACCTAATCATATTTAAATTTAAGAAAAAAGTATTTACGAATTTACAGAAAGGCTTAAAAAATGACGTTGGGCACCATGAAAGAAAACTGACGTAATCATATGAGGATAAGCTGAAAAACAAGTGGCCGAGTGGAACCGGAAAATCTTCAAGATTACGCTATTATCACTAGTGGTGCGAGGATGTATTGCTCACCTGTGACCTCTGCTAAATGACAGGAAGAGAGAGAGAGAGAGAGAGAGAGAGAGAGAGAGAGAGAGAGAGAGAGAGAGAGAGAGAGAGAGAGAGAGAGAGAGAGAGAGAGAGAGAGAGAGAGAGAGAGAAACATATAAATACAGAGTTGCTGAGGATGAGTACATTAGAGTACAGAGTTGGTGAGGATGGGTACAGTAGTGTACTGAGGTGGAGAGCAGTGTACAGAACAATGTGTATGTTACTCAAGAATGATTCACCTGACAACTGAGTGTCGGAATTCCCCTCAGCGGCGGCCTACAAAGCTAAAAATGTGCTTATTTATAATTTGGGAATATAAGCCGTCGCCTCAGTCTCCATTTATCTTCATAATGCCTACAAGAGCGGTGAATGGAGGGTAATGAGCGGCACTTGCTCCAAGGAAGGGAAGCTTCTCTTCCCTTCCCTCTCTGGTATCATACCTATTATCTTCCATTTCCCTGCCGCTGTTTGACCCTTATGGATTTAGCGCTTCTCCGTCAATATGCTTTCATTAGTTTTAATTTAACGTTTTGCTGCATTTTGGCTTAAATAGCAACGTTCTTCTTTCTGAATAAGGCAAGCGATAATTTGTATATGCAATAATATCGCAAAAATTATTCTGAACCTAACGAAAAATATATATATTTCATTGTGTTTCTTTATTATTAAATTATTGTAAACTTATCTAAAATATATTTAGTTGGATTAGACTAAATTAAATTACTCTTGTTATAATAAGGTTAGATAAGTTTTCTAAGGTTCTTTTGGTGCAAAATTATTATTTTTTACATTAACATAAATGAAGAAAAATATATTATTTAAACATAAAATTTTAGAAATGACTTATTTTTAAATGAGTTCTTGCTAATTAACAAATTTTACCAATTCGGCACGATATATATATATATATATATATATATATATATATATATATATATATATATATATATATATATATATATATATATATATATTTCTTTGCAGCCGTGTTTGAATTTTGTGTCCAAGTGGCTTCTCATTTTCTACGGATCACTGTTTACGACACTTCCATCCGATGATCTTCAAACAATTCGAGTCTCAATACTGACTGAACATACGAAAACATACAAGTTAATGACGGTTTTCACTTTTTATCGACTAAAGTGTTGGTAACCTCAGCTGACCTCTCAGTTCACTGTTCTGATATTTTCAAAAATAACCCGACATGGGAGAGGAAACTTGAAATGGTATTTGGGTTCATGCTTGACCTTTGTCCAGTTGTGACGATAATGTTCGGGTTATATTATTGATCTTTTACTCTCTGTTTTTTTAATTTGACCTATTTTTTTCATTCATTCCCTGCGAAAGAAAACAGGATTATCATCGTACATGTCATGGAAGACTTATTTCTTAATATGGTAGCAAATCTCGGTCCAAAATATCACCTGATGCTTTACTGATAAAAACCCGCGTTAGGTGGTGTTTTATCTGTCTCCTGATGGACAAAGGATCACCACCCCACAACCGGTTGCCTCCTGCAGTGCCTCAACACCGGTCAAGTAAAAAGAAGACCTAGAGTACAAATGGCGACATGTTCGCCGGCTCCTGCCATTTTCTGTCAAATTATGCCATTGTTTTCTACAGGTGACTTGACTACGCTGTAGTGGCGATAGCAACGTCACTACCTGACTACGTTGTACTGACACCAGAAACGTTACTGCCTGACTCCGCTGTACTGGCACCAGCAGCGTCACTATCTGACTCCGCTGTACTGGCACCAGCAGCGTCACTATCTGACTCCGCTGTACTGGCACCAGCAGCGTCACTACCTGACTCCGCTCTACTGGCACCAGCAGCGTCACTACCTGACTCCGCTGTACTGGCACCAGCAGCGTCACTACCTGACTCCGCTGTACTGGCACCAGCAGCGTCACTACCTGACTCTGCTGTACTGGCACCAGCAGCGTCACTACCCGACTCCGCTGTACTGGCACCAGCAGCGTCACTACCTGACTCCGCTGTACTGGCACCAGCAACGTCACTACCTGACTCCGCTGTACTGGCACCAGCAGCGTCACTACCTGACTCCGCTGTACTGGCACCAGCAGCGTCACTACCTGACTCCGCTGTACTGGCACCAGCAGCGTCACTACCTGGCTCCGCTGTACTGGCACCAGCAGCGTCACTACCTGACTCTGCTGTACTGGCACCAGCAGCGTCACTACCTGACTCCCCTGTACTGGCACCAGCAGCGTCACTACCTGACTCCGCTGTACTGGCACCAGCAGCGTCACTACCCGACTCCGCTGTACTGGCACCAGCAGCGTCACTACCCGACTCCGCTGTACTGGCACCAGCAGCGTCACTACCTGACTCCGCTGTACTGGCACCAGCAGCGTCACTACCTGGCTCCGCTGTACTGGCACCAGCAGCGTCACTACCTGGCTCCGCTGTACTGGCACCAGCAGCGTCACTACCTGACTCCGCTGTACTGGCACCAGCAGCGTCACTACCCGACTCCGCAGTACTGGCACCAGCAGCGTCACTACCCGACTCCGCTGTACTGGCACCAGCAGCGTCACTGCCCGACTCCGCTGTACTGGCACCAGCAGCGTCACTACCTGACTCCGCTGTACTGGCACCAGCAGCGTCACTACCTGGCTCCGCTGTACTGGCACCAGCAGCGTCACTACCTGGCTCCGCTGTACTGGCACCAGCAGCGTCATTACCTGACTCCGCTGCACTGGCACCAGCAGCGTCACTACCTGACTCTGCTGTACTGGCACCAGCAGCGTCACTACCTGACTCCGCTGTACTGGCACCAGCAGCGTCACTACCTGGCTCCGCTGTACTGGCACCAGCAGCGTCACTACCTGACTCCGCTGTACTGGCACCAGCAGCATCACTACCTGACTCCGCTGTACTGGCACCAGCAGCGTCACTACCTGACTCCGCTGTACTGGCACCAGCAGCGTCACTACCTGACTCCGCTGTACTGGCACCAGCAGCGTCACTACCTGACTCCGCTGTACTGACACCAGCAGCGTCACTACCTGACTCCGCTGTACTGGCACCAGCAGCGTCACTACCTGACTCCGCTGTACTGGCACCAGCAGCGTCACTACCTGACTCCCCCTGGGTAGCAACAACCTGAGTTAATTTTACCTGTGGTGACAGCTGTAAGGAAAGGCAAGAGTAACTAAAAGAGTAACAGTAGCAACAGCGGTGCCAAAAGAAATAAAAGCAGCCACATCAGGCACAACAGAAACAACAGGAGCACCGGCAACATTACAGTCCCCCACCAGAAACAGGAATAATAGCAGCAGCAGCAGTAGTAGTAGCTGCAGCAGCAGCAGCAGCAGCAGCAGCAGCAGTACCAGCAGCAGTAGTACCAGCAGCAGGAGCAGTAAATGCAGCAGCAGCAGCAGCAGCAGCAGTACCAGCAGCAGCAGCAGTAGTACCAGCAGCAGGAGCAGTAAATGCAGCAGCAATGACAAAAGCAACAACAGTAACATTAACAGAAACAGCAACGGTAAAAGAAGCAGAAGCAACAGAAACAGCAACGGCAATAAGAACAGTAACATAAGTAGGAGCAACAACAACGCATTAACTGCTTGTCCACTCCAAGCAGTACAAGTGGTAGTTGTCGCAGCTGCTTATATTAATTTATTTACTCAGCTCACTAGCATCCACACGCAGCTCACTAGCACCCTCACGCAGCTCACTAGCATCCTCACGCAGCTCACTAGCACCCTCACGCAGCTCACTAGCATCCTCACGCAGCTCACTAGCACCCTCACGCAGCTCACTAGCACCCTCACGCAGCTCACTAGCATCCTCACGCAGCTCACTAGCACCCTCACGCAGCTCACTAGCACCCTCACGCAGCTCACTAGCATCCTCACGCAGCTCACTAGCACCCTCACGCAGCTCACTAGCATCCACACGCAGCTCACTAGCACCCTCACGCAGCTCACTAGCATCCTCACGCAGCTCACTAGCACCCTCACGCAGCTCACTAGCACCCTCACGCAGCTCACTAGCATCCTCACGCAGCTCACTAGCACCCTCACGCAGCTCACTAGCATCCTCACGCAGCTCACTAGCACCCTCACGCAGCTCACTAGCACCCTCACGCAGCTCACTAGCATCCTCACGCAGCTCACTAGCACCTCACGCAGCTCACTAGCATCCTCACGCAGTCACTAGCACCCCCACGCAGCTCACTGCACCCTCACGCAGCTCACTAGCACCCTCACGCAGCTCACTAGCACCCACACGCAGCTCACTAGCACCCTCACGCAGCTCACTAGCATCCTCACGCAGCTCACTAGCACCTCACGCAGCTCACTAGCACCCTCACGCAGCTCACTAGCATCCACACGCAGCTCACTAGCACCCTCACGCAGCTCACTAGCATCCTCACGCAGCTCACTAGCACCCTCACGCAGCTCACTAGCACCCTCACGCAGCTCACTAGCATCCTCACGCAGCTCACTAGCATCATCACGCAGCTCACTAGCATCCTCACGCAGCTCACTAGAATCCTCACGCAGCTCACTAGCACCCTCACGCAGCTCACTAGCAACCCTCACGCAGCTCACTAGCATCCTCACGCAGCTCACTAGCACCCTCACGCAGCTCACTAGCATCCACACGCAGCTCACTAGCACCCTCACGCAGCTCATTAGCATCCTCACGCAGCTCACTAGCATCCTCACGCAGCTCACTAGCATCCTCACGCAGCTCACTAGCACCCTCACGCAGCTCACTAGCACCCTCACGCAGCTCACTAGCATCCTCACGCAGCTCACTAGCACTTTCACGCAGCTAACTAGCATCCTCACGCAGCTCACTAGCACCCTCACGCAGCTCACTAGCACTTTCACGCAGCTCACTAGCACCCTCACGCAGCTCACTAGCACTTTCACGCAGCTCACTAGCACCCTCACGCAGCTCACTAGCACTTTCACGCAGCTCACTAGCACCCTCCCGCAGCTCACTAGCATCCTCACGCAGCTCACTAGCACCCTCACGCAGCTCACTAGCACCCTCACGCAGCTCACTAGCACCCTCACGCAGCTCACTAGCACCCTCACGCAGCTCACTAGCATCCTCACGCAGCTCACTAGCACTTTTACGCAGCTCACTAGCACCCTCACGCAGCTCACTAGCATCCTCACGCAGCTCACTAGCACTCTCGCGCAGCTCACTAGCATCCTCACGCAGCTCACTAGCACTTTTACGCAGCTCACTAGCACCCTCACGCAGCTCACTAGCACTTTCACGCAGCTCACTAGCATCCTCACGCAGCTCACTACCGTCCTCACGCAGCTCACTAGCATCCTCACGCAGTTCACTAGCACTTTCACGCAGCTCACTAGCATCCTCACGCAGCTCACTAGCGTCCTCACGCAGCTCACTAGCATCCTCACGCAGCTCGCTAGCACCCTCACGCAGCTCACTAGCATCCTCACGCAGCTCACTAGCACCCTCACGCAGCTCACTAGCATCCTCACACAGCTCACTAGCATCCTCACGCAGCTCACTAGCACTTTCACGCAGCTCACTAGCATCCTCACGCAGCTCACTAGCACCCTCACGCAGCTCACTAGCACCCTCACGCAGCTCACTAGCATCCTCACGCAGCTCACTAGCACTCTCGCGCAGCTCACTAGCACTCCTCACGCAGCTCACTAGACTTTTACGCGCTCACTAAACACCCTCACGCAGCTCACTAGCACTTTCACGCAGCTCACTAGCATCTCACGCAGCTCACTACCGTCCTCACGCAGCTCACTAGCATCCTCACGCAGTTCACTAGCACTTTCACGCAGCTCACTAGCATCCTCACGCAGCTCACTAGCGTCCTCACGCAGCTCACTAGCATCCTCACGCAGCTCGCTAGCACCCTCACGCAGCTCACTAGCATCCTCACGCAGCTCACTGCACCCTCACGCAGCCTCACTTGCATCCTCACACAGCTCACTAGCATTTCCCCACGCAGCTCACTAGCACTTTCACGCAGCTCACTAGCATCCTCACGCAGCTCACTAGCACCCTCACGCAGCTCACTAGCATCCTCACGCAGCTCACTAGCACCCTCACGCAGCTCACTAGCAACCCTCACGCAGCTCACTAGCATCCTCACGCAGCTCACTAGCAACCCTCATGCAGCTAACTAGCACCATCACGCAGCTCACTAGTACCATCACGCAGCTCACTAGCACCCTTATGCAGCTCACTAGCACCCTCACGCAGCTCACTAGCATCCTCACGCAGCTCACTAGCAACCCTCACGCAGCTCACTAGCGTCCTCACGCAGCTCACTAGCACCATCACGCAGCTCACTAGCACCATCACGCAGCTCACTAGCACCATCACGCAGCTCAGTAGCACCCTCACGCAGCTCAGTAGCACCCTCACGCAGCTCACTAGCACCCTCACGCAGCTCACTAGCACCCTCACGCAGCTCACTAGCACCCTCACACAGCTCACTATCATCATCACGCATCTCACTAGCACCATCACGCAGCTCACTAGCACCCTCACGCAGCTCACTAGCACCCTCACGCAGCTCACTAGCATCATCACGCATCTCACTATCACCATCACGCAGCTCACTAGCACCATCACGCAGCTCACTAGCATCATCACGCAGCTCACTAGCACCATCACGCAGCTCACTAGCTCCATCACGCAGCTCACTAGCACCATCACGCAGCTCACTAGCATCATCACGCAGCTCACTAGCATCATCACGCATCTCACTAGCACCATCACGCAGCTCACTAGCACCATCACGCAGCTCACTAGCATCATCACGCAGCTCACTAGCATCATCACGCAGCTCACTAGCACCATCACGCAGCTCACTAGCATCATCACGCAGCTCACTAGCACCATCACGCAGCTCACTAGCACCATCACGCAGCTCGCTAGCATCATCACGCAGCTCACTAGCATCATCACGCAGCTCACTAGCACCATCACGCAGCTCACGAGCACCCTCACGCAGCTCACTAGCATCATCACGCATGTTCACTAGCACCATCACGCAGCTCACCAGCACAACAACGCTGCTGGCATGTCTTCCTCTGCTGATGTTTAAAACGTCAAAAATAAAACTCTGAAGGTTACACCTTCACCTTAAGGATCATTTAATTGACTCGGCATACTAAAAAAAAAAAAAAACAGGAATATTAAGTATTAAACAGATTCTCACTGAAAATTTCAGGTACTCATTTCCAACAGACAGGAATACACTACAAATCTTTGGAAAAAATTTTGTTAACGTAATATTGTATTTAAGTTTCTGTAATGTTCATAGTGTCTTTTGGAGAGACTACTATCGTTCATTTGCTCGGTTGGCAGCGCATTTAGCTCATGAAGTGTCCTTGAGTTTGATCTCCGGCACTGGTGGGAACGTTGGGTATGTTTTCCTTACACCAGCTGCCCCTGTTCGCCTAACAGTAAGTAGGTACCTAGATGTTAGTTCACTCTTTTAGGTGGCATCCTAGGCCGTTCCCATGTTAATCCTTCAGTACTGCACATCAATATTTATCACAAGCTCACATTACTTAACCCTCTTACAACATTTCTCGTTGTATACAGACTTTATATTCTTAGCACAGTCTATAAAGTCGTCTTGGGGTACCTAGCTACTGGAGCTCTTAGTAACTGACAGACTGATTCTTGAAGGTGTAAATGACTGACTCGTGAGACCTGAGTATGTGATCGACTTACTGATTTCTGATGCCTGATGGTGTGACTGACTGATTACGGGTGCCTGAGAGAGACTGACTGACTGACTGGTCACTAATTACGGCTGAGGACGTAACTGATTGACTGCTCACTGATGCCTCAGTAAAGCGTCGCCACATCTACCGAAATTGTTAAATAATTCCTCTCAATCAGTGTACATAACACTCACACCTACACTCTCCCTGGAGCAACGAATTTATTTTATCAAGACTTACGGAAGACATTACCAGTTCCTGAGAGAGAGAGAGAGAGAGAGAGAGAGAGAGAGAGAGAGAGAGCATAGGTAGTTCATTATGAAGCAATATAACTCGCCATTGCTGGGTTATATTGCACAAATATCTCAGAGAACATAAATGGCGGTAATTCATCTTGCGGGTAGACAACACTTACTTTTGTGGTTGGTAAATCCTGCACATCTCCAGCCTTTTGCATACATGGTCTACCTGGCATCACCAGATCCAATTACAAGACGGACCAGGAGGCCCATTTAAGCCTGGCATTAAGATCAAAGACGGGCTTCAAATTTAGGCATTTGTTAATTATTTATCGTCGAAGGTGGTATCGTCAAAATTTTTTGCTCTTTCAAGAAGGATTATGTTAACAATCTGAGAATTCTTCATCTGATAGGCTTCAAATTTTCAACAAGGAAAAGGCAAAATGAATGGCTATCTGATTGGCTTCATATCTTCTATAATCAAGTTCATATTTCGTGAGTGTCTTATGAGTGTTGATATACACAAGGAAGGTACCAAGATGCAGGTGTGTGTCTTCTTGGGGAAGTTAAGTTAAAGCTCCTGGTTCCAGGCACACAGCAAGATATCATCTAAGTTTATCGTGACTTACTAATGATTACTATAATTAAGCAAGGTGATATACTTTACTCAGCTAAGTGTTAGAACTGCTGCACCACCAGGTTACCACTGCTGCACCACCAGGTTACCACTGCTTCACCACCAGGTTACCACTGCTGCACCACCAGGTTACCACTGCTGAACCACCAGGTTACCACTGCTGCACCACCAGGTTACCACTGCTGCACCACCAGGTTGACATGCCTCACCACCAGCTTTCCACTGCTGCAACACCAGGTTACCAGTGCTGCTACACCACCAGGCTACCACTGCCTCACCACCAGGTTGACATACCTCACCACCAGGTTACCACTGCTGCAACACCAGGTTACCACTGCTGTACCACCAGATTACCACTGCTGCACCACCAGGTTACCACTGCCTCACCACCAGGTTGACATGCCTCACCACCAGGTTACCACTGCTGCACCACCACATTACCACTGCTGCGCCACCAAATTACCACTGCTGCACCACCAGGTTACCACTGCTGTACCACCAGGTTACCACTGCTGCACCACCAGGTTACCACTGCTGGACCACCAGGTTACCACTGCTGCACCACCAGGTTACCACTGCTGCACCACCAGGTTACCACTGCTGCACCACCAGGTTACCACTGCTGCACCACCAGGTTACCACTGCCTCAGCACCAGGTTACCACTGCTGCACCACCAGGTTACCACTGCTGCACCACCAGGTTACCACTGCTGCACCACCAGGTTACCACTGCTGCACCACCAGGTTACCACTGCCTCAGCACCAGGTTAACACTGCTGCACCACCAGGTTACCACTGCTGCAACACCAGGTTACCACTGCTGCACCACCAGGTTACCACTGCTGCACCACCAGGTTACCACTGCTGCACCACCAGGTTACCACTGCCTCACCACCAGGTTACCACTGCTGCACCACCAGGTTACCACTGCTGCACCACCAGGTTACCACTGCTGCACCACCAGGTTACCACTGCTGCACCACCAGGTTACCACTGCTGCACCACCAGGTTACCACTGCTGCACCACCAGGTTACCACTGCTGCAACACCAGGTTACCACTGCTGCACCACCAGGTTACCACTGCTGCACCACCAGGTTACCACTGCTGCACCACCAGGTTGCCACTGCTGCACCACCAGGTTACCACTGCTGCACCACCAGGTACCACTGCTGCACCACCAGGTTACCACTGCTGCACCACCAGGTTACCACTGCTGCACCACCAGGTTACCACTGCTGCACCACCAGGTTACCACTGCTGCACCACCAGGTTACCACTGCTGCACCACCAGGTTACCACTGCCTCACCACCAGTTTACCACTGCTGCACCACCAGGTTACCACTGCTGCACCACCAGGTTACCACTGCTGCACCACCAGGTTACCACTGCTGCACCACCAGGTTACCACTGCTGCACCACCAGGTTACCACTGCTGCAACACAAGGTTACCACTGCTGCACCACCAGGTTACCACTGCTGCACCACCAGGTTACCACTGCTGCACCACCAGGTTGCCACTGCTGCACCACCAGGTTACCACTGCTGCACCACCAGGTTACCTCTGCTGCACCACCAGGTTACCACTGCTGCACCACCAGGTTACCACTGCTGCACCACCAGGTTACCACTGCTGCACCACCAGGTTACCACTGCCTCACCACCAGGTTACCACTGCTGCACCACCAGGTTACCACTGCTGCACCACCAGGTTACCACTGCTGCACCACCAGGTTACCACTGCTGCACCACCAGGTTACCACTGCTGCACCACCAGGTTACCACTGCTGCACCACCAGGTTACCACTGCTGCACCACCAGGTTACCACTGCCTCAGCACCAGGTTACCACTGCTGCACCACCAGGTTACCACTGCTGCACCACCAGGTTTACCACTGCTGCCACCACCAGGTTACCACTGCCTCAGCACCAGGTTACCACTGCTGCACCACCAGGTTACCACTGCTGCAACACCAGGTTACCACTGCTGCACCACCAGGTTACCACTGCTGCTCCACCAGGTTACCACTGCTGCACCACCAGGTTACCACTGCCTCAGCACAAGGTTACCACTGCTGCACCACCAGGTTACACATGCTGCAACACCAGGTTACCACTGCTGCACCACCAGGTTACCACTGCTGCACCACCAGGTTACCACTGCTGCACCACCAGGTTACCACTGCTGCACCACCAGGTTACCAGTGCTGCACCACCAGGTTACCACTGCCTCAGCACCAGGTTACCACTGCTGCACCACCAGGTTACCACTGCTGCACCACCAGGTTACCACTGCTGCACCACCAGGTTACAACTGCTGC
This sequence comes from Cherax quadricarinatus, assembly GCF_026875155.1. NCBI lineage: Eukaryota > Metazoa > Arthropoda > Malacostraca > Decapoda > Parastacidae > Cherax > Cherax quadricarinatus. Next base: position 27,310,340 of record NC_069443.1, on the reverse strand, counting down.
ACCACCAGGTTACCACTGCCTCAGCACCAGGTTACCACTGCTGCACCACCAGGTTACCACTGCTGCAACACCAGGTTACCACTGCTGCACCACCAGGTTACCACTGCTGCACCACCAGGTTACCACTGCTGCACCACCAGGTTACCACTGCTGCACCACCAGGTTACCACTGCTGCACCACCAGGTTACCACTGCTGCACCACCAGGTTACCACTGCTGCACCACCAGGTTACCACTGCTGCACCACCAGGTTACCACTGCCTCAGCACCAGGTTACCACTGCTGCACCACCAGGTTACCACTGCTGCACCACCAGGTTACCACTGCTGCACCACCAGGTTACAACTGCTGCACCACCAGGTTACCACTGCCTCAGCACCAGGTTACCACTGCTGCACCACCAGGTTACCACTGCTGCAACACCAGGTTACCACTGCTGCACCACCAGTTACCACTGCTGCACCACCAGGTTACCACTGCTGCACCACCAGGTTACCACTGCTGCACCACCAGGTTACCACTGCTGCACCACCAGGTTACCACTGCTGCACCACCAGGTTACCACTGCTGCACCACCAGGTTACCACTGCTGCACCACCAGGTTACCACTGCTGCACCACCAGGTTACCACTGCTGCAACACCAGGTTACCACTGCTGCACCACCAGGTTACCACTGCTGCACCACCAGGTTATCACTGCTGCACCACCAGGTTACCACTGCTGCACCACCAGGTTACCACTGCTGCACCACCAGGTTACCACTGCTGCACCACCAGGTTACCATTGCTGCACCACCAGGTTACCACTGCTGCACCACCAGGTTACCTCTGTCTCACCATCAGGTTACCACTGCTGCACCACCAGATTACCACTGCTGCACCACCAGGTTACCACTGCCTCAGCACCAGGTTATCACTGCTGCACAGCCAGGTTACCACTGCCTCACCATCAAGTTACCACTACCTCACCACCAGGTTGCCACTACCTTATCACCAGGTTGCAGCTGCTGCACCACCAGGTTACCACTGCTTCAACACCAGGTTACCACTGCCTCACCACCAGTTTACCACTGCTGCACCACCAGGTTACCACTGCTGCACCACCAGGCTACCATTGATTCACCACCAGGTTACCACTGCTTCACCACCAGGTTACCACTGCTGCACAACCAGGTTACCACTGCCTCACCATCAGGTTACCACTGCTGCACCATCAGGCTACCACTGCTTCACCAGTAGGTTACCATTACCTCACCACCAGGCTACCACTGCCTCACCACTAGGTTACCACTGCTACACAACAAGGTTACCACTACCCCACCACCAGGTTACCACTGCCTCACCGCCAGGTTACCACTGCCTCACCACCAGGTTACCACTGCCTCACCATCAGGTTACCACCGCTATGCAACAAGGTTACCACTGCCTCACCACCAGGTTACCACTGTCTCACCACCAGGTTACCACTGCCTCACCATCAGGTTACCACTGCCTCACCACAAGGCTACCACCGCTATACAACAAGGTTACCACTGCCTCACCACCAGGTTACCACTGCCTCACCACAAGGTTACCACTGCCTCACCATCAGGTTACCACTGCCTCACCACCAGGCTACCACCGCTATACAACAAGGTTACCACTGCCTCACCACCAGGTTACCACTGCCTCACCATCAGGTTACCACTGCTGCACCCCTAGGTTACCACTGCTGCACCACCAGGCTACCACTGCTTCACCAGTAGGTTACCATTATCTCACCACCAGGCTACCACTGCCTCACCACTAGGTTACCACTGCCTCACCATCAGGTTACCACTGCTGCACCCCCAGGTTACCACTGCTGCACCACCAGGCTACCACTGCTTCACCAGTAGGTTACCATTACCTCACCACCAGGCTACCACTGCCTCACCACTAGGTTACCACTGCTACACAACAAGGTTACCACTGCCCCACCACCAGGTTACCACTGTCTCACCACTAGGTTACCACTTCTGCACAACAATGTTACCACTAGCCCCCAACAGGTTACCACTGCAGCACCACCAGATTACTACTGCTGCACCACCAGGTTACCACTGTCTCACCACCAGGTTACCACTGTCTCACCACCAGGTTACCACTGCCTCACCATCAGGTTACCACTGCCTCACCACCAGGTTACCACCGCTATACAACAAGGTTACCACTGCCTCACCACCAGCTTACCACTGCTGCACCACGAGGTTACCACTGCCTCACCACCAGGTTACCATTGTTGCACCACCTGGTTACCACTGCTGCACCACCAGGTTACCACTGCTGCACCACCAAGTTACCACTGCTGCACAACCAGGTTACCACTGCTGAACAACAAGTTTACCACTGCCCCACCACCAGGTTACCACTGGTGCATCACCAGGTTACCACTGCCTCAACACCAGATTGTCACTGCTTCACAACCAGGTTACCACTGCCTCACCACAAGGTTACCACTGCCTCACCACCAGGTTACCACTACCTCACCAACAGGCAACCACTACCTTATCACCAGGTTACAACTGCTGCACCATGTTTCCACTGCTGCACCACCAGGTTACCACTGCTGCACCACCAGGTTACCACTGCCTCCCCACCAGTTTACCACTGCCTCTTTACCAGGTTGCCACTGCCTCACCACCAGGTTGCCACTGCCTCACCACCAGGTTACCACTGCCTCACCACCAGGTTACCACTGCCTCACCACCAGGTTACCACTGCCCCACCACCAGGTTAACACTGCCTCACCACCAGGTTACCACTGCCTCACCACCAGGCAACCACTGCCTCACCACCAGGTTACCACTGCTGCACCACCAGGTTGCCACTGCTGCACCACCAGGTTACCACTGCTGTACAACAAGGGTACCACTGCCTCACCACCAGGTTACCACTGCTGCACCACCAAGTTACCACTGCTGCACCATCTGGTTACCACTGCCTCACTACAAGGTTACTACTGCCTCACCGTCAGGTTACCACTGCTGCACCACTAGGTTACCACTGCTGCACCGCCAGGCTACCACTCCCTCACCACCAGGCTACCACTGCCTCACCATTAGGTTACCACTGCTGCACAACAAGGTTACCCCTGCCCCACCACCAGATTACCACTGCGTCACCACTAGGTTACCACTGATGCACCACCAGGCTACCACTGCCTCACCACCAGTTTACCACTACCTTATCACCAGGTTACCACTGCTGCACCACCAGGTTACCACTGCTGTACAACAAAGTTACCACTGCCCCACCACCAGATTACCACTGCCTCACTACCAGGTTACCACTGCCTCACCACCAGGTTACCACTGCTGCACCACCAGGTTGCCACTGCCTCACCACCAGGTTACCACTGCTGCACCACCAGGCTACCACTGCTTCACCAGTAGGTTACCATTACCTCACCACCAGGCTACCACTGCCTCACCACTAGGTTACCACTGCTGCACAACAAGGTTACCACTGCCCCACCACCAGATTACCACTGCGTCACCACTAGGTTACCACTGCTGCACCACCAGGTTACCACTGCTGTACAACAAAGTTACCACTGCCCCACCACCAGATTACCACTGCCTCACCACCAGGTTACCACTGCGTCACCACCAGGTTACCACTGCTGCACCACTGTTACTGTCTCATTACTTAACCACTCGTCCCTCCTACACAATATGCAACTAAAATTTTTTGGGTCGCTGCGCAATCCCAGAAAGGTATCCCTGTATTCCATAAGCCCAGCACCATCTCCCTGAACAATCCCAGAAAGGTATCCCTGTATTCCATAAGCCCAGCACCATCTCCCTGAACGATCCCAGAAAGGTATCCCTGTATTCCATAAACCCAGCACCATCTCCCTGAACGATCCCAGAAAGGTATCCCTGTATTCCATAAGCCCAGCACCATCTCCCTGAACGATCCCAGAAAGGTATCCCTGTATTCCATAAGCCCAGCACCATCTCCCTGAACGATCCCAGAAAGGTATCCCTGTATTCCATAAACCCAACATCCTCTACCACAATGCACACAAAGGGGATACTGCATAACATTTATACGTAAAGATATACAGCATGTGATTGTATATGCATATCTATGTATGTACGTATATGTGTTTTTGTGTATGCATGATTTCTGTATATGTATGCATGCGTGAATATACACTTTTTGTATGAACTTGTGCGTTTGTATGAATGTATGTATTCTTGTGCGAATGCATGTATGTACACTTTGTGCATGTATACATGTGCGTGGGTGTATGTGAGTATGTGTATCAATTTTTTGTGCATGGGTACATATTAATATGTAAAAAGATGCATATGTATACATGATATGCATATGTATGCGTGAGTATAAACCTACTTTTGCCTACATATGTGAACATGCAGAACAACCACTGTGAAAAATAGTGAAATTCCAAGGAGTTTCGTGATTTCTCACATTATCAAAGACTAGTTCCTTGATAATGTGAGAAATCACGAAAGCGCTTGGAATTTCACTATTTTTCACAATGGTTGTTCTGCATATTGTGATATCACATGTTTACTGTGATCCTATTGTACATACGTGAATACATATCCTATTGAGTATGCATGTGTGCTATGTATAGACGTACATATGTATACGTGTGCACATGAATAATTGTATGTATAGGCAATTAAGACAATCACTAAGTGAAACTGGCAGACCATCACCCTAGAGTTAACTTAGAAGTAATTACTGAAAAACAATTCATTGTGTCATTTTTTCAGGGTATCTGTTGTAAGATTTATATAATTGAAACTTATGGAGAAATATTAATGAAAGTCACACAAGTTGATACAGTTGGAGGTCACATACCACAACACAGTCAAGAAAATATTTTAAATTCAGTATAGTTTGCACTCTTGTCCTTTTACCTGATGCCTGACATGTTACAATATGTTGTAACATGTTGCCGCATGTTGTAACATGTTACCGCATGTTATTACATGTAACATGCAACATGTTAAACTTGTTGTAACATGTAGCAACATGTGTTTTAACATGTGACACTACGTTCCTTTCAGACTTTCTATATTATGATCTAAATTCATTTTATTTCATACTTATAATAGTTGCATAAGTCTATTTTACACCTGACTGTAAAATCTACTTATAAAAGTTGCACAATTTCAGAACTGACTTTTATTATACAAAATATTGAAAATGCTGTAAATAAAACGAAAATGAAATTGATTTTGACAAATAATTCTGCTCCTTCCAAATAACAAAATCCTTATGAGAGTGATTCTGGTGATGGGCTCTTGTTCCAAGGAATTTGAGCTACCCTGCCCTTCCTGGCATCAAACCTGAGAAAAAATATGTTCATAATTAACAATGTTTCACATTATATTGAAAATTATAGATAAAAGAAAATAATATATAGTCGTCACTGGTGACCCACGACCCACAATGTATCAGAGTCGTCACTGGTGACCCACGACCCACAATGTATCAGAGTCGTCACTGGTGATCCATGACCCACAATGTATCAGAGTCGTCACTGGTGATCCATGACCCACAATGTATCAGAGTCGTCACTGGTGATCCATGACCCACAATGTATCAGAGTCGTCACTGGTGACCCATGACCCACAATGTATCAGAGTCGTCACTGGTGACCCATGACCCACAATGTATCAGAGTCGTCACTGGTGATCCATGACCCACAATGTATCAGAGTCGTCACTGGTGATCCATGACCCACAATGTATCAGAGTCGTCACTGGTGACCCATGACCCACAATGTATCAGAGTCGTCACTGGTGACCCACGACCCACAATGTATCAGAGTCGTCACTGGTGACCCACGACCCACAATGTATCAGAGTCGTCACTGGTGACCCACGACCCACAATGTATCAGAGTCGTCACTGGTGACCCACGACCCACAATGTATCAGAGTCGTCACTGGTGACCCACGACCCACAATGTATCAGAGTCGTCAGTGCTGATCCACGACCCTCAATGTATCAGAGTCGTCAGTGGTGACCCATGACCCACAATATATCAGAATCGTCAGTACTGACCCATGACCCACAATGTATCAGAGTCGTCAGTGCTGACCCACGACCCACAATGTATCAGAGTCGTCAGTGCTGACCCATGACCCACAATGTATCAGAGTCGTCAGTACTGACCCACGACCCACAATGTATCAGAGTCGTCAGTGCTGACCCATGACCCACAATGTATCAGAGTCGTCAGTACTGACCCACGACCCACAATGTATCAGAGTCGTCAGTGCTGACCCATGACCCACAATGTATCAGAGTCGTCAGTGCTGACCCATGACCCACAATGTATCAGAGTCGTCAGTGCTGACCCATGACCCACAATGTATCAGAGTCGTCAGTACTGACCCACGACCCACAATGTATCAGAGTCGTCAGTGCTGACCCATGACCCACAATGTATCAGAGTCGTCAGTACTGACCCACGACCCACAATGTATCAGAGTCGTCAGTGCTGACCCATGACCCACAATGTATCAGAGTCGTCAGTGCTGACCCATGACCCACAATGTATCAGAGTCGTCAGTGCTGACCCATGACCCACAATGTATCAGAGTCGTCAGTACTGACCCACGACCCACAATGTATCAGAGTCGTCAGTACTGACCCATGACCCACAATGTATCAGAGTCGTCAGTACTGACCCACGACCCACAATGTATCAGAGTCGTCAGTGCTGACCCATGACCCACAATGTATCAGAGTCGTCAGTGCTGACCCATGACCCACAATGTATCAGTCGTCAGTACTGACCCATGACCCACAATGTATCAGAGTCGTCAGTACTGACCCACGACCCACAATGTATCAGAGTCGTCAGTGCTGATCCACTACCCACAATGTATCAGAGTCGTCAGTGCTGAGCCACGACCCTCAACGTATCAGAGTCGTCAGTACTGACCCATGACCCACAATGTATCAGAGTCGTCAGTGCTGACCCTCGACCCACAATGTATCAGAGTCGTCAGTACTGACCCACGACCCACAATGTATCAGAGTCGTCAGTACTGACCCACGACCCACAATGTATCAGAGTCGATAATAACATCTAAAAGGACATCAACCTAACTGACCATCGTATAGTCCTTAGCAATTAAATATAACTAACTTATATTTACGAATATCTGCTCACTTTTTAAATTATCCAGGTGGTAAATCTTTGTGAAAGGTAGAGGTGGCTGGGTTTACGCAATACGGGGATACCTTTCTGGGATCGCGCAGCCGCCGAGATGTATCTAGTTGCTTCAATGTTAACTCTGGCGAGTGCATTAATATTGTTGCTCGTTACACTAATGAATAATATGAACAATGCTGCTGTTTGTATTTCTTATTAATGTTAACTCCGGTGAATGAACACAGATAAGAACACTACCGTGACTACTGTCAGGGAGGCTGGAATGAGTATAACACTACCGTGACTACTGTCAGGGAGGCCGGAATGAGTATAACACTACCGTGACTACTGTCAGGGAGGCCGGAATGAGTATAACACTACCGTGACTACTGTCAGGGAGGCTGGAATGAGTATAACACTACCGTGACTACTGTCAGGGAGGCTGGAATGAGTATAACACTACCGTGACTACTGTCAGGGAGGCTGGAATGAGTATAACACTACCGTGACTACTGTCAGGGAGGCCGGAATGAGTATAACACTACCGTGACTACTGTCAGGGAGGCTGGAATGAGTATAACACTACCGTGACTACTGTCAGGGAGGCTGGAATGAGTATAACACTACCGTGACTACTGTCAGGGAGGCTGGAATGAGTATAACACTACCGTGACTACTGTCAGGGAGGCCGGAATGAGTATAACACTACCGTGACTACTGTCAGGGAGGCTGGAATGAGTATAACACTACCGTGACTACTGTCAGGGAGGCTGGAATGAGTATAACACTACCGTGACTACTGTCAGGGAGGCTGGAATGAGTATAACACTACCGTGACTACTGTCAGGGAGGCTGGAATGAGTATAACACTACCGTGACTACTGTCAGGGAGGCTGGAATGAGTATAACACTACCGTGACTACTGTCAGGGAGGCTGGAATGAGTATAACACTACCGTGACTACTGTCAGGGAGGCTGGAATGAGTATAACACTACCGTGACTACTGTCAGGGAGGCTGGAATGAGTATAACACTACCGTGACTACTGTCAGGGAGGCTGGAATGAGTATAACACTACCGTGACTACTGTCAGGGAGGCTGGAATGAGTATAACACTACCGTGACTACTGTCAGGGAGGCTGGAATGAGTATAACACTACCGTGACTACTGTCAGGGAGGCTGGAATGAGTATAACACTACCGTGACTACTGTCAGGGAGGCTGGAATGAGTATAACACTACCGTGACTACTGTCAGGGAGGCCGGAATGAGTATAACACTACCGTGACTACTGTCAGGGAGGCTGGAATGAGTATAACACTACCGTGACTACTGTCAGGGAGGCTGGAATGAGTATAACACTACCGTGACTACTGTCAGGGAGGCTGGAATGAGTATAACACTACCGTGACTACTGTCAGGGAGGCTGGAATGAGTATAACACTACCGTGACTACACTCAGGGAGGCTGGAATGAGTATAAACACTACCGTGACTACTGTCAGGAGGCTGGAATGAGTATAACACTACCGTGACTACTGTCAGGGAGGCTGGAATGAGTATAACACTACCGTGACTACTGTCAGGGAGGCTGGAATGAGTATAACACTACCGTGACTACTGTCAGGGAGGCTGGAATGAGTATAACACTACCGTGACTACTGTCAGGGAGGCTGGAATGAGTATAACACTACCGTGACTACTGTCAGGGAGGCTGGAATGAGTATAACACTACCGTGACTACTGTCAGGGAGGCTGGAATGAGTATAACACTACCGTGACTACTGTCAGGGAGGCTGGAATGAGTATAACACTACCGTGACTACTGTCAGGGAGGCCGGAATGAGTATAACACACTACCGTGACTACTGTCAGGGAGGCTGGAATGAGTATAACACTACCGTGACTACTGTCAGGGAGGCTGGAATGAGTATAACACTACCGTGACTACTGTCAGGGAGGCTGGAATGAGTATAACACTACCGTGACTACTGTCAGGGAGGCCGGAATGAGTATAACACTACCGTGACTACTGTCAGGGAGGCTGGAATGAGTATAACACTACCGTGACTACTGTCAGGGAGGCTGGAATGAGTATAACACTACCGTGACTACTGTCAGGGAGGCTGGAATGAGTATAACACTACCGTGACTCCTATCAAATTTCTCACTTCTTCACATATTCTCATCTTTCTTAAAGAATATCTTCAATATTCTCTTAACTGACATTTATCATATCACTCATTCAGAGACTTCATATATACTGTATACACAAGAATATGCTTATCATACAATGACTGTATTGTTCAATTTTAACAACAGTCTGGAAGATTGCAGATAAGTACATAAGAATGTGTACATTTGTATGTATATTTATTTGTTTTATCGGATTTGACGTGAAATGTGCTTCCATGTGTACATGTTCGTGTCAGAATGAGAGGAGAGAATTGTGTTCGTTATTCTATAGTATTAATGTAATATAAAGGAGTGTGTGTGTGTGTGTGTGTGTGTGTGTGTGTGTGTGTGTGTGTGTGTGTGTGTGTGTGTGTGTGTGTGTGTGTGTGTGTGTGTGAGTGCACATACACACACGCAGACGCTCTTGCTTGCGTGTCATGCGCGATGGTGTTTGCGTACTATATGGTGCATGTGTAGAGATGCATAAACAAGCCTGAAAATATGCTTGAGTGAGCTTGAGAACCTGCTGCTGCTGCTGCTGCTGCTGCTGCTGACCTTTGCCTGACTTAAAAATAAACGAGAAAAACTGATCAATTTTTATTACTGTTATCAAGGACGTGGAAAAATAAATGAACACAGAGGAAACTCTTCTACTCACAAAAAAGTTCACAGAACTCACTTATGCGGTGACACAACTGAAAATAATTAATGTAGATACGTAGAAAATACATTCCCAGGTGAACAGTGTTGAATGTTTCACATTATATGATGAAAATGTTAACAAACTGTATACCAATCGAATGAAAAAAAAGGAAAAAAAGAATAGGAAAAAATAAAGTATATCTCCGTCAGGAGTTGATCCTGTATTACAACCCAGGAACAAAAAGGCCTGTTATCCTGAATGTAAAGGGGAGCAAGGAGCGGAACAAACACAGCTGAATGACTTTCAATTATATTTTCCATCACCAAGTGCGATTATAAGTATTTACAGGTATATACACAATATACGGTTGGAAACATATGTGTACAACACGGTAAATCAAGAGGCAAAGACGCAGCCTGGAGACAGAATGGACAACCGTGTTCAGCCAGCAGCTGGGTGAAAATGACAAGGGTGGAAATGTGAGTAGTGACCACGTCACCTCCACAATTGCCAGACCCACCCATTCATTGGCTGAACCTAGATACTGATCCGACGATGGGGCCCCATCGTCCGACCCTTAGTACCCGGTTCGCTGGTCGGGGAGGTAGCTTTTTAATGAGGGTGTGTACATGCGCCGAATAAAGGTTACATACTCTCTGCATGCCACATCCTGAGTCTGCTGCTTTAGTGGCGACCGTGCTGACAACTGTACCACAGAGCAGTGCTGACAACTGTACCACAGAGCAGTGCTGACAATTGTACCACAGAATAGTGCTGACAAATGTATCACAGAGCAGTGCTGACAACTGTACCACAGAACAGTGCTAACAACTGTACCACAGAGCAGTGCTGACCATCATCCACAACACCCAAGAGAACTATCAGTGGAATATTTCCTTCTCTGTGAACTGCAAATGTATATACAACAACCGAAACAGTAGCCAATGAGAATGATAATCCAACATCCCTCCAATATCTCTTACTATCCCCTACAGCAAGAAAGTAAAAAAAAAAAAAACTGAAACACGAGGACTGCATTTTCTTAGACTGCAAGATGGCATTTGATGTATCCTGCAAGAGATCGGGGCAAGAATAGCAGGAACGTACTTATTGCACAGAATCTTAGATAAAGGTGGTGTTCTGCAAGAATCAGTGTTAGGACCAGAACTGTTGCTGGTTTATGTGGGACTGATTCAGATTGATTGATGTTGATGTAAAACTATTGAGAACAAAAGCAGAGATCAGGGAAAGGCTCCAAATGGATCTGAGCAAACTGTAAGATTGGTCACATAAATGGTTGCTTGAATTCCTCCTCACAAAAGGAAAAATTATAAAACCTGGGAATGAGGAAAGAAGACCGGACTCAGATCATAGACAGAGGCTACAAACCTCACTCAAAGAATTATTCTGGGCCTTTTATGCAGCAGATGTGAGGTCCATCTTGGAGTATGCAGCACCAACATGGAACCCTCACCTGAAAGGGCATGTCAATAAACTGCAGCGAGGCTTATTCCAGAGTAAAGAGGTATGAGCTACGAGGAGAGGTTAACAGAATGGAAGAAAGAAGGGGATTAATGAACCATGAGAGACATGATAATAACATACCAAATACTCAGAGTAAATGATAAGGTAAACAGGACAGATTGTGTACTCGGGGACACAGCTGGAAATTAAATACAGATGAGCCGTACTGATGTCAGTATTTTTTTTCGTCTCAAGGAGTTCAGGAAGTAGAATGACCTAAACGAAGAAGCGGTAGAAAGTGCTGGCTCTGTGGAGTGATTTTAGAGAAGGTACAGTACTGTCCATGAGACAAGGAGGGAATGAATCTGCTAAACCCCAAGCTGAGAGACAGGGCTAGGAGCTAAGACATGACTTCTGACACCATATGTAGTAAGTACACACACACACTAGGCCAAGAGCTGTGAAGTGACCCCTGCAACCACATGTAGGTGAAAACACACACACAACACACACACACACACACAAACACACACAAACACACACACACACACACACAACACACACACACACAAGCACAAGCCACTTACTTTTCAGACACATAATAAACCCACACATAATTCGACACATAATTACACACACACACACACACACACACACACACACACGCACATACACACACACACACACACACACACACACACACACACACCACACACACACACACACACATACACACATATACACACACAGGCACACACACTGTAAGTACGTGCCGGTCAAGTCCCAGGAGGTTGGGGGTCAGGTCACAAGAAGTTGTGGGCAGCCAAGGACCACTGAGACTCTACATTACAACGCACAAGCCACGTACCTTTCAGTGCATAATAAACCCACACATAATTCCACACAAAATTACACACACACACACACACACACACACACACACACACACACACACTGCAAGAAGGCGTTTGACACAGTTCCACACAAGAGATTGGTGCAAAAACTGGAGGACCAAGCAGGGATAACAGGGAAGGCACTACAATGGATCAGGGAATACTTGTCAGGAAGACAGCAGCGAGTCATGGTACGTGGCGAGGTGTCAGAGTGGGCAACTGTGACCAGCGGGGTCCCACAGGGTCAGTCCTAGGACCAGTGCTGTTTCTGGTATTTGTGAACGACATGGCGGAAGGAATAGACTCTGAGGTGTCCCTGTTTGCAGATGACGTGAAGATGATGAGAAGAATTCACTCGATCGAAGACCAGGCAGACTACAAAGGGATCTGGACAGGCTGCAGACCTGGTCCAGAAATTTGGCTCCTGGAGTTCAATCCCACCAAGTGCAAAGTCATGAAGATTGGGAAGGGCAAAGAAGACCGCAGACGGAGTACAGTCTAGGGGGCCAGAGACTACAAACCTCACTCAAGGAAAAAGATCTTGGGGTGAGTATAACACCAGGCACATCTCCTGAACCGCACATCAACAAATAACTGCTGCAGCATATGGGCACCTAGCAAACCTCAGAACAGCATTCCGACATCTTAATAAGGAATCATTCAGGACCCTGAAACACCGTGTACGTTAGGCCCATATTGGAGTATGCGGCACCAGTTGGAACCCACACCTAGCCAAGCACGTAAAGAAACTAGAGAAAGTGCAAAGGTTTGCAACAAGACTAGTCCCAGAGCTAAGAGGTATGTCCTACGAGGAGAGGTTAAGGGAAATCAACCTGACGACACTGGAGGACAGGAGAGATAGGGGGTACATGATAACGACATACAAAATACTGAGAGGAATTGACAAGGTGGACAAAGACAGGATGTTCCAGAGATTGGACACAGTAACAAGGGGACACAGTTGGAAGTTGAAGACGCAGATGAATCACAGGGATGTTAGGAAGTAATTCTTCAGCCACAGAGTAGTCAGTAAGTGGAATAGTTTAGGAAGCGATGTAGTGGAGGCAGGATCCATACATAGCTTTAAGCAGAGGTTTGATAAAGCTCACGGCTCAGGGAGAGTGACCTAGTAGCGATCAGTGAAGAGGCGGGCCAGGAAGCTCGGACTCGACCCCCGCCAACCTCAACTAGGCGAGTACAACTAGGTGAGTACACACACACACACACACACACACACACATATCCAGACTCACACATACACTCCCCCCCCTCACCACCGACATCTCAACTACTTCCCCTGATCCCTCCCCTCCCTCGTTCACACCTCCCCCTCCCCACCCCTCCCCACTCCTCTCCACATAGCCACATTTTCCTCCACTACCTCCCCCCCCACACTCTGACATACACACTACTAACCTAACATACAGAACTACATAGGTTTCCCACTCTGTGGCAATCAGGATAAAACAAAAATGGGTTGCCAGAGAGCAACAAGAAAAACCAAGGGACAGGAGGAGGAAGCTGCAAAGGAAGATTGGGCAGCAGAGCTCATAAAAAGGGATCATGAATGGGAAAAGAAACTAGAAGAACTTTGCATGAGAATGGAAGAGAGGATAGATATGGAAAGCAGGAAGTGGGAGGTGCATGTCAAAGCAGGAAGTGGGAGGTGCATGTCAAAGCAGCAGAGGCTAGGATACAGAGTTTAGAAGAGGAACTGTAAACTCTGAAACAGCCTAAAGAACTAAAGAACATTTTGGGATTGACAACAGAGACTGCTACCTCAGTCACAAATAAGGGGACTGTAGGGAAAGAAGGGGCACAACTGCATGGAGAAGCTCTATCAGAGGAGACTGTAGTAAATGAAAGAGCTAAGCTTTATGTGGAGGCCCTAACAGACAACAACAGAGCCCAAGGAAAGCTGAGAAGGGAAAATGACAGGCCACTGAGCCCAAGTACATTAGCCAGTGAAACTGAAGAAAAGAAAGCTGCAGTGGAAGAAACCAAATTAAATGAGGGGATACACAGGGATATGCAGTGGGAGAATGAAAGGGTGAGGTCAGTCTTTGTGTATGGGCTCTAGAAAGTTGAAGGGGAAACATATGAAGCAAGAAAACAAGGGGAAAAAATGCAATTGAAAGCATCATGAAAGCAATAGGAGAAGACGACATGACCCAGCTGGAAAATTTTCGGAGAATAGGGGGGTTTGTAAAAAAAAGAACCCAGCCAGTGAAAGTGACCTTCAAGGCAGAAGCGACTCGGACCAGAATCCTGCAGGAGAAAGCACGATTAAGGGACATGCCCGCATACAGGAAGGTGTATCTCGACCGCGACAGAACACAAGAAGAAAGGCAGAAACTGAGAGAGGGTGGTACAAAGGCGAAAGGAGGAAAGAGAGGGATGGAGAAGACAGACAGGGATCCCAGACCCAGGAAGAAGATCAAATACAGCCTCCCTCACAACTTCCTATAGAAGCCTCCCAACCAGGTCAACCCCAGCACAACCAAACACTCTAAATCAAAACACCCATGCCACATCCAATGCCCCTACCCACTACATTACAAACTCCACCTCCACAGCAACAATCCATAGTTCCTTACCAGGTCTCCCACTTCCCCAACCCCAATATACCTCCCAGACCACAGTCTTAGAAAAGAAGTTGAAGGTGTGGTATATAAATGCAGATGGAATAACAAACAAGTATGAGGAGTGGCACGAAAGAATCAAGGAGACATCCCCAGACATAATAGCACTCACAGACACAAAACTCACCAGAATAATAACAGATTCAATCTTTCCATCCGGATATAAAATCCTCAGGAAAGACAGAGGGAGAGGGGGAGGAGGAGTTGCACTGCTCATTAAAAACCAGTGGGGTTTTGAGAAAATGGAAGGAATGGATGGCACGGGCGAAAGGGACTACTTAGTAGGAACAATCCAGTCTGAGGGACATAAGGTGATAATTGCAGTAATGTACAACCCACCACAGAACTGCAGGATGCCAAGACAAGAATACGATGAGAGCAACAGAGCAATGATCGACACACTAGCCGAGGTGGCCAGGAGAGCACACATGGGGGGAGCAAAGTTACTAGTTATGGGTGATTCAATCACAAGGAGATGACTGGGAAAATCTGGAGCCCCATGGGGGGTCCCGAAACATGGAGAGCCAAGATGATGGATGTGGTACTGGAAAACCTCATGCATCAACATGTTAGAGACACTACCAAGAGAGGAGGAGAGGATGAACCAGCAAGGCTTTGGGCCTTGTATTCACCTTGAGTAGTTCGGACATCGAGGGTATCATGTATGAAAGGCCCCTGGGAGCTAGTGATCATGTGGTTCTGTGCTTCGACACATAGTTGAGCTCCAAGTGGAGAGAGTAGCAGGAATAGGCTGGGAAAAATCAAACTACAAAAGGAGAACTACTCAGGCATGAGGAACTTTCCCTTTAAGACATTCAGTTGGGAAGGGAACTGACAGGAAAACCAGTACAAGAAATGATGGGACTATGTGGCAACAAAATGCAAGGAGGCAGAGGAGAGCTTTGTTCCCAAGGGAAACGGAAATAATGGGAAGAACAGAACGAGTCCTTGGTTCACCCAAAGATGTAGGGAGGCAAAAACTAGGTGACTAGGGACTGGGAAAAGGTAACAGAAGACAGAGAACTCAGGAAAATAAAGAAATCAGCCGAAGAGCCAGAAACGAATATGCACAGATAAGAATGGAGGCTCAGAGACAATATGAAAATGACATAGCATCAAAAGTAAAGACTGACCCGAAGCTGTTGTACAGCCACATCAGGAGGAAAACAACAGTCAAGGACCAGGTAATCAGACTGGGGAAGGGTGATGGGGAATTCACAAGAAACGACCAAGAGGTATGTCAAGAGCTCAACACAAGATTTAAAGAGGTATTTACAGTGGAAACCAGTAGGACTCCAGGAAATCAGAACAGGGGGGCACACCAAGCAAGTGCTGGATGAGTACATATAACCAAGGAGGAGGTGAAGAAGCTGCTATGCGAACTTGACACCTCAAAGGCGGTGGGACCAGACAACATCTCTCCATGGGTATTTAAAGAGGGAGCAGAGATATTGTGTGAGCCATAAACAAAGATCTTCAACACATCATTTGAAACTGGGCAACTCCCTGAGGTATGGAAAATGGCAAATGTAGTCCCAATTTTTAAAAAGGGAGACAGACATGAGGCACTAAACTACAGACCTGTATCACTAACGTGTATAGTATGCAAGGTTCATGGAGAAGATCATCAGGAGGAGAGTGGTGGGCCACCTGGAAAGAAACAAGTGTATAATTGACAACCAGCACGGTTTCAGGAAAGGAAAATCCTGTGTCACAAACCTACTAGAGTTTTATGACAAGGTGACAGAAGTAAGACAAGAGAGAGAGGGGTGGATCGACTGCATATTTTTGGACTGCAAGAAGGCCTTCGACACAGTTCCTCACAAGAGGTTACTGCAAAAGCTAGAGAACAGGCACACATAACGGAAAGGCACTGCAATGATCAGAGAATACCTGACAGGGAGGCAACAACGAGTCATGGTAAGCGACGAGGTGTCAGAGTGGGCGCCTGTGACAAGCGGGGTTCCACAGGGGTCAGTCCTAGGACCTGTGCTGTTCTTGGTATATGTGAACGACATAACGGAAGGAATAGACTCAGAAGTGTCCTTGTTTGCAGATGATGTGAAGTTAATGAGAAGAATCAAATCGGATGAGGATCAGGCAGGACTACAAAGAGACCTGGACAGGCTACAAGCCTGGTCCAGCAACTGGCTCCTTGAATTTAACCCTGCCAAATGCAAAGTCATGAAGATTGGGGAAGGGCAAAGAAGACCGCAGACACAATATAGTCTAGATGGCCAAAGACTCCAAACCTCACTCAAGGAAAAAGATCTGGGGGTGAATATAACACCGAGCATATCTCCTGAGGCGCACATCAATCAGATAACTGCTGCAGCATACGGGCGCCTGGCAAACCTACGGATAGCGTTCCGATACCTCAGTAAGGATTCGTTTAAGACTCTGTATACCATTTACGTCAGGCCCATACTGGAGTATGCAGCACCAGTTTGGAATCCACACCTAGTCAAGCACGTCAAGAAATTAGAGAAAGTGCAAAGGTTTGCAACAAGACTAGTCCCAGAGCTACGGGGATTGCCCTACGAAGAAAGGTTGAGGGAAATCGGCCTGACTACACTGGAGGACAGGAGGGTCAGGGGAGACATGATAACGACATATAAAATACTGCGCGGAATAGACAAGGTGGACAAAGACGGGATGTTCCAGAGAAGGGACACAGACACAAGAGGTCACAATTGGAAGTTGAAGACTCAGATGAATCAAAGGGATGTTAGGAAGTATTTCTTCAGTCATAGAGTAGTCAGGGCGTGGAATAGCCTAGAAATTGACGTAGTGGAGGCGGGAACCATACATAGTTTTAAGGCGAGGTATGATAGAGCTCATGGGGCAGGGAGAGGACCTAGTAGCAATCAGCGAAGAGGCGGGGCCAGGAGCTGTGACTCGACCCCTGCAACCAAAAATAGGTGAGTAAATAGGTGAGTACACACACACTCCACATCGTCATCAGCGCTTCCAGCAACTCACTGGATTTCAGTCTCACTCTCCAAACTTTTAACATTAACAGAAACTTTATATTTTTTCCGTCGCAGGTAATGAAAATATTCCTACGCAAATGTAAAGCTTAAACGCCCTATGGAAATTGTATTTTCCATTGGTGGTAGTAAAGATCCCTGACATCCATGGAACATCCGGGTGGTAATAAAGTTCCTGACATCCCTGGAACATCCAGGTGGTAGTAAAGATCCCTGACATCAATGGAACATCCGGGTGGTAATAAAGTTCCTGACATCCCTGGAACAACCAGGTGGTAATAAAGTTCCTGACATCCCTGGAACACCCAGGTGGTAGTAAAGATTCCTGACATCCATGGAACATCCAGGTTGTAGTAAAGATCCATGACATCCATGGAACATCCGGGTGGCAGTAAAGTTCCTGACATCCGAGGAACATCCAGGCGGTAGTAAAGTTCCTGACATCCGTGGAACATCCAGGTGGTAGTAAAGATCCCTCACATCCATGGAACATCCAGGTGGTAATAAAGTTCCTGACATCCCTGGAACATCCAGGTGGTAGTAAAGTTCCTGACATCCATGGAACATTCAGTTGACAAAGTTCCTGATATCCCTGGAACATCCAGGTGACAATTAAGTTCCTGACATCCCTGGAACAACCAAGGAGCTGACTTGCCTATTTACAATTGAAATTCAACATTAAACAACATATTATACATTATATATATATATATATATATATATATATATATATATATATATATATATATATATATATTATATATTATATATATATATATATATATAAATTGTACCCACTAACAAGTGGTATTGATCAATAACAACACTGCGACTAGCCAAGGACTCGAACCCATGATGGTTTATCCTGCCTCATGGTGGGCGAAAACTCTTGACGCCTTAATCCACTGGACCATACAATCTTTGAGAAGCGCATCCAGTGGAACTAAATGTTGTACTCGCTACCCAAGGACATACGGTGGTGTGGAGGACTCTAGGCTAATTTCATTCTACTCCCTGTTTGGCGTAGAATGAAATTAGCCTAGAGTCATCCATACCACCGTATGTCGTTGGGTATGGAGTACGACATCCATTTCCGCTGGATGCGCTACTCTTAAGGATTGTGTGGTCCCGTGAATTAAGGCGTCATGAGTTTTTGCCACCATGAGGCAAGCCAAAGCAGCATGGGTTCGAGTCCTTGGCTAGTCGCAGTGTTGTTATTCATATAATTATATATATATATATATATATATATATATATATAATATATATATATATATATATATATATATATATATATATATATATATATACATGTACACGTATATACGTGTGCAAATTTCAGATTTGTCAGCCACTTTAATAAAAGACCAAAAGCAAGGTAATTTCTCAATAATTTACCTTGAGAGTAACGATCTTACCAGGATATAAATATACCAACTTTCAGAACTCCAAGAACAAGCTGGTGCCACATACTGTTGGTATATTTATATCCTGGTAAGATCGTTACTCTCAAGGTAAATTATTGAGAAATTACCTTGCTTTTGGTCTTTTATTAAAGTGGCTGACAAATCTGAAATTTGCACACGTATATACGTGTGTATATATATATATATATATATATATATATATATATATATATATATATATATATATATATATATATATATATATATATATATATAATTATTTGAATAACAACACTGCGACTAGCCAAGGACTCGAACCCATGCTGCTTTGGCTTGCCTCATGGTGGGCAAAAACTCATGACGCCTTAATCCACGGGACCACACAATCCTTAAGAGTAGCGCATCCAGCGGAAATGGATGTCGTACTCCATACCCAACGACATACGGTGGTATGGATGAGATCTTACCAAGATATAAATATACCAACTTTCAGAACTCCAAGAACAAGCTGGTGCCACATACTGTTTGCAAACCTCCTGCATTACATAATTCACCACCATGCCTTGGCCTCCAAAATATTGCCGCCTCTACTTTCAAATGTAATTTTATGTACAATCGAATTGTTCACCACATGAATTCGACTGTCTTTAACGGGGGTAGCAAGTTCCTCTGGTGAGTAAAAGACTACTCAATTCCATAAGAGTAATTGTTATAACTGCTTTCAACATACCTCTGTTTCGACTCCTGGAGTATACCTGGAGAGGGTTTTTGGAGTAAACGCCCCGCGGCTCGGTGTGAGACCAGGCCTCGTGGTAGATCAGGGTCTGATCAACCAGGCTGTTACTGTTGGCCGCACGCAAACTGACGTACGAATCACAGCCCGGTTGGTAAGGTACTGACTTTAGGTGCCTGTCCAGTGCCTTCTTGAAGACAGCCAGGGGTCTATTGGTAAGCTCCCTTATATATCCTGGGAGGCAGTTGAACAGTCCTGTGCCAAGACTTTTACTCCATCCACGACACAGTCCTCTGTAATAGAATTACTAACGAATTAAGAGAAGAGAGTAAAGAAGCGTGTTTTACTTCTCAGGAAAAGTAGACCAGAGAAAAATTCCTCCACGAACTTTAAGACTAATTACTAACTTTACCTTCCTTAACTTCTCCAGACACAATTTTCCCATACAGTGATAGACAGAAACAATAGGACAGGTCTTGATTTTGCTGACAAAGTGAAGCCATTCAATGATGCAACTAGAAGGAAGAAAAAAATCCTGGGAAGGAAATTTTGTCTTAACACACACTGGATGCTGAAGCAGTGATGAGAGAGGAAGGTGACGGCCGCTCTAGAGCTGTCCACACCTCATACACGAATATATTCGTGGCTTACAAGCTAAAATCGACGATTTACTCACAATCTGAAATCTAATTTTGTCAATGATCCATTGAGTTTAGATTCTACACACAATCTAGCATGACAGGAATTTATTCTTGTCAATGAATCAAGCGTTCATGATTGCATCTAAATTATGTTGTTTCCATCAAAATCAAAGCTAAGATGAATTTTCCTCTCTGATCTTTAATAAATCAAAAGTGACACTTAGGATGACCGCTAAGACCCAGGTTCTTCACCTTGCACTCATCACTGTAACAAGACTTGTACAGTCTACGTAAGAAACACACAACACTCTGCTCTCATACTATTTTTTTTTTTTTTCAGATAAAAAAGTTTAGATACAAATCAGGATAATTATAAAGTGTGACTTTACGTCTATGGATAATTACAAGGTGTGACACTTACGTCTATCGATAATTACACAGTGTGACACTTACGTCGTCTATGAATACTTACAAGGTGTGACACTTACGTCTATGGATAATTACAAGGTGTGACACTTACGTCTATGGATAATTACAAGGAGTGACACGTCTATCGATAATTACAAACTGTGACACTTACGTCAATTGATAATTACAAAGGGTGGCACTTACGCCTGTGAATAATTACAAGGTGTGGCACTTACGTCTATGAATAATTACAAAGGGTGGCACTTACGCCTGTGAATAATTACAAGGTGTGGCACTTACGTCTATGAATAATTACAAAGGGTGGCACTTACGTCAATGGATAATTAGAAGGCGTGACACTTACGTCTATGGATAATTGTATAATCAATCGTAAACACTGTGTTTCTTCTTAATTTTATAGAGACTTTATGTAGAGTGATAAACCCGTGTGGGTCATTCAGTGCAAGGAGTGGTGGAAGCTCGACCCTTCGTCCGCTAATCTGAAGACCGAC
This sequence comes from Cherax quadricarinatus, assembly GCF_026875155.1. Taxonomy (NCBI): domain Eukaryota; kingdom Metazoa; phylum Arthropoda; class Malacostraca; order Decapoda; family Parastacidae; genus Cherax; species Cherax quadricarinatus. The sequence goes on along the minus strand of NC_069443.1, from coordinate 27,288,667 downwards.
ACCATGCCCACTTGTAATCGCCGGCTCCTTCATTGGGTCGGAGGTGCCTTACCTACCTGGAGGGTGTATCGGGGGTCAACACTCCCCGAGGCCCGGTCCATGACAAGGCCTCACGGTGGATCAGGTCTGATCAACCAGACTGTTGCTGCCGGCCGCACGTAATCCACCAAACGAACCACAGCCCAGATGGCCAGGTACTGCTTTATGCTTCTATTCAGTTCCCTCTTGAAGACAGCCTGGTGCCTATTGGTAATCTCCCTTATGTATGCTGGGAGTCTTGGGCCCCTGACATTTACAGTGTTAATGCACTCACGACTCCCCTGATTTTCACTGGAGGAATGTTACACCGCCTGCCGAGTCTTTTGCTTTCGTAGGGAGTGATATCCATCTGTAGATTTGGTACTAGTCCCTCTAAGACTTTCCAGATGTAAATTATGATGTATCCTACTCGATTGCATTCCATGTGGTACAGGTCAAGGGACTTCAAACGGTCCAGGTAATTGAGGTGTTTGACTGCATGCAATTTAGCCTGCCTTGAAAGGTGCAGTTAGTATACAGCAATATTACAGCCTCGAGAGAATAAGTGACTTAAAGAGGATCATCAATGGCTTGGCATTCACTGTTTTGAAGGTTATCAATATCCATCCTATCATTTTCCTCTCAGATTTGATAACAAACGAGATTTTCCTCCATCGTCTTGTCTTCCCTTCAGCTCATTGATAACTTTGTATGGCATAGTGTTGCACACTGTTGCACGTGTTTTACGCTTGTTATAACAGTCAGTGCCTTCATTTACGCCTCATGACATCAATGTCACTCAAAATACATCTAACAGAGCCACCGTTTACACATCCAAACAGTGCCACCCTATACACAGTATGACATCAATGCCATTTTCTTCACAATGACAGCAGTGTCATCCTCTGCACATTATGACACACTGCCATCTTCTACACTTTATGACAGCAGTTCCATCCTATACACATCAAGACAGTGCCACTCACTACCCTGTAGTCAAAGCAGTGCCAACCTTCTACACAGTATGCCAATAAACAGAGGGTAAATAGCATTTTTGGCAAAAAAAATTAGCAATAACAATTACATGGATGGTACACGCGAAATCGAGGAAATACTTCACATCAAATCACCTCCAATCTTGACAGTCTCGCCTAGAGATCTGGTAAGTGACCAGCCGCGCTGTAATTTCGTCAGCACCAATTACACATTCCCGCAAAATCGTGATAATCTTCTCTTCCAATTCTCCCCAAACCTGATAATTTTCCCTCTCCTGAAGATCTCTGGTCCGACAAAGCAGGACAAAGCACAAACAGATTTCATCATTGATTGAAGTCCAAGAGAAGATCTGGTGGAGTCAAGGATGATCAGATCAGAACAAGAAAATAAAAACTATTTTAGGGTAATAAGGAATCAGATTATGGTAATAAAAGAGCAGAATAGAGCAAGGGAATGGAGTGAGATTAGTACCTGCGTGAAGACTGGTTGCTCTCACGAATTACCTTTACCGAGTCTTGTGGTGGCCGACCTGTCGTCTCGCCTTCACCCCCTCCCTCCATAACTCATTCCTCCCTTTCTCATCTATCCTACTCTCCCTCCCAGCTCCATATCCCCTCCCTCTCGACACGGGACTTCGCATCCGTCAATCAAGGGCGCAACACAGCCGTCATATACGGGTAATTTCCTTCCAGTTGTCCGTCTTTCCGTTATACAGAATAATATCCACCTCAAAACAAACGACAGACCAACACACAAAGTTTACAAGTTAATGTCATTCACCCCAATGTTTCCAGCTCGTAAAATAATACATTATAGCGCCTTACCTTGTAACTGAGGCCAGAAAATATTGCAGGGCACAAACATTTTCGGACATATTCTCAGCATTTACATAAAGTTTGAGTATTATCACCTTTAAGTTACAAGCTTAAGAGTCACCTTTAATTTATATCACCTACAACGAATAAATGAGAATTGAGGAAAAAAGTTAGCAAATCGTTACGGAATTACATAGTATGAAAAGAAAAAATTTAAAATTTCCTAACACAATAATTTTTTAATCCAGACAGTTCGCCAAATAGCATCAAAATAGGTGGAATTTTGCATTTCAAGTCCAAAATGTAATCGATTACTTGTTTAGTTTCATTCAGTCAGTATAATTTCCAGGTGAAAACTCCAATAGAAGTAGACCAAAGTCGTAGACCCTGACCATAAAAATAGATTAAGACCACATCGGTCTTACTCTAGGTCGGCTCCTGAGACCAGATAATATAATATACACTGACCAAACCAGCTAGCCAGCCAGCTTTCTTGCCAGCGAAATTTTCAGCCAACCAGTTTCTCAGTCAGCCAGCTAGATTCTCAGCCAACCAGCCAGCTTGTAAACCAGCTTCTCAGTGAGCCAGATTCTCAATCAGGTAATCTTTCATTCAGCAAGCAGGCTAGCTAGCCTCTCGACGATCCAGCAAGCAGGTTAGCTAGCCTCTCAACGATCCAGCAAGCAGGTTAGCTAGCCTCTCAACGATCCAGCAAGAAGGCTAGCTAGCCTCTCAATGATCCGGCTAGCCAACCACACAGCGACTAAGCTAGCCTATCATCCATCCACTAGCCAGCCAGCTAATTTATCAGTCATTCCGCCTATTAAGACAGCCACTCAGACATCCAGTCAGACAGCCCCTCCTCCAGCCTATCAGTCAACCACTGAGTCAACAAAATATTCGGTCAATAACCAAGCCAGGAAGGCATCACAAAGCCAGGCAGCCGCTTAACCAGGCTATAAAGGCAGTTATCAAGCCAGACAGGCATCAATCCTTCAACCTACTAATTAAACAAGCGAGCCAATCATTCAGATAACAAGCCAGTTAAGAAAGTCAGCCAGCCAGGAAGCTAAATAGCTCTCAAGCCACAGCCTCAAGCCTATTTTTTTTAGAGCAATTAAAAAATTAAGAAACAGTCTCACGTCCCAAGATATTTTTGATATCCGATCATTAATTGTTTTCTTCAGGTTAAAAACTCATCTAAGGAGGGTTATAAAGGCTGCGTGTCACTTGTACTCCACCAGTCAAGTATATATATTCTGAGAGGTAGGACCCACTAATTGTATACACACTTCTTCTCTCATAGACATCAAGAGGGAGATACACATGGTATCTGGTCATTATTTGCCCCATGTGACTCAGACATTGAGCCTCTAAGTTGGACGTTCCATTGGATTATTAGGCCAAGAATAACTAGTTTCAGTAATTATCATTTGTAATGAGGTATGATAATTTTGTATGGTAGAGAAACACAACTAGTGAAGACCAAACCTTTAATGGAGACAACGTTTCGCTAAAGGTAAAGCTTCATTAGGCTTTGGTAAAGCTCAATCAAGTGCGAAACATCTAGAATAAAGCTTTGATCTACAATAAGTTAATTTCTACATTACTTGTGAGAATAACTGTAATCTTGCATGTTATTTTTGTATTTTATTATTCCATATATTATTGTAAAAGCATATTTTAAGAGAGAATATTCATAATGGCAAGATGGCCATCAAGGAGAGTAGAAAATGTGGTCAGTTGATATGGTTGGTAGCACAATGTTTTTTTTTTTTTTTGCAGATCTAGTATCCTTAGGCATCCTGATGAAGGATCCCATAAATGCCACTATGACAGCAATGTACGTTTTGAAGAAGTCACAGAAATCCGCGATTAACACCACGATAAATGGGAATACAAGTTCTCTATGGCCGTCGCTAACATGAATTTTTCGTTTGGGACAAACGTCCAAACTAGCGTTTTCTCATGCAGGGAAATTCGTTTTTCGGCTATTGCAAATCCATCACGAAAATTTGCAAAGGCCAAAAGTGAACTGATTATGTGTATGTAGAATCTCATATTCGTAAATATAATCCTCTAGAATAAACAGATAAATGAGTGACGAAGTAAAAAATTTTATAGATCTTGAATATATGTGAGAATATATTATATATATATATATATATATATATATATATATATATATATATATATATATATATATATATATATATATATATATATATATAAATATTGATGAATAGGTAAAACTGGTCAATTAGCAAGAACTCATTTAAAATTAAGTCCTTTCTAAAATTTTCTCTTATACGTTTAAAGATTTTTTTTTCATTTGCGTTAATGTAAAAATTAATAATTTTATAACAAAAGTACCTTAGAAAACTTACCTGACCTTATTATAACAAGCACAATTTAATTTAGCCTAATCCAACTAAATATATTTTAGATAAGTTAAAATAATTTAATAAACAAAAAATATATATTTTTCGTTAGTTTCAGAATGATTTTTGCGAACTTATTTCATACAGAAATTTGCCTTATTCGGCAAGAAGAAACTTGCTATTTAAGCCATAATTGCAACTTTTACCTAAATAACAAAAAAGGTACAGTCGTGACTGTAAAAATACAAAAATAACCTGCATGTAGAAAAGTGGAGCTTACGACTACGTTTCGGTCCGATATGGACCATTTACAAAGTTTTACCTATTCGGCACGAGGTGAGTAGAATGATAGCTCCCCCCGTGGTTGTTTTGCATCCTGTATCGCTTGGTTTGCTATAATATATATATATATATATATATATATATATATATATATATATATTATATATATATATTAATATATTATATATATATATATATATCGTGCCGAATAGGCAGAACTTGCGATCTTGGCTTAAATAGCAACGCTCATCTTGCCACATAGGACAAGCGAAAATTTGTGTATGCAATAATTTCTCCAAAATCATTCTGAACATAACGAAAAAAATATATTTGATTTGGATTGTTTAGTACTAAATTATTGTAAACGTATTTAAAATATATTTAGTTGGGTTAGGCTAAAATAAATTGCTCTTGTTATAATAAGGTTAGGTAAGTTTCCTAAGATTCTTTTGATGCAAAATTAAATTTTTTTACATTAACATTAATGAAAAAAATATATCTTTAAACGTATAAGAGAAAATTTCAGAAAGGATTTAATTTTAAACGAGTTCTTGCTAATTGACCAGTTTTACATATTCGGCACGACATTATATATTATATATATATATATATATATATATATATATATATATTATATATATATATATATATATATATATATATATATATTATTTTTTTTTATTATCACACTAGCCGATTCCCACCAAGGCAGGATGCCCGAAAAGAAAAACTTTCACCATCATTCACTCCATCACTGTCTTGCCAGAAGGGTGCTTTACACTACAGTTTTTTAAACTGCAACATTACACCCCCTCCTTCAGAGTGCAGGCACTGTACTTCCCATCTCCAGGACTCAAGTCCGGCCTGCCAGTTTCCCTGAGTCCCTTCATAAATGTTACTTTGCTCACACTCCAACAGCACGTCAAGTATTAAAAACCATTTGTCTCCATTCACTCTTATCAAGCACACTCACGCATGCCTGCTGGAAGTCCAAGCCGCTCGCACACAAAACCTCCTTTACCCCCTCCCTCCAACCTTTCCTAGGCCGACCCCTACCCACCTTCCTTCCACTACAGACTGATACACTCTTGAAGTTATTCTGTTTCGCTCCATTCTCTCTACATGTCCGAACCACCTCAACAACCCTTCCTCAGCCCTCTGGACAACAGTTTTGGTAATCCCGCATCTCCTCCTAACTTCCAAACTACGAATTCTCTGCATTATATTCAAAACCACACATTGCTCTCAGACATGACATCTCCACTGCCTCCAGCCTTCTCCTCGCTGCAACATTCATCACCCATGCTTCACACCCATATAAGAGCGTTGGTAAAACTATACTCTCATACATTCCCCTCTTTGCCTCCAAGGACAAAGTTCTTTGCCCTCCACAGACTCCTAAGTGCACCACTCACCCTTTTCCCCTCATCAATTCTATGATTCACCTCATCTTTCATAGACCCATCCGCTGACATGTCCACTCCCAAATATCTGAATACATTCACCTCCTCCATACTCTCTCCCTCCAATCTGATATCCAATCCTTTTATACCTAATCTTTTGTATCCTCATAACCTTACTCTTTCCTGTATTCACTTTCAATTTTCTTCTTTTGCACACCCTACCAAATTCATCCACCAATCTCTGCAACTTCTCTTCAGAATCTCCCAAGAGCACAGTGTCATCAGCAAAGAGCAAAATGTGACAACTCCCACTTTTTGTGTGATTCTTTATCTTTTAACTCCACGCCTCTTGCCAAGACCCTCGCATTTACTTCTCTTACAACCCCATCTATAAATATATTAAACAACCACGGTGACATCACACATCCTTGTCTAAGGCCTACTTTTACTGGAAATAATTTCCCTCTTTCCTACATACTCTAACTTGAGCCTCACTATCCTCGTAAAAACTCTTCACTGCTTTCAGTAACCTACCTCCTCCCCCTACCCGCAAATCCCCACTTTGCCCCCCTATCCACCCTTCATACCCTTTTCCAAACCCATAAATGCCACAAAGACCTCTTTAGCCTTACAAAACTGTTCATTAATGTTTCACTGAAAAACACCGGGTCCCACCCCCCCCTACCTTTCTTAAAGCCCCTTTTTCATCGACCTTTCTCCCTTTTACTCTTAATTCTTTCAATAATAACTCTCCCATACCCCTTTCCCAGGTTTTACTCAACAGATTTCCCCCCCTTAATTTTTGCACTCTTTTTTCCCCCCCTTTGCCTTTATAAAAAAGGAAAACTTGTTCCCTGCCAACCCCCCTGGGTACCTTCCCCTCTTCCAACATTTATTAAAAATTGCCCCAAAACCACCCCAAAAATTTTATTCCCCCCCTGCTTTAACATTTCTATCTTTTCCACAACCCCGGCTCCCTTCCCCCCTTTCTTTTTACCTACTGCCTCACAAACTTCCCCACACCACAACTGGCTTTTCCCTCCCCTCCTACAAATTTTGTTCCTCTTGCCCTATACACAAATCCCAGTTCCTATCTTCATCAACATTAACAACCCCAAAAATATCCCTCCATCTTCCCAATACCTCTAACCTTCCATTTAATAACTCCCCTCTCCTATTTTTAATGACAAATCCATTTGTTTTAGGCTTTCTTAATTTTTAATCTCACTCCAAAATTTTTCTTATTTCAAAAAAATTTGTTGAAACATCTCACCCATTTAATTTGCTCTCTTTTTACAGTTCACCACTCCTTAACCCCTCTCTTTTTCTCCATACACCTTCCCTCCTTGCATCACTTTACTTTGAAAAAAAATTTTCAATGCTAACTTTTTTTCCCCCTTTTATCTCTTCACTATTTCCCCCCAATCGCTCCTCTTCCCCCCCGCACCCCCTTTCTGTAACCACAAACTTTTGTTGAACACTCTAACACTACATTTTTAAACCTCCCCCCAAACCCTTGACCCCCAAGCCTTGCTCTATTGCCTCTATCCTCCAAAGCTGTTTTTATCCTCCCTACTGCCTCCTCTTTTAGTTTTTTAAACCTTTACCTCTTCTTCCCTATGCTTCTATTTTTCCCTTTTTCCCAACTACCTTTTTTTTCGTGTTTACAACTAGAAAGTGATCTGATATATCTGTGGCCCCCCTATAAACATGTACATCCTGAAGTCTACTCAACAGTCTTTTATCTACCAATACATAATCAACAAACTACTGTCATTTCGCCCTACATCATATCTTGTATACTTATTTATCCTCTTTTTCTTAAAATATGTATTACCTATAACTACACCCCTTTCTATACAAAGTTTAATCAAAGGGCTCCCATTATCATTACACCTGGCACCCCAAACTTACCTACCACACCCTCTCTAAAAGTTTCTCCTACTTTAGCATTCAGGTCCCCTACCACAATTACTCTCTCACTTTGGGTTTAAAGGCCCCCTATACATTCACTTAACATCTCCCAAAATCTCTCTCTCTCTCTCTCTCGCTTATATATATATATATATATATATATTTTATATATATATATATATATATTAAAATATATATATATATATATAATATATATATATATATAATATATATATATTATATAAAATAATATATATATATAAATATATATATATTAATAATATATATATATATATATATATATTAAAAATATATATATATATATATATATATATATATATATATATAAATATATATTTTATTATATATATGCAATAAGATCACAGTGAACAGGTGATTTCAAAAAAATGCAAAACAACCACTCTGAAAGAATAGAGAAATTCCAAGCGCTTTCGTGACTACTCACATTATCAAGGAACTATGTTCCTTGATAATGTGTAGTAGTCACGAAAGCGCTTGGAATTTCTCTATTCTTTCAGAGTGGTTGTTTTGCATATATATATATATATATATATATATATATATTATATATATATATATATATATATTATATATATACACATGCGCATGTATATATTACGTACACATTAAACAATTATGACAGCTACCAATCTGGATGAGCAATGCAAGCATATTAACACTTGATCATCAGGTTGCAGGGCTATGTTGCAATATGTTGTAACATTGTTACATGCAGCGTGAGTTTAAAGACACAGCAAATACACGAGTTTTTTAGTATTGTGAATGCGATAATAAGCGTTAAACTAAAACAAAAATCTTCCTGATGAGTTTGCAGTTGCCAAAAAAAATATCTTGATGGAAAATCGTAAGTTTGTAAGTTTAAATCATCTACAAAAATCATATTATAAGCGAAGTTATGACCCACAACGATGTGTTCTCATTTTTTGGTTTTTCTCATATTAAATTTTTAAAAAATTCTGTAAAAAAATTGAAGTGCTGGTGTGGGCGGCCGTCACCTTGTCCAGCATCAAGGCCGTCACCTTGTCCAGCATCAAGGCCGTCACCTTGTCCAGCATCAAGGCCGTCACCTTGTCCAGCATCAAGGCCGTCACCTTGTCCAGCATCAAGGCCGTCAGCTTGTCCAGCATCAAGGCCGTCACCTTGTCCAGCATCAAGGCCGTCAGCTTGTCCAGCATCAAGGCCGTCACATTGTCCAGCATCAAGGTCATCACTTTGTCCAGCATCAAGGCCGTCACCTTGTCCAGCATCAAGGCCGTCATCTTGTCCAGCATCAAGGCCGTCACCTTCTCCAGCATCAAGACCGTCACCGTGCTGGTGAGGGCGGCCGTCACCTTGTCCAGCATCAAGGCCGTCACCTTGTCCAGCATCAAGGCCGTCACCTTGTCCAGCATCAAGGCCGTCACCTTGTCCAGCATCAAGGCCGTCACCTTGTCCAGCATCAAGGCCGTCATCTTGTCCAGCATCAAGGCCGTCACCTTGTCCAGCATCAAGGCCGTCACCTTGTCCAGCATCAAGGCCATCACCTTGTCCAGCATCAAGGCCGTCACCTTGTCCAGCATCAAGGCCGTCACCTTGTCCAGCATCAAGGCCGTCACCTTGTCCAGCATCAAGGCCGTCACCTTGTCCAGCATCAAGGCCGTCATCTTGTCAAGCATCAAGGCCGTCATCTTGTCCAGCATCAAGGCCCTCACCTTGTCCAGCATCAAGGCCCTCACCTTGTCCACCATCAAGGCCGTCACCTTGTCCAGCATCAAGACCGTTACCTTGTCTAGCATCAAGGCCGTCACTTGTCCAGCATCAAGACCGTCACCTTGTCCAGCATCAAGGCCCTCACCTTGTCCAACATCAAGGCCGTCATCTTGTCCAGCATCAAGGCCGTCATCTTGTCCAGCATCAAGGCCGTCATCTTGTCCAGCATCAAGACCCTCACTTTGTCCAGCATCAAGGCCGTCATCTTGTCCAGCATCAAGGCCCTCACCTTGTCCAGCATCAAGGCCCTCACCTTGTCCAGCATCAAGGCCCTCACCTTGTCCAGCATCAAGGCCGTCACCTTGTCCAGCATCAAGGCCGTCACCTTGTCCAGCATCAAGGCCCTGACCTTGTCCAGCATCAAGGACAAACAAGGTGAACAAATCTGAAAAAATCATTGTTTTTTCAACATTTTCAAGACGTTTATACATAAACTAATAAGTTAGCTGCCGAACTAAGTTATTTTAATTCCTTAATAAAACAGTATTTAAATTCACTCTAAAATCAGTTCCTTCCAATTTCCTATAGATTATTTTTATTTTACATAATGCTCAACGTCAATTCCTTAACGCTTCTAATTTTTCCTCGATACCATTTTCTATTCTGGTTAGGTTAATTTAGATTTAGATTATATCTTGTTCCCTTAAAGTCATTATAAACTGATAATAAAATGTAGTTAGTTATATTTACATGTCATATTATATTCTCAAGGGTCATAATAACCAACAATTTTGGCAAAAGTGAAAATACAATAACGTATTTTTTTTTTTTGGTCGTAAATATGTGACTCGTACAATTTTTAAGCGAAGGATAAATTTGTCTGGATTAACCACTTTAAGTCCCCTGTGGCAGTGTCTCACCCGCGCAGTGTCTCACCCCCACAGTGTCTTACCCGCACAGTGTCTCACCCCCACAGTGTCTCACCCGCACAGTGTCTCACCCGCACAGTGTCTCACCCGCACAGTGTCTCACCCGCACAGTGTCTCACCCGCACAGTGTCTCACCCCCACAGTGTCTCACCCCCACAGTGTCTTACCCGCACAGTGTCTCACCCCCACAGTGTCTCACCCGCACAGTGTTCACCCCCAGTGTCTCACCCCCACAGTGTCTCACCCCCCAAGTGTCTCACCCCACATGTCTCCCCCCCACAGTGTCTACCCGCACAGTGTCTCACCCCAAAATGTCTCACCCCCACAGTGTCTCACCCCCACCCAGGTGTCTCACCCCACAATGTCTCACCCCCAAAATGTCTCACCCCCACCCCCCACAGTGTCTCCCCCCCAAAATGTCTCACCCCCACAGTGTCTCACCCCCACAGTGTCTCAACCCACAGTGTCTCACCCCCACCTCTAGTCTTTTTTCCTCATTATATCACAGCAGCTATGGCGCACCTCTCCACTCATAGAAACCTCTGTTTTATCCAATAATGAAAATACACCCGAATATTATTCCGCTTCGGATCAGTTATATTTTTTTTTCAGTGTTATTCCACAGAGATTTTGGGTCAAGATTTAGGGTAAAGGGGAGAGGATAATGGTTAATTAAAAGGGTTACATGGAGGTAGGACCCGGCCCTATCGTCCCTTAAGTGGTGTTCCATAGCCAAACAAGAATTAATCTCTCATTGGGATCTTGTTACAAGGGAGAGACTTGGGGAGAGACACACGAAGTGGGAGTTGTGAAGACACGTTGCAAAGCAAGCTTTCGTTGGAACAACGTTTCGCTCTGTGTAGAACTTTATCAAGCTATGTGTAGAGCTTTATCAAGCTGTGTAGAGCTTTATCAAGCTCTGTGGAGAGCTCTATAAGTTCTGTGTAGAGCTTTATCAAGTTCTGCGTAGAAGTTTATCAAGCTCTGTGCAGAGCTTTATCAATCTGTGTAGAGCTTATATCAAGGTCTGGTAGAGCTTTATCAAGGTCTGGTAGTTTTATAAAGGGTTCTGGGTAGAGCTTTTAAAGCTCTGGTAGAGTTTTATCAAGTTCTGGGTAGAGCTTTATCAAGCTCTGTGTAGAGCTTTATCAAGCTGTGTGTGGAGCTTTATCAAGCTCTGTGTAGAGCTTTATCAAGCTCTGTGTGGAGCTTTATCAAGCTCTGTGTAGAGCTTTATCAAGCTCTGTGCAAAGTTTAATCAAGTTCTGCGTAGAGCTTTATCAAGCTCTGTGTAGAGCTTTGTCAAGCTCTGTGTAGACCCTCATTAAGCTCTACACAAAACAAAATACTATCGGAGTAAAAGTCTGTCCTGTAATTTTTATCCTGTTCATTACCGTCTTCAATACGATGTTCGCATCTTCGTGGTATTTACAGCTGATTGATTCCTAAGCACTATCATCATAAACAGTTATCATCATCATGATCATCATCATCAATGTGTTGCTGTCATTATCATTTTGTTGCTCTCTATAAATTCACTCACATATGAAAAATCACCAAAAATTAAAGCAAAAATCACCGAAAATTCCACGAACCGAGGCTTAATTTCTTCCAAGTCTCTGGTTATAATTCACAGATAATTTAGAACAAGGAAATATTCGCAATATTTATGCAAAAAAAAATAGCGCAAGGGAGGTAAAGTAAAGGTAAATGAAAGGAGAAGAGGTAGAGGGAAAAATGGATAAGAGGAAAGGTACGAGAGATGATGGGAAAGTGAAAAATATGAAGTAAAAAAGGTTAAAAAAGGGGCTACGAGGGAAGATATATGATGAGATGTAAAGATAATGTGAGATAATGAAAGGAAGAAGAGAAAGATAAAGAAATATATGATAAGTAAGAGGACACAAAATACCTGAGGAAAAAAAATTACATGCGAGACAGAAAGAAAGGGAAAGTAATTAGAAAAAGAAAAAGGGGGATAAAGGAGGGTAAAAAATACAGGGAATGGAGGGGTTAAAAGAAATGGGAAACCGACAGAGTTGGAAGAAATAAAAGGGAAAAAACCGGAAATTCCCATACCTCTCGGTCTCACTAAGGAACCTATTGTTTTTAGGCAAAATTTCAATAAAAAATTAAACCTGTTGGCTCATTTCAAAGCCCAGCCGTATATAAGGTACACTGCCACTACCCAGGATGCCACCACAACAGTTTGGCCAAACACCCAGATAACTTACTGCTGGGCGTAAAGGGGTAACAGGTGTAAGGAGGCAATCAGGTACCTTATTAACTACTACGGGAATAAGGACAGCTGGTGTAAGAAAACTAACTCCCAGGTACCTGCAAGAGCTCGTCTTCCTTCTTAAGTGGGTGTGACTTGGACCTGCCTAACATTGGCAAGTAGGCCTGAAGTAGTGCTCCTTCCTTCTTAAGTAGGTGTGACTTGGACCTGCTTAACATGGGCCAGTATATAAATTAGACACATGTGCAACTCTTGGGTATCTTTATTGAGGAAACGTTTCGCCCCACACAGTGGCTTCATCAGTCCAATACAATGAAGAAACGTGAAGAACAGGAGGAGAATGAGGTAATCAGTCCCTCAACCTTGAGTCGATGTGGTCAGTCCATCAATCTTGAATAGAATGCGGCATATGTGCGGAGAAGCAGCTTATAAACCGTAGGCAGGAGAGGTAAAGCAGTCGTAGGTGGTGTCACATTTGTCCACATTTGACGGTGTCGGTTCTCTGAACCAGTCATCTGCAATGGGTCAGTAGGCCTGCAGTAGTGCTCCTTCCTTCTTAAGTGGGTGTGACTTGGACCTGCCAAGCATGAGCCAGTAGGCCTGCAACAGTGCTTCTTTCCTATGTTCTCATGTATCATGAAAAATGGCCTTGGTTTCCAGGTGTTCATCATGGAACACAGGTTCATCGCTGGTGAACCTCAACACCACTGAGCTACGGGAACACAGGTTCATGGGTGGTGAACCTCACACACACTTTAGCTACGGGAACACAGGTTTATCGCTGGTGAACCTACAACACCACTGAGCTACGGAACACAGGTTCATGCTTGGGGAACCTTCAACCCCATTTAGCTACGGAACACAGGTTCATGGCTGGTGAACCTCACAAACCACTGAGCTACGGGAACACAGGTTCATCGCTGGTGAACCTCACAACACCACTGAGCTACGGCAACACAGGTTCATCGCTGGTGAACCTTACAACACCACTGAGCTACGGCAACACAGGTTCATGGCTGGTGAACCTTACAACACCACTGAGCTACGGGAACACAGGTTCATGGCTGGTGAACCTCCCAAAACCACTGAGCTAGGAACACAGGTTCATGCTTTGGGGAACCTCACAACACCACTGAGCTACGGAACACAGGTTCATCGCTGGTGAACCTCACAACACCACTGAGCTACGGGAACACAGGTTCATCGCTGGTGAACCTCACAACACCACTGAGCTACGGAACACAGGTTCATCGCTGGTGAACCTTACAACACCACTGAAATACGGAACACAGGGTTTATGGCTGGTGAAAACCCCAACACCACTGAGCTCCCCACGGCCCCAACCCACCCCACACGGTTTATCGCTGGTGAACCTCACAACAACCCCTGAGCTACGGGAACACAGGTTCATCGCTGGTGAACCTCACAACACCACTGAGCTACGGCAACACAGGTTCATCGCTGGTGAACCTCACAACACCACTGAGCTACGGGAACACAGGTTCATGGCTGGTGAACCTCACAACACCACTGAGCTACGGGAACACAGGTTCATCGCTGGTGAAATTAAAACACCAACTGAACTACGGCAACACAGGTTCATGGCTGGTGAACCTCAACACCACTGAACTACGGCAACACAGGTTCATAGCTTGTGAACCTCAACACCACTGGGGCTACGGGAACACAGGTTCATGGCTGGTGAACCTCCAACACCACTGAGCTACGGGAACACAGGTTCATCGCTGGTGAACCTCACAACACCACTGAGCTACGGGAACACAGGTTCATCGCTGGTGAACCTCACAACACCCTGGCTCAGTCCCCTTCCCTTTTCCGTGGGGTTTTTTCCCCCCACTTTCCTGCGCTCACGGTCATTTCCCCTTTTTTTCTCACACCCCTTCCTAGGGAAACCTTTCATCCCTTGAAACCTCCTCTTCACCCTAGTCCCTTTTTTTCTTCTTTCCTTTTAACCTCCCACACCCTGAGTGGGAAACAAGGTTATCTTGGTGCCCCACAACCCACTAGTTTGGCAAACGGTTAGTTCTCACACCACCCTTAACTACCAAAACCTTCACCCTATGCCTCCAACCCTCTAACCCCCCCAACACCAATTCCCTAAACCTCACAACCCCCCCCCCCATTTTAACACTCCTTCCCTCCTTTTGACTTATATAACAACACCAGCTTTCTAATCCCCAACTTTATTTTTGGAAATTTTTCCCCTAATGGGTTTTGTATAATTTTAAAAATTTTTTCTAAACTCATAATTAAACAAAGGTATGAGGGGGAGAAAAGGTTTATCTTGAAAGGGTAACCAATACGAAAAGGAAAAGGAGTTAAGGAAAATAATAACCTCCCTAAGATAAGCTAACAAACCCCCCAACAAACTAATTTTAATAAAAAAAAACCCCTTATCCCCTTACCAAAAAAAAAAGAACAACTAGAGGGTGGGGAAATTAATTGGATAATGCAAAGGGGGAATATTTCTTGACAGCGGTATTAAAAAGGAATTGAAACCCCGCCCCCCCTAAATTTAAGCAGGGTAAAAATAACTCCCTTATAAAAAGAGGCCCCTGGAAAAGAAGGAAGAGAAAGGGTGGGGAAAATAATTTCACTAATAAGTGGAAAACCCTGGCTGACAAATGGAAAAAAAAAAACGGCCCGTCCGGGGAGGGGAAAAGTTGGGAGATGAAGGGAAGGGGGAAACCAGGGAGGGTGAGGAAAAGGGGGGGGTTGTTTTGAGAATAAAATGAAAAGGGATAGATATAAGTTATCCTCACGGGTTTATCCAATCATTATCACACCTTAAACCTCGCCACCCCTTCCCCCTCACCCCCCACCACCCCCAGTCCCCCCCTTCCCTTCCTCTCCAACAAATCACCCCTCCCTCTTCCCCCCATCCCCCCCCAAAAAACGCTCACTGAACAGCCAAATAATTGACAAAAGGTTGGTTGAGCTATTTAAAATTTTACCCTCATAAAAATATTTGTTTAAAACTCTTTTGAGTTTCTCAAAGTGCAGAAAATAAAAACCCAGACAGCCACTTTGTCTCGCTGTTCCAGACAGCCACTTTTCTGGGCTGTTACCATGACAGCCACTTTGTCTCCTGTTACCATGACAGCCACTTTGTCCGCTTTACCATACGCCCTTTGTCCGCTTTTTACCATGACACCATTTTGTCTAGCTGTTACCATGACACCACTTTTCTCGCTGTTACCATGACAGCCCTTTGTCTCGCTTTTTACCAGACAGCCATTTTTGTCTCGCTTTTTCCCATGACAGCCACTTTGCCCTCGCTTTACCATGACAGCCACTTTGTCTCCTCGTCTACCATGACAGCCACTTGAACCGCTTACCTGACAGCCACTTTCTCGCTTTTAAACCTTACAGCACTTTTCCCTTACCCTACACCCTCCCTTTCCTATAACACTCCCTTACCCTCCCTTGACTCATATACACAACACCGACTATAATCTAAGAGCTGATATTACTTTGAGAATTCGCTGAAACGGCCGGAATTTTGCTGACTACGCATTGTTGTGGAAGGATGAAGGCATTGTTGGAGGAACTGAGATGAGTACTCGAGATAAATTGAAGACATAAAGGTAGAGAGGATGAAGCAAGTGGAGTACTGGCAGTTGACAGTGAGACGAGAGCATGACGAGGCAGAAGAGAGGGGAAAGGATGAAGCATTATACTGGCTAGATTGAGCAGTGACGATAAGGGCGCGAGGACAAGACGGATTTCTGTAACAAAAAAACGGCCGTTTTCAACAGGGTGAGGGACAGAGTAAGGTGTGAAGGAAGGGGCCAATTGCTGGGACGGGTGAGCCAATTGGGGTTGCATTGAAGAATAAAACTTGTCAAAGGAAGTAGATCATAGTTATCCCTACAGTCTGTTTATCCTATCATTACTCACACCTTGAACCTCGCCACCTCTTTCCCCCTAACCCCCTTTCCATACCACCCGTCCCTTCCAGATCCCCCCCTTCCCTTTACCTTAACCAATTGCTCTTAATATCCCCTCGTTCCCTCTTCCTACCCCCATCCCCCAACAAACCTCACCTTGAACGCCAGAGTAATTGCAGAAAAGTTGGTTGAGCTATTTAATTTACACCTCATATAAATATTTGTGTTAAACTCGTTGAGTCTCTCAAAGTGCAGAAAATAACAGACCAGACAGCCACTTTGTCTCGCTGTTACCATGACAGCCACTTTGTCTCGCTGTTACCATGACAGCCACTTTGTCTCGCTGTTACCTTGATACCACTTGTCTCGCTGTTACCATGACACCACTTGTCTCGCTGTTACCATGACAGCCACTTTGTCTCGCTGTTACCATGACAGCCACTTTGTCTCGCTGTTACCATGACAGCCACTTTGTCTCGCTGTTACCATGACAGCCACTTTGTCTCGCTGTTACCATGACAGCCACTTTGTCTCGCTGTTACCATGACAGCCACTTTGTCTCGCTGTTACCATGACAGCCACTTTGTCTCGCTGTTACCATGACAGCCACTTTGTCTCGCTGTTACCATGACAGCCACTTTGTCTCGCTGTTACCATGACAGCCACTTTGTCTCGCTGTTACCATGACAGCCACTTGTCTCGCTGTTACCATGAAACAGCCACTTTTGTCTTTCGCTGTTACCATGACAGCCACTTTGTCTCGCTGTTACCATGACAGCCACTTTGTCTCGCTGTTACCATGACAGCCACTTTGTCTCGCTGTTACCATGATAACCACCTTGTTTCGCTGTTACCATGATATATCCTACTACCTTGTCTCGCTGTTACCATGATAACCACCTTTTTCGCTGTTATATCATGGTACAGATAACCACCTTGTTTCGCTGTTACCATGATAACCACCTTGTCTCGCTGTTACCATGATAACCACCTTGTCTCGCTGTTATCATGATAACCACCTTGTCTCGCTGTTATCATGATAACCACCTTGTCTCGCTGTTACCATGATAACCACCTTGTCTCGCTGTTACCATGATAACCACCTTGTCTCGCTGTTACCATGATAACCACTTTGTCTCGCTGTTACCATGATAACCACCTTGTCTCGCTGTTACCATGATAACCACTTTGTCTCGCTGTTACCATGATAACCACCTTGTCTCGCTGTTACCATGATAACCACCTTGTCTCGCTGTTACCATGATAACCACCTTGTCTCGCTGTTACCATGATAACCACCTTGCCTCGTTTTTACCATGATAACCACCTTGTCTCGCTGTTACCATGATAACCACCTTGTCTCGCTGTTACCATGATAATCACCTTGTCTCGCTGTTACCATGATAACCACCTTGCCTCGCTTTTACCATGATAACCACCTTGCCTCGCTTTTACCATGATAACCACCTTGTCCTCGCTTTTACCATGATAACCACTACCTCAAACTGTTGTCATGGCAAACACATTCGCTTCTATCAGTCTTTCACGGTTATTGTAAGTTTTTCTCTGCTAGCGTAGCGGCTACCACCACCAGGCTAACAATAGCTGCTATTGGCAACAACAACAACACCATGTAATAAGTATACAAGTACATAAACATCATTGAAGATAAACAAAGTTGAACTTCAGTCAAGGGATAAGTAAAGGTTAAATGGATCAGTGGAATTACGTATATCCGGTGTACACGTAATTATAAATGAATCTCAACAAGGTTATCTCAGAGATATAATATTCCGAGAATATAGGATATATACACCGAGAGGTGTATTTCTCTCAACGTATATATGCTGAGAATTTACTTTTAATCCTTATTTTAGAGATTAAGGTATTCTTGTCTGGTGGCGAGGAAGTTACGTGCAACTTTAATGACTAGTGTAGTCGATAGACTCTAAACGCCAACTGACCATTATTATCCGGGGACATGAAAATATTACAAAATAACATGGTGGGTAAAATAAATCACTCAAGTCCAACCTTGGACTAAGGTTTACCAATCGTGACAGACAACTAAAGTTCTCATCTTGGAGTCAGTTCTATACCGGACTTACAACCACACTTGCAAAAATAAAAACTGCACCGAGCACAATGAGGCTGTCTCCAGCCTCTGTAAATATCACAAGTCAGTCAAAACAATAATTGTAAGTAAACAACAATGTTTCGAGAGATAAATTAAATGGAAACACCGACAGGGAAATGTAAATCGACACACTAAGCTATGAGGCGTGAGTCCTCAGTCGCAGAAGCTCTGACTCTCATCTTTTACAGTCTCTCTACGATCCATGTTGGGGAGGGAAACCTTTAGCTTCATTGTCATCGTCTTTGATCTTTCACGATGAGCTACCCTAATCGCGTTGGAGCTGTGAATGACTCCTCAAAATTTGCACTTGCAACTGCCGTTATGGGTAGTTTGTAAGTGAAGTTTAACAGTATTCTGACGCGCCAGGACGCCTTTATTGTCGTGTGCAACGATGATGTTGAGGCTGAAATCCTACTCACCTCCGCCGCCACGACCACTCTCACTGACCGAGGCTTTACAGTCATGTCCTCTCCGACTTTAAGGTCATCAATGGGTTGTGAAGTAAGAAGTTTGTCCAGTCTCATGAAGAAGACAGTCATCTTGGCCCTTAAGACCGCCATGGAAAAGCAGAACCCCTGGGCTACACTGGAGCGCATTACCAAAATCTCTACTGCTTGATCCATGTTAAAAATCGCTTTTACTGATGTGAACATGGCTGCCCATGCTGTGGCTGAGAGTCTGGCCATCTATTATTACTTCATAAGCCCCAGTTATATTGAAGCAGAAAGGTACCACCTTATCCCACACTGCTGGAATTGCTATTCTTCTATGCACAGCACTAAGGACTGCCCCATTAAGGATACGAAGTTCTGTACGACCTGTGGTTGTGAGGGGTCACGATTTCAAAACCTGCTCCACTACCACTCCACCAACACCAACTTGCCTGAATTGCAAGAGCAACCACCACTCTCTTGCTGCAAAATGTCCTACTGGGCGTGAAATATTGGAAAAAAATTCAAGAAGCAGCACAGAAAAAGTCCGCTTCCAGATCTCCCAACAAATGACAAACTGATACCACTAAACTTCTCCAGGCTACTCAACCCTCCAGCACCACCTTCATACCTGACTGTGACTCAACCAAAATTTACTACTGTATGGTGTATGCCAATATGCAGAATATGGCTCTCCCTGGAACCTTCAACACCACCATTAATGAGCTCTTCAGGCTGAACAACATGCCAGAGTTTACTTTCCCTGCTTCCCCACCTTCTTCAGCCATACTCAAGACCACCTCAAATAATGTCAATGTTTCCACACCAGTAAGCTCCTCTCAAACAGCTCCACTACCACCACCGCCTTCACGTGACGAGACTCCTCCAAATTCCACCAATGAGAGGCCACCATCGACTTCTTCCACCACTACTGCAATGGACCAATCAGCCAGCACCGTCGTAGACTCGCCCTCTGTATCCTCTTTTGAGGAAGAGAAGGAAGATGTTGATTACTCCTGCACCAGTTCACCTACTTGGGACAACCTGACTTTCTACACATCTTTGAATGAGGACACAGTGATCCGCACAGAACTGTACAAAGGGCTCTGTGCAGAGTCTGTAAAATTCGCTTGTGAGACTCCACACCATTTCACTCTTACCCAAGTTCTGGAGTTAATAAAACCACTCCGTTTTACTTTTGGTAATAAAACAAAACTGTACCACCTCTCCAGAACTAATTTCAAAAAATTTGTAAACGGCTCTTCCTCAAATGCTGCACGCTAAATAACACCGAGCTGTGCCTGTTGTCCCCACCTGCCTCCCCTCCTGTAACCAAGCCTGCTGCATGATACCCAAGAATCAAAACTTTCACCAACTAGGAACGATGCATTCTCATCCTCAGACTACCCCGCCTGCTTCTCCAGTCTTCCACACGAGCACCTAGCTGCTGGGTTAGCCCTGCCACTATCTCTTCTACTCATAACCTTCCTCTCACCAATCTACTCTTCCCCTATTCCCACTTCCCCTAAACTTTCTTGTCTTGTCTTGTCTTGCCTCGTGAGCGGACACTGAACGAATCTGCCTCTCTCTCAAGCTTGTGACATTATAAGTCCACAGAGAGCATAGCTATATATCTCCACAAATGGCAGCGTCCCAGACGCCACTGGTGGACTGTCTGAATATATCCCATGTACTAAACTGGCATAAAATATGACAAAAATCCCCAGGCTTCCAAAATAAGTGTTAAAATGTGTTTGTGCGGAGTCAGCTAGGTGTAAAAATGTGCATCCTACTCCTGGTATGTCTGGAGGCTGAGGGTTTCAAACTGTATCAGGGACAACGGGGATGGGGAGGCATCTCACAACCTCACAATGACTTGACCAAAAAAGGTGACAAAAACACACCTCAGTCACTTCCACTAATTATCTGGTAATTTTAACAAAATTTTGTAAAACTATGTGCATGATCTACAATATTCAATGCATGACGCTAATGTAATTGAATATTATAGTTCTAAGAATGATACCAAATGCTAATACAGATAACTGCAATCATATATTAAGCAAATATATATTATTATACAAGTTGTACATAAACGGTATACAATACCGACATAATGAAAATTAAACAGATGTACAACATCTGGGTATCTTTATTGTAAACGTTTCGCCATCCAGTGGCTTTATCTCTACAAATTCAAGGACATAGATTGGAAGACAGGAGAATTATATACAGATGAGGTTATCAGTCCCTCAGCCTCGGAGGTGGTGTGAAGAATACTGCATATAGTTCTCCTGTCTTCCAGATATGTCCTTGAATTTGTATTGATGGCTAAACGTCTACAATAAAAATACCCACAAAATGGATGGTGAAACATCTACAGTAAAGATGCCCAGATATTGCACATGTGTCTGATTTTTATATTATTAAACAAGTTCGGTATTATTTCAGCTAATTCTAATAATAATAAAAAGAGCTTTGTATATACCTTATATACCAATAGCAGAATATACCGACATGTGTGCGGTTTATGGAATTTTATAGAGGGAGCGTTTCGTTCACCAGGGACTCTATCAGTTCCCACAGAGGCTAATAAAGAGAGCATACATATAGAGAAGAAGATGTGAGGTGAGATATAGAGCTGGGCGAGAAACATCACCTGTCGTGATAAATTAGACACATGTGCAACACTTGGGTATCTTTATTGAGAAAACGTTTCGCCACACAGTGGCGAAACAGCCTTGAGCCGATGTAATCAGTCCGTCAATCTTTCAAGATTGATGGAACGGTTACATCGACTCAAGGTTGAGGGACTGATTACCTGAAACTCCTGATTTTCACCATCATCCTTTGTATGGACTGATGAAGTCACTGTGTGGAGAAAGGTTTCCCCAATTAAGATACCCAAGTGTTGCACACGTGTCTAATTTATCAACTTGTCGGTTCTCCGAACCATTTATCTACATCACCTGTCGTGGTGTGACTCAGTCAAGCGGTACATCAAACGCTATAAAATTAGAATGGGCCAGTAGGCCGACTGCAGTGCTCCTTCCTAGATCTTTACATAAATAGCAGTATCATGTCTGATGAGAATAAGTTTGGCCAGTGTTCCTGACATTCTGAATTATCCTGATTGCTGTGTGACGGTGTTAGTGGTGGCCATCAGAGCTGATTCCAAGTACTGCCAATTGTAATTGTCTGCTTCTTTGATAACTTGTATGAGGTCGGGGAAGCTCATCAGATGGTTTCCGTGTTACAGTGAATAGCACAAGTAAACCATACCCCCGGCCGGGATTGAACCCGCGGTCATAGAGTCTCAAAACTCCAGCCCGTCGCGTTAGCCACTAGACCAGCTAGCCACAATAAGATTCATCCAACTTGGTATATTTCTACACCATAGGAAGGTTAGCACAGGCACCTCTGTGACCACAAATGCAAGTTTTTACAGACGAATCTCCAGCTAGCGTGGCCGTGACGAACTCTAGCTCAAGTCCCTTCACTGCCGTCAACATGACTCAAGAAAGCACAAGTGTTATGTGAGTCTTCTAACAGGCGTTCCTGTGTTCGTTGATCCTCGCGTTCACATTCCCTGGAGATTGTACCCAGGTAAAACTATCACAACGTTCGTAGACGACAGAAGGTTACGGTTCTCTTTTTAACTGAGTCTTTTTGTAATGTTGGAAGCTATGTTGCCAGCGTTAGCGTTGGCTTTGGCTAAGAATATGAAAAGGTTATTGCTTGTGATGTCGACAAGTTGAACTATGAATCTTCTGGGGAATAGAATCCTGTCTGGCGTTGTATAGTATTTTCTCAGCTTTTCTTAGTATAGTCACATTTTTGGAGGATTCCACGCGTAGAATAGATTCTGTGAACTCTTACATGCTTTGATCTATTGTTGGTCTATTGTGACTTAGTAAATTATTTTTGTTGGTGAGGTCTGAGGTGTTTGTCTTCTCTTTTGCAGATCGTGACACCCAGGAAGGAAATCTGGTCTTTTTTCTTTTCTTTTTTGGGGGTAAATTTTTTGAAGGTTCTTGGGTGCTGAAGCGTTGTGAAGCGATGATCAGGATACCGTCGACGTATCAAAGCCGTGATACCTCTCAAGAAATGTAGACCGTTAACCTCTCCTCCACAAGTTGAATGTACAGATTGGTCATGACTGCGCTCAGTGGAGAACCCCTGGCCATGACTGCGCTCAGTGGAGAACCCCTAGCCATGACTGCGCTCAGTGGAGAACCCCTGGCCATGACTGCGCTCAGTGGAGAACCCCTGGCCATGACTGCGCTCAGTGGAGTACCCCTGGCCATGACTGCGCTCAGTGGGGAGCCCTTGCCCATGACTGCGCTCAGTGCGGAACCCCTAGTCATGATTGAGCTTAGTGGGGAGCCCCTGGCCATGACTGAGCTCAGTGGGGAGCCCCTGGTCATGACTGCGTTCAGTGGGGAACCCCTGGTCATAACTGCGCTCAGCGGGGAACCCCTGGTCATGACTGCACTCAGTGGGGAGCCTCTGGCCATGACTGCGCTCAGTGGGGAGCCCCTGGCCATGACTGCGCTCAGTGGGGAGCCCCTGGTCATGACTGCGCTCAGTGGGGAGCCCCTGGCCATGACTGCGCTCAGTGGAGAACCCCTGGCCATGACTGTGCTCAGTGGAGAACCCTGGCCATGACTGCGCTCAGTGGAGAACCCCTGGCCATGACTGCGCTCAGTGGAGAACCCATGGTCATGACTGCACTCAGTGGGGAGCCTCTGGCCATGACTGCGCTCAGTGGGGAGCCCCAGGTCATGGCTGCGCTCAGTGGGGAGCCCCTGGCCATGACTGCACTCAGTGCAGAACCCCTAGCCATGACTGCACTCAGTGGAGAACCCCTGGCCATGACTGCGCTTAGTGGAGAACCCTGGCCATGACTGTGCTCAGTGGGGAGCACCTGGCCATGACTGTGCTCAGTGGAGAACCCTGGCCATGACTGCGCTCAGTGGAGAACCCCTGGCCATGACTGCGCTTAGTGGAGAACCCCTGGCCATGACTGCGCTCAGTGGAGAACCCCTGGCCATGACTGCGCTTAGTGGAGAACCCCTGGCCATGACTGCGCTCAGTGGGGGAACCCCTGGCCATGACTGCACTCAGTGGGGAAAAGCCCCTGGCCATGACTGCGCTCAGTGGGGAGCCCCTGGTCATGACTGCGCTCAGTGGGAAGCCCCTGCCATGACTGCGCTCAGTGGAGAACCCCTGGCCATGACTGCGCTCAGTGGAGAACCCCTGGCCATGACTGCGCTCAGTGGGGAGCCCCTGGCCATGACTGCGCTCAGTGGAGAACCCTTAGCCATGACTGCGCTCAGTGGAGAACCCCTAGCCAAACTGGCTCAAAACCCCTACATGACGCCTCAGTGGAGAACCCTTGGCCATGACTGCGCTCAGTGGGAACCCCTGGTCCATGACTGCGCTCAGTGGGGAGCCCTGGCCATGACTGCGCTCAGTGGGAAAAGCCCCTGCCATGACTACGCTCAGTGGAGAGTCCCTGGCCATGACTGCGCTCAGTGGAGAACCCCTAGCCATGACTGCACTCAGTGGGGATCCCCTGGTCATGACTGCGCTCAATGGAGAATCCCTGGCCATGACTGCGCTCAGTGGAGAACCCTAGCCATGACTGCGCTCAGTGGGGATCCCTGGCCATGACTGCGCTAAATGGGAGCCCCTGGCCATGACTGCGCTCAGTGAGAACCCCTAGCCATGACTGCGCTCAGTGGAGAACCCCTGGCCATGACTGCGCTCAGTGGGGAGCCCCTGGCCATGACTGCGCTCAGTGGAGAACCCCTGGTCATGACTGCGCTCAGTGGAGAACCCCTAGCCATGACTGCGCTCAGTGGAGAACCCCTGGTCATGACTGCGCTCAGTGGGGAACCCCTCTAGCCCAGGGGGACCCGGGCATGACACCTCAGTGGAGAACCTCCTTATACTGCGCTCAGTGGAGAACCCCTAGCCATAACTGCGCTCAGTGGAGAACTCCTGGTCATGACTGCGCTCAGTGGGGAACCCCTGGCCATGACTGCGCTCAGTGGAGAACCCCTAGCCATAACTGCGCTCAGTGGGGAACCCCTGGCCATGACTGCGCTCAGTGGAGAACCCCTAGCCATGCCCTGCGCTGAGTGGGAACCCCTAGGTCGTGACTGCGCTCAGTGGAGAACCCCTAGCCATAACTGCGCTCAGTGGGGAACCCCTGGCCATGACTGCGCTCAGTGGGGAACCCCTGACCATAACTGCGCTCAGTGGGGAACCCCTGGCCATGACTGCGCTCAGTGGAGAACCCCTGGCCATGACTGCGCTCAGTGGAGAACCCCTAGCCATGACTGCGCTCAGTGGAGAACCCCTAGCCATGACTGCGCTCAGTGGAGAACCCCTAGCCATGACTGCGCTCAGTGGAGAACCCCTAGCCATAACTGCGCTTAGTGGAGAACCCCTAGCCATGACTGCGCTTAGTGGAGAACCCCTAGCCATAACTGCGCTCAGTGGCGAACCCCTAGCCATGACTGCGCTCAGTGGAGAACCCCTGGCCATGACTGCGCTCAGTGGGGAGCCCCTGGCCATGACTGCGCTCAGTGGAGAACCCCTAGCCATGACTGCGCTTAGTGGAGAACCCCTAGCCATGACTGCGCTTAGTGGAGAACCCCTAGCCATAACTGCGCTCAGTGGAGAACCCCTAGCCATAACTGCGCTCAGTGGAGAACCCCTGGCCATGACTGCGCTTAGTGGAGAACCCCTAGCCATGACTGCGCTTAGTGAGAACCCCTAGCCATGACTGCGCTCAGTGAGAACCCCTAGCCTGACTGCGCTCAGTGGAGAACCCCTAGCCATACTGCGCTTAGTGGAGAACCCCTAGCCATGACTGCGCTTAGTGGAGAACCCCTAGCCATGACTGCGCTCAGTGGAGAACCCCTAGCCGTGACTGCGCTCAGTGGAGAACCCCTAGCCATGACTGCGCTCAGTGGAGAACCCCTAGCCATGACTGCGCTCAGTGGAGAACCCCTAGCCATGACTGCGCTCAGTGGAGAACCCCTAGCCATGACTGCGCTCAGTGGAGAACCCCTAGCCATGACTGCGCTCAGTGGAGAACCCCTGGCCATGACTGCGCTCAGTAGAGAACCCCTAGCCATGACTGCGCTCAGTAGAGAACCCCTAGCCATGACTGCGCTTATGAGAACCCCTAGCCATGACTGCGCTTCAGTGGAGAACCCCTAGCCATAAACTGCGCTCAGTGGAGAACCCCTGGCCATAAACTGCGCTCAGTAGAGAACCCCTAGCCAGACTGCGCTCAGTGGAGAACCCCTAGCCATGACTGCGCTCAGTGGAGAACCCCTAGCCATGACTGCGCTCAGTGGAGAACCCCTAGCCATGACTGCGCTCAGTGGAGAACCCCTAGCCATGACTGCACTCAGTGGAGAACCCCTAGCCATAACTGCGCTCAGTGGAGAACCCCTAGCCATGACTGCGCTCAGTGGAGAACCCCTCGCCATGACTGCGCTCAGTGGAGACCCCCTGGCCATGACTACGCTCAGTGGAGAACCCCTAGCCATAACTGCGCTCAGTGGAGAACCCCTGGCTATGACTGCGCTCAGTGGAGAACCCCTAGCCATGACTGCGCTCAGTGGAGAACCCCTAGCCATAACTGCGCTCAGTAGAGAACCCCTAGCCATGACTGCGCTCAGTGGAGAACCCCTAGCCATAACTGCGCTCAGTAGAGAACCCTAGCCATGACTGCGCTCAGTAGAGAACCCCTAGCCATGACTGCGCTCAGTAGAGAACCCCTAGCCATGACTGCGCTCAGTAGAGAACCCCTAGCCATGACTGCGCTCAGTAGAGAACCCCTAGCCATGCGCTATGACTGAATGTATATGTAATTCTGAAAAGAGAATTAACTAAGGTTTGCACATAGGTCGATCGCATCACCTAAGTTGACGAGTGACACACGTGCAACACTTAGGTATCTTTAAAGTGGAAACTTAGAAGTGGAAGATGAGAAGGACTTTGAGGCAGTCAGTCCCCTAGACTGGAGATAATGTGTTCCCTCCATTAATCTTGCTAAAAAGTGGAAGAAGTGAGCTAAGAACACTTTGACTGACGAGTTAAGACATACACTTCTCTTTGCCATTAGATGAAAGCGAAGGCGTTGTAGACACTTCCCAATTTATAATTATTATAAATCTGAAATTCTGGAGCCGTGTGTGGTGCAGTAAATGGAATACATTACCATGCAATATTATATTCACAATACTAAGCGAATACGTGAGTAAACTTAACCAGAGTTGGCACGAACTTAACCAGAGCTTGCACGAATTTAACCAGAGCTTGCGCGAACTTAACCAGAGCTTGCACGAATTTAACCAGAGCTTGCGCGAATTTAACCAGAGCTTGCACGAATTTAACCAGAGCTTGCACGAATTTAACCAGAGCTTGCACGAATTTAACCAGAGCTTGCGCGAATTTAACCAGAGCTTGCACGAATTTAACCAGAGCTTGCGCGAATTTAACCAGAGCTTGCACGAATTTAACCAGAGCTTGCACGAATTTAACCAGAGCTTGCACGAATTTAACCAGAGCTTGCACGAATTTAACCAGAGCTTGCACGAATTTAACCAGAGCTTGCACGAATTTAACCAGAGCTTGCACGAATTTAACCAGAGCTTGCACGAATTTAACCAGAGCTTGCACGAATTTAACCAGAGCTTGCACGAATTTAACCAGAGCTTGCACGAATTTAACCAGAGCTTGCACGAATTTAACCAGAGCTTGCACGAACTTAACTAGAGCTTAACCGATTAATTTTTCAGTACTTTAATGAATTAACCATTTGATTTAACTCTTCACCAAGTTGTACGAATTATATCAACTTGTTTATCCGTGCTTATTTCACGCGCTTAAAATTCAATTTAACAGAGCTTGCGCGAATTAATATTCGGTATTTACACTTCACTTCCAAGTTCCAAATTTAACCGGTTTTCATGACCAGAGCTGAGAATTTAAGATTGAAAGGGGAACAGATCGCCACAATTTAAATTTATGAAAAGATTGCAGGTTTTAAAATACAATTACCAGACTTTAGATTAAAAGAGGGTACTATGCCAAGAGCTGCACAAAACCTAAGTGTCCGCCAGACTGTTTCAACAGAGCTCCCACTATGTAAAGGTGGAATTACCAATAGCCCTTGCCGTTAACAGGAGCTTGACAGACAAATTAAAGCGGTGCCGAATTTAACCTGAGCTGTGCACGTTTAACGGTTGGACACGTTTCCAGGCCAGCAATTTAACCCAACCATGGTTTACGAGCTTGCCCTGATCACCGAGCCCTTTTACGTGAACCCGAGCTGGGCACGTTTGATCCCGAATTTCCAGTAACTTCACGGAAGTAAACCAACTTCAAATTTACCACGTGCTTCAAATTAACACCGGGCGAAAAAGAGCTTGCTTAACAGACTGCACGAATTAACAAGCTTGGCGTTAAAATTCTAGGAATGTAAATGAAGCTATGTCGAATACCCGATTGCCGAATTTAGCAGGCCTTCACGTATTTCCATTCACAAATAAAGCTTTGCAGCAAATTCCGCAGCTCATGAATAAAATGATGCACGAATTTCAGCGCAATTCACCAGGCTTCATTTAACCAGAAACATCGCAGTTTGAAAACTTCTCGTTTTACAGTGCTTTGACGAATTAACGGTTCACTTAACCAATTGTTTTTTTAACAGATTGACTTTTACCTCACTGAGAAAAAGAGCTTGATGAATTTTTGACCCGAAGGTTGGAATTTTAACCAAAAGCTTGAACGAAAATCAATTAATTTGAGCTTGCGGATACAGAGTGAAGAAAAACTTGACGTTAAACGAGTTCAAAACTTCTAGCAGAGATAACATTGTTGTAACCAGAGCAATGACACGAATTTAGCTCAGCTTGCACGAATTTACAGACTTGCCGAATTTAACAGACTTGCACGAATTTAACAGAGCTTGCCGAATTTAACCAGAGCTTGATGAATTTACCAAGTTCTTGCAAATTAACCAGAAGTTCAGCGAATTTAACCAGAGCTTGCACGAATTACCAGAGCTTGCATGATTTAACCAGAGCTTGCACGAATTTTAACAGAGCTTGCACGAATTTAACCAGAGCTTGTACGAATTTACCAGAGCTTGCACGAATTTAGCAGAGCTTGCACGAATTTAACCAGAGCTTGCACGAATTTAACCAGAGCTTGCATGAATTTAAACCCGAAAATTGCACGAATTTAACCAGAGCTTACACGAACTTAACCAGAGCTTGCACGAATTTAACCAGGCTTGTACGAATTTAACCAGAGCTTGCAAGGAATTAACCGAGCTTCACGAATTTAACCAGAGCTTGCATGAATTTAACCAGAGCTTGCATGAATTTAACCAGAGCTTGCGGGGAATTTTAAACCCGAGCTTGCACGAATTTAACCAGAGCTTGCAGAATTTAACCAGAAACTTGCACGAATTTAACCAGAGCTTGCACGAATTTAACCAGAGCTTGCACGAATTTAACCAGAGCTTGCACGAATTTAACCAGAGCTTGCACGAATTTAACCAGAGCTTGCACGAATTTAACCAGAGCTTGCATGAATTTAACCAGAGCTTGCACGAACTTAACTAGAGCTTAACCGATTAATTTTTCAGTACTTTAATGATACTCTTTTTTTAACTCTCAAATCTGTATGATTATTATCAACTTGTTATCATCGTGACTTATTCACGCTCTTAGTTCATTAATCATAATCACGTAGTAAGAATAATTATTCAATGTATTTCTTACACTTTACTCTCCATAATTCATTACGTGTCATCGGCAGGGAGAGTAAATTTAGATGAAAGGGGAAATATCCCGACAATTTATGATGAAAGAGATGCAGGGTTGTTAGTAAAACAAAGCACACTGAAGGAAAGAGGGTACTACTGCCAAAGAGGCACAAACCATAAGTGTCCGGAGCCCAAGACTGTTCAACAGCCTCCCACTATGTATAAGGGGAATTACCAATAGGCCCCTGGCTGCCTTCAAGAGGGAGCTGGACAGACACTTAAAGTCGGTGCCGGATTACCTGTGCTGTGGTTCGTACGTTGGACTACGTGCGGCCAGCAGTGACAACCTGGTTGATCACGCCCTGATCCACCGGGAGGCCTGTTCGTGGACCGGGCCTCGGGGGCGTTGATCCCCGGAATTCCCTCCAGGTAAACTTCAGGTAGGTAAACCACTCAAACCTTACCACCGTCTTCATAAAGCAGCCGGGCAAAAGAGATGCTAACAACATGCGTGGAAGAAAAGATGGTGTAGTTCTAGGAATTAATGAAAATATATCGATACTGAATGCCGAACTCTGCAGGTCACTTCACTGTATCATTCACAAATAAACTTTGTGCAGCAAGATTCGCCAGCTCGAAAATATGATGAATACTTTCGCGTCAAGCATCAGGCATCATGACCTGAAACATCGCCAGTTTGAAAACTTCTTGTTTGCAGATGTCGGGTGGTTGAGCGGAGGTAAGGTTCTTAGACCAATTTTTACTCTTCGTCACAGAATTGACTTCTTTCTCACTGAGAAAGGAAGAGGTCAAGATACATTTTCTGACCCCTTGAATGGATTTGGAATTTTGCCTAAGAGACGTATGAAGAAAATTTAATTAATTTGATTCTTAGGATGCAGAGTGAAGGAAAACTGACGTGTATAACGAGATCAAAACTTCTGAGGGAGAGATAAACATGTTTGTGAAACAGGACAATGAAGGTAATTTTCTCACTTTCCTTGTTAAGAACTCTCATCCAACAACGAAAGGAATTTACAGATTCCTATGGAAAGATATAGCATTCTTTAAATTCCAGTTCCCATTGAGAGATTTCGAGAAGAGATTTAGTTATTTCCAAGAGCATTTCCAGGAGATAAGAATCTTTCAGAATCCATTTGAAGTTTGACCAGATGACTTAAGTAAAATATTTAAGCTGGAACTCAGTGACTTGCAAGTCAATGACACTGTCAGAAACATTTACAAGGACGGCAGTCTGGTGAAACCTTATGCAAGCCTATCTGACACATACATAAATTCAAAGTTATCGCAGATATGTTCTTTCTTTGGCAACACAGACACACACACACAGACACACACAGACACACACACACACACACACACACACACACACACACACACACACACACAAAGACAGGATGTTCCAGAGATTGGACACAGTAACAAGGGGACACAGTTGGAAGCTGAAGACACAGATGAATCACAGGGATGTTAGGAAGTATTTCTTCAGCCACAGAGTAGTCAGTAAGTGGAATAGTTTGGGAAGCGATGTAGTGGAGGCAGGATCCATACATAGCTTTAAGCAGAGGTATGATAAAGCTCACGGTTCAGGGAGAGTGACCTAGTAGCGATCAGTGAAGAGGCGGGGCCAGGAGCTCGGACTCGACCCCCGCAACCTCAACTAGGTGAGTACAACTGAGTACACACACACACACACACACACACACACACCATGCACACTAGTGAACAAAATTTTTAAAGGATAAAAACTTAATGATAAATAAGCATTTGCACAAAATTTTAAGCCTCTAAACCTGAATTTGATGTCACTGCGCTTACTTCTAAACTTCAGCTTCAGGTATCACACAAGATTACGTAAATAAGAAGTTTTAACTTTGCTAAACTTCAGCATTCAGCAAGTTAATTCATATGTGACTGAATAATAATAAACTGTTACAGTCATTTCAACTTTATTACATATGGGATAACCTATTTTCAAATGAGATATAGTTTTTAATACTAAATCTTATTCTTTTAGTATAATAAAATCTGAGCGAAATGGTAAATTATGTTACACCTTTCCGTTAATCAGCCAGTTGTTGGAAACGAGAATTATTCCTGTAATAAAATAAGTGATTTACGGACGACCTGCCCTGGTATTGATTCGTCTAGTTTATGAGAACAATACTTATTGTTATTAATGTCTGTTATGGCTTATGCAGAGAATAAGGTGACAATTGTGCTGGAACAAATAAGAGTCTCAGAATACGCTTATTTATTTACTTCATGTTAGTAACAAAGAGGAAACTTAACCAGGAATTAATATTTTCCTTGGAGTAAGTTGGTTGCAAATAATTTGAGAGTCTGTAAATTATATTGAAAGATTACCTTCTATTTCCCAAACACTGAATGACCTTTATAAACTTAGAACTTGACTCTTCTTAATGAAAATAATAATATTAAAATGGTATAAAATACCGACAGGTTGTTAGGTAAGACACATATGCAACAGTTAGGTATCTTTATTTCGAAACGTTTTAAGGGTGATGGACTGATTACATCGTCTTCAAGTATCTTCTGCTTCTATCAACTTTTATGTACTCGACTGAAGAAGCCTACTGTGTAGGCGAAACGTTTCGAAATAAAGATACCTAACTGTTGCATATGTGTCTTACCTAACAAAATAATAATAATTGAAAGAAAGACAGACAGGAATACATACATAAGAACAGCCACAGAGTCGAGCAGATATACAGAGGGGAACTAGAACGAACATATGGGAGATAAAAATCAGACAAAACGGAAGCATACAAAAAGAGATAAATAATTAACATAGCAGTGAGAAACTTAACAGAGATTTACTGGGTCGCCTCACTGATTATAACCCCTGAGTCACCATCCGTCTTGGCAGGAGGACGCTCAGGAAGGCGCGATGCCTTGCAAATCATACCCGAACAGAATTTATTTCTTTTATTCAGGGAAATGCGTGAAACTGGAGGTCATGCAGCGTTTTAAATGTTAAGGAATAAGGATATATTCTCAGTATGGTCTATTCCCCTTATTGTGCTTGGGAACAAAGCAACCCAGTGAGAAGGTAGAGAGGAAACTGTGTCTTCCAAACAAGCAATCGTTTTATGTCTAAACCGCTATTTCTCTCACACTCTCTCCTCACTCACCTCTCTCTCACTCCCTTACATTTTATCTTAGTGTCACACCTCGCTCACTCCCTCTCATTTTTTCACTCTCTCCCCTTGTTTCTCAATCACTCTATTCATTCGCCCCTCTACCTTACCTCCTCTTCACCTATTCTCTACACGTACAAAATCATTTTAATAATTATTCTAAGCTTAACACAAGAGCTCCAGCTTGTGTTTCTCAATAAAATATTGACTCTGTCAGTCAACATTCATCGATTTTCTATACTGCATCCTTGTCTGCGCTTATTATAACCATGAGCAGTAATTGTTACGAGAGGCCAGTGCACTGCGTTGTTGGAAGGAGGGAGGGAGGGGATGCAAGACAAGGATAGGTAAGGAGGGAGGAAGGTTGGGAAAAAGGGAGGGTAAGAGGAATGGAAGAAGGGAAAAGGGAGAAAGAGGAAGGGGGGTTGAGAGACGAAAAGTAGGAATGAAGAGAAAGAGGAATGATCAGACAAGGAAAGATGAGGAGATGGAAGAGGAAAAGGATGGGGAGGAAAAAGGAAGGAACAATGATGGAGTGAGAAAAAAAAAAAGCCCAGAGAAGAAGGGACAGATGGAAAAAGGAAGAGAAGGCTGTGAAGAGAGAATGGGGAAGGGAGACAATTTCAACAAACAAGGTATTGCTTACAATACCTTGTTACTTCGTGAGCTCTGTACAACGCTACTGAACGTCTCCACTATGTTGCAAAAGCCACTGGCTGACTCCAAGATCAACTGTGCAGTTGTAGAGGTCACGGCGGGTGTCTTTGATCGGGCACGGCACCAGAGCCTCCTGGGAGTACTCCAAGCACTAGCAATATCTGCTACAACAACCAGGGTCTGTAAGCTACTTATTCGGCGCCAGAGTACCACAAGGGAGTGTGCTTGGTCCCTCACAAGGGAATGTCTACTTCAGTGGCTAACTATAGATCATCCCTACATTCCATGCCAACACAGTGCTGGACGATACGCCTGGGCATGTCACTTAACACTTGCTGCCCCTGTTACCTAGTAGCAAGTAAATACCGAGGAGTTAGAGGCTTCATGAAAGAAGAACTTCAGTGGAAATAAGCCTCGATGCACAGGAACAGATGTTCACTACTGACTACCAGCAACCAGCTTGATGCTGTATCTGCTTGAGAAATGTTGATAGGGACTCCGATTCGAAACAGTCAACGCTAGTCTAGACTCTAAAGTGACGCCTAGACACAACAAAATTATCACTATAGTGTGAAGACAGCATTTGGTGAAAAGGATGATATCCTAAACACATTAAACAAAACGAAGGTTTTCAAGGTTATCCCTCTGACCGAACTTCGTAGCCAGCAAGAAGACTGTTATTACACCACAAGACGGTCTACTATCAGTGATTACTCACTTTTCATCTGACTCGAATTTGGAATATATTTTCACAATATGTACCGTAAAAATAAGAAAAATAAAAAGGAGGCCAAACCAAGGCACCTTTCCAGAGGTATATCTAGTATCACCTTCATAATACGGGAAGCAGTCAAGTGAATGTGATGCGTAGGGAAACTTTTCTTACACCATTCTACCTGCTGGCACTGGCAGCGTCACTCTGGCACTGGTAGTGTCACTAGCATTGGCAGTGTCACTCTGGCAGTAGCGTCACTCTGGCACTGATAGTGCCACTCTGGCACTAGCATCACTCTGGCACTAGTGTCACTGGCACTGGTAGAGCCACTCCAGCAGTAGTAGTGTCACTCTGAAACTAGTGTCACTCTGGCACTGGTAGTGTTACTCTGGAATTGGTGTCACTCAGGCATTGATAGTGCCACTATGGCACTAGCATCAGTCTCTAGGACTA
The DNA here is from genome assembly GCF_026875155.1 of Cherax quadricarinatus. NCBI lineage: Eukaryota > Metazoa > Arthropoda > Malacostraca > Decapoda > Parastacidae > Cherax > Cherax quadricarinatus. The sequence goes on along the minus strand of NC_069443.1, from coordinate 27,253,672 downwards.
GTGTCTCTGGCACTAGTAGTGTCACTCTGGCACTGGAAGAGCTACTCTGGCAATAGTAATGTCACTCTGAAACTAGTGCCACTTTGGCAGTTTCACTCGGGTAGTAGTGTCACTGTGGCATTGATAGTGCCACTCTGGCACTGGCATCACTCTGGCACTAGTAGTGTCACTCGGGCACTAGTAGTGTCACTCGGGCACTAGGGCCACTCTGGCACTGGTAGAGCCACTCTGGCAGTAGTAGTGTCACTCTGAAACCAGTGCTACTCTGGTAGTGGTAGTGCCACTATGGCACTGGTATTGTCACTCTGGCACTAGTAATGTCACTCTGGCACTGGTAGTGACACTATGGAACTAGTAATGTCACTCTGGCACTACTAGTGTCACTCTGGCGCTGGGAGTGTCACTCTGGCACTGGTAGTGTCACTCTTGCACTGGTAGTGTCACTCTTGCACTGGTAGTGTCACTCTGGCACTAGCAATGTCACTCTGGCACTGGTAGTGTCACTCTGGCACTAGTAATGTCACTTTGGCACTGGTAGTGTTATTCTGGGACTAATAGTGTCACTCTGGCACTGGTAGTGTCACTCGGGCAGTAGTAGTGTCACTCGGGCAGTAGTAGTGTCACTCTGGCATTGATAGTGCCATTCTGGCACTGGTATCACTCTCTAGCACTAGTGTCTCCGGCACAAGTAGTGTCACTCTGGCACTGGAAGTGTCATTCTGGCACTAGCAGTGTCACTCTTGCACTGGTAGAGCCACACTGGCAGTAGTGTCACCCTGAAACTAGTGTCACTCTGGCACTGGTATTGTCACTTTGGCACTGGTAGTGTCACTCGGGCAGTAGAAGTGTCACTCTGACATTGATAGTGCCACTCTGGCACTGACACCACTCCCTAGAACTAGTGTTCCCGGCACTAGTGGTGTCACTCTGGCACTGGAAGTGTCATTCTGGCACTGGTAGAGCCACTCTGGCAGTAGTGTCACTCTAAAACCAGTGCCACTCTGGCATTGGTAGCTTCACTCGGGCAGTAGTAGTGTCACTCTGGCATTGACAGCGCCACTCTGGCACTGGCGTCACTCTGGCACTAGTGCCACTCAGGCACTGGTAGAGCCACTCTGGCAGTAGTGTCACTCTGAAACTGGTGCCACTCTGGCACTGGTAGTGTCACTGGGGCACTAGTAATGCCACTCTGCCACTGGTACTGTCACTCTGGCACTGGTAGTGTTGCTCTGGCACTGGAAGTGTCACTCTTGCACTGGTAGTGTCACTCTGGCACTAGTAATGTCACTGTGACATTAGTAGTGTCACTCTGGCACTGGTAGTGTCGCTCTGGCACTGGAAGTGTCACTCTTGCACTGGTAGCGTCACTCTGGCACTTGTAGTGACACTCTGGCACTATTAATGTCACTCTGTCACTGGCAGTGTCACTGTGACACTGGTAGTGTCACTCTGGCACTACATATGCACACTGGCACTGATAGTGTGACTCTGGCACTGGTAGTGTCACTCTGTCACTGGTAGTGTCACTCTGGCACTACTAATGCCACTGGCACTGATAGTGTGACTCTGGCACTGGTAGTGTCACTCTGGCACTGGTAGTGTCACTCTGGCACTACTAATGCCACTGGCACTGATAGTGTGACTCTGGCACTGGTAGTGTCTGTCAGTCTGACACTGGCAGTGTCACTCTGGCGCTAGTAATGTCACTCCTTTTCTTCCTCTCTTCTCCACCTCCTTCTCTTCTTTTTCTCTTCCCCACCTTCTTCTCTTCTTCCTCTCCTCCTCACCACCTCCTCCACTTCCTCTCTTCCCCACCTCCTTCTCCTCTTCCTCTCTTCCCCACTTCCTTCTCCTCTTCCTCTCCTCCCCACCTCCTGCTCTTCTCCCTCTCTTCCCCACCTCCTGCTCTTCTTCCTCTCTTCTCCACCTCCTTTTCCTCTTCCTCTCTCCCCACTTCCTTCTCCTCTTCCTCTCTCCCCCATCTCCTTCTCCTCTTCCTCTCTTCCCCACCCCTTCTCCTCTTCCTCTCTTCCCCACCCTTTCTCCTCTTCCTCTCTTCCCCACCTCGTCTTCCAGTGCCCCTCCTTCCTCCTACTCTCCACTACGCCTGCCTCGCCACTCTTGTTTTTTTGCTTGTTTGGACGCCACTTGAAGTGTAGAAAAGAACTAGTTTGCATATCATTAAGCATCCACGTGCTTATAAGAAACAGGCAAGAAAGGGAGCGTTAAGTGGCTAATTCCTTTATGAACCTCTCTCTCTCTCTCTCTCTCTCTCTCTCTCTCTCCTCTCTTCTCTCCCTCTCTTTTAATCCTCATTAAGAAGACAATGACGCCAGATCGTCGTAAGTCATAAGAAAAAAAGTCAATGAAATTCTTCACACAAGAATAGCAACATTCTTGACGCCAGAACAAGGTTCTTTGAACAGGGAAAGCAAAGTTCTTCATGTAGGCTCAGCCAGGTTCTTTACTGAAGGACAGGCAGGTATTTTATGTAAGAACTTGCGTTATTTGCTTTAGGACATTCTGGTTATGTAAGAACTGTCACGTTATTTATGTAAGAACTGTCACGTTATTTATATAAGAACTGTCACATTATTTATGTAAGAACTGTCACGTTATTTATGTAAGAACTGTCACATTATTTATGTAAGAACTGTCACGTTAATTATGTAAGAACTGTCACGTTAATTATGTAAGAACTGTCACGTTATGTAAGAACTGCCATGTTATTTATGGAAATAGACTCAGGTTGTTTGACAAGAACATCGAGGTTATTTACACAAGAACGATAAAACATCTTCAGGCAAGAACTGCTGCGTTCTTCATGCAGAACTTATATGTTCCTTGCACAAGAACAGAATAGTTTCTCGGGCATAAACAACCAAGTTCTTCACTCAAGAACAGTTAGACTCTTTGCAGAACAAAGAAGTTCTTCAAGCAAAAACAGACAGGCTTTAATAACCTGGAAAGTAGGCAGGTTCCATCAGGCTAGAAGCAATTGGGCACCATCAGGCTAACAGTAGCCAGGCACCATCAGGCTAACAGCAGCCAGGCACCATCAGGCTAGCAGCAGTCAGGCACCGTCAGGCTAGCAGCAGCCAGGCACCATCAGGCTAGCAGCAGTCAGGCACCGTCAGGCTAGCAGCAGTCAGATACCGTCAGGCTAGCAGCAGTCAGACACCGTCAGGCTAGCAGCAGCCAGGCACGATCAGGCTAGCAGCAGTCAGGCACCATCAGGCTAGCAGCAGTCAGGCACCGTCAGGCTAGCAGCAGTCAGACACCGTCAGGCTAGCAGCAGCCAGGCACCATCAGGCTAACAGCAGCCAGGCATCATCAGGCTGGCAGAAGCCGGTAATACTCTCACAAAAATACGTGGCTCAGAGAAATAAAACTCTCGGAGAGTCGATACTTAGCGACTGAAGAGCCTGGCAGTATCGACAGTAGGTGAGGGAGAAGAAGAAATGAGGGAGAAGTGAAGGAGAGGTGAATGGGTGGAGTGGAGAGAACCTGATAATGAGAAAAAGATGAGGGCGTGAGACAGTAAAAGTGAGGGAGATAGGAATGTGAGGATGATGAGGGAGTGAGGAAGATTGAAGGTGAAGTAGACGAAGTGGAGAAAGAGGGCGATGGAGGAAGAGCGAATGGAGGAATAGAGAGGGAAGTAGGAGAGAATGTGAAATAGGTGAAAAGTGATGGAGATTCAGTGAAGCATTTCTTCGTGAAAGCAAAAGCCAGGACAAATTTATCTACCCAGAGTGTAGGAGTCCCAAGTGGTACTCTTGTGAGTCCATCTCCGGCGTAGATACCACTGTGCCAGAGTACGAGGGTAGACATGTGCTTTCCATCTCCAGTACCAATACACTATGCCAGAAAGTGTGAATGAAGACCTGATAAATATTTTTGATCCCATCCCAGAAACATATAGAATACCACCCTGCCAGTGTGAGGGGGAGACCCATTAAATATATTTGAGTCCATCTTGGCCAAGTACCGGTACTTCCACGCCATTGTGTGTGCGTGAGGGATTTATGTCACTTAAGTCTGATTCCATTCCCAGCATCGTTAACTCTAAACCAGTGTGTGAAAGATCGTTATCATTTATATAAGGAGAAGCACTGCAACTGTAGAGCTCACACAGCTCCTGGGTAAATGGGAAGGAACAAGATTCGAGCCGTGGACAGGGAGGTCAAGTATAATTCCTTGGATGAAGAGGTTCTCACTAGCACGGAAAAACCTCCCGTGAGGGAAGAGTGAGAAGTGTGAACCATCATAAATAAGAGTGTATCTAGGTAAGATTGTATCTTCAACACCTATCGGCTGCACGTGGATCATTAAGGCTGTAGTTCACCTGTGCAGAAGCCATCAAGAACAGTTCAGATTCAAAGACAGGAATACAAGCAAAACAGCAGTGTTTATACACATAGATATACCTTTCAGTGTATACACAAATAACTCGCACATAGCAGAGAGGAGTTTACGACGATGTTTCGGTCCGACCTGAACCATTTGCAAAGTCACACTAACGAAAAGGAACGAACGAACGAACGAAAGTTCAGGTAAGATCCCAAATGGGATGAGCAGGGAAGACGGGACAGACGAAGAATAGTGCTGGAGAGGATGTTCTTAGTCGTAGAAAATGAGCCAGGCTTAACCCAGCAGCGAAGGCGATCGTGGACAGATATTGAGAAGAGAAATTCAGGCTCTTCTGTTAGGACTCCAGTGGGGTGAGCGAGGAGGAAGGGACATGCGACGTTTAGGGCTAGAGAGGAGTGTAGAACTGGGCCATGTCTTTACCCAAAAATGCTAAGGCAAACGTGGGTCAGAGAATGGTACCTGTCATAGAAGGTACCTGTCAGCGGATCCAAGATTATTTGTAAGTAGGGTTAGGAGCAGGATCATGCAAGGAGTAGAAAAGTTGTGTTGGTTTGTGGGTCTGCGAATGTCTTCGTCAAGGAGAGAGGTCCAGTAGTCATGTCGTGTCTCAAGTTGTCTATCTGTCTGTCACTGAGCCTCTTCCAGTACAGATTCAGCGCAGGGATGTCTAACTGGGCATGGAGAGACTCGCTTGTGGCGAACTCCTCCCATCTGACATCAAGCACCCAGCGCAGCGCCTTGTTCTGGACACGCTGTAGTTTAAGTAAGTTTGTTTTTGCTGCAAGAGAGAGGGCTAGAGGAGAGTAAGTTATCAGAGGACGTATTAGGGATTTTGTAGAGGTATAGTTTGGTGCGTTGAGAGGCATGTTTCAGCTTGTAGAGGCCCGCAAGGGCCTTACTAGCTATTGCATGCCTTGAGTGAATGTGTCCGTGTAAACGAAGAAGGTAGTCAAGATTAACGCCAAGGACAGTGACAGATTGTGTGATAGGGAAGGTAAGTGCGGGTGTCAGCTGTTCTGAGTTCGACAGGTAATGAGGATCACGTTTCCTGTAGTTAAAAATATGTAATGCTGGATTTAGCTGCATTGGTTTTGATCCTCCATTTTTGTTCCCAGATGGCTATCCTGTCGACCTCATTTTGTTTTTGTGTGTGAGTGATCTATATTGGCATGAGTGATAAGTTGTGTAATGTCGTCTGCATAGGCTAGTGTGATGGAGTTGTGGTATACAGGTGTTGGAATGTCGTTAGTGTATAAAATGTAGAGAGTAGGGGAGAGGACAGATCCCTGGGGGTACTCCGGCTTTTTAGTGTGAAGTAGTCAGAGTAACAGCCTTGGAATTTGATTCTCATGGTACGGCCGTCTAGGAAGTTGCAGAGGAGTTTACGAGTAGTGAGAGGCAGGTTGAAGTTAGTGCAGAGTTTGTACTTGAGCCCTTGGTGCCAGACAGTGTCAAAGGCCTTTTCAACGTCTTTTGCAACCAGGGCTGTCCTGTTTCTTTGTTTTTGTGTTGATGTGGATGTAGTTGAGAATGATGTTATGACATCCTGTGTGGATCTGTGTGTTCTGAAGCCAAACTGGCCATCAGAAAGTAGAGAATTGTGTTCCAGGTATCTGCGAAGGCGATGATTGATGAGTTTTTCAAAGAGTTTTCCTAAAGTTTCGAGGAGGCTGATAGGGCGATAGTTTCTAGGGTCAGAGTGGTCTTTATTGGGTTTAGGAAGGAGGATTAGCAGTAGCAGCTTTGAAGAGGGAAGGGAAGTATCCAGAGGCAAGGGAGGCATTGAGGAGGTTTGTGTAGGCAGTAATGATAGAGTCAGGAAGGTGTTTCGGATAATATGGTTTAGGCCAGAAGCACCAGGAGCCTTGGGAGGAAGGTGTCTGAGGAGAGTTTTAATGTCTGTGTTGGTGAAAGGAGTGTCGAGTTCTTGGAGGGAGGTAAGAGAGTCTAGATGTATGTGGCTGTCTGGTGTTGTTTCTTGTGTGTGTGCAGTGTTCCAGTGTTCTATGTTCTGAATGTGTTGAATAACGTTAGGGTGAGGTGGGTGAGCGTGGAAGATGTTCTCCCAGATGTGTTGAAGATATTGGCAGCAGCCTGCGGGTCTGAGATGTGTGTGTTGTTGTGGGTGATGTGTTTGAATTTGTTGGTGGGAGTTGTGCCTCTGATTTTTTTTTATAAAGTTCCAGAAGGCTTTAGTGTTTTTAATACGCTGCTTGTCTGCTTGTTGTATGAGTAGTGACCAGTGACTGTTGTGGTCTTGGTCTAGGCTGCGTAAAATATCGTTTCTATGGTAAGTGAGATCTAATCGGACTTGATTAAATCTATGTGTGTTGTAGAGGAAGCGGTTGTGGTAGCAGATAATTAGTCTTCTTGTTCTGAGTGACGGTTTGAAGGAATAACGAGTGGTGTGAGTTTTCTTTGGTATTGTGATGTTGGCTGCTTGTGTAATGGTGTCCTGGATGAGATCAAGTTGAGTATCGATGTCAGAGATGGGTTTGTTGTTGTAGTCATAGGTGAGGTTAATATTGTCTGTGTGTTGTTTGAAAGCATCCCAGTCAGCGTTCTTGTAGGAGAAGGAAGGTGTGGTTGGAATGAGGATAGGGTTGGAGGAGATGTGTAAGATGACTGGATGTGATCAGAGCCTGTAATAGGGCCAGGTGAAATGTAGTGTTGAATAGAGAGCTGGCTCGGTTTGCCAGAATGATGTCTGGTTTGCCTTGGCCCGTGTGGTTGTAGAAGGTATTGAAGTCTGGGCCAAGATGAATTAGGTGTTTATGGTTTGTGAAGTTGAGTAATTGGAGACCAAGTTGGTTGTTAGCTGGCGTGATGAAAGCGGTGTGTGTTTGGCTTTCATGTCAGCTAGTAGGTATGTTGGTGTGTTGGTGTAGTTGAAGACTAAGAAAGGTCGTGTATGTTGAGAATAGTGTTTGGACAAGCATAGGTGTGAAAAAGATAAAGGGGCCAAGGTGGTGTGTATTCTGACTGCAAGACAGTGTTGGTGAAAAAAAGGGATTGGAGAAATTCGTGTTTTATGTTGGAATTTAACAAGGATGACAACCCCATCGTGGGGATCATAGGGGGACTGTAGTGCAGTATAACCATAATGGCGGATGCGTTGAGGGCTTTGAGGCAGGTACTGTTTAGCAAAACAATATCTGGCCTCTGCTTCAAGTAGCTCGGCCAGTAGGTGTCCCAATTGTAAAGTAAGAACGTACGTTGAACTGAATCACCTTAAACGTGATTTAATGGTTTCGTCATAGCAAAGTTAATGTCGGGGGAGGAGTTTGGATTAAGCCCTTGATAGTGGTGCCATCAGTGGATGTGTGTTTGTAGGTGCTACGGACCCGTTTCCTGGAAGGGGGGAAGAGATGGATCTGTTTTTATGTTCTTTGGTCTCTCTGTCAGAAGTTGGGGCAGGTTTAGGTTTGAGTGGATTTTGTCTGGAGGAGGTGGAGTTGGACCTGGATGAAGTTTTGGTTGTGGTGGAGGAGTGGGGCAAAGGTGGATGCAGAGGAAGTGGAAGCTTTGTAGGGGATAAGGAAGTGGAAGCTATGGTAAGGGATGAGGAAGTGGAAGCTATGGTAAGGGATGAGGAAGTGAAGCATTGGAAGGGATGAGGAAGGTGGGGGAGGGGTGGTCGTAGCAGCAGCAGTAGGGGTGTTGGTGGGAGGTGGGAAATAGTGAAGAGGGTACGGGAGTAGGAAAGCTGATTGGAGTAGGAAGTGGGGGGGTGGGAGAAAGGGGAGGGAGGAGGTTGTAGTAGGCTTAGAAGAGAAACAGGAAGGAGGGATAATTAAGAGGAAGATTGTTAGCAGACAAGATTAGGTTAAGGACATGTGAGTAGTCTGATTGGTAACTTGTGAGATATACCATCGCAGAGTGGGCAGCAGTGACGAGTTGACAGTTAGTTTTGTAGTCTAGTGTGGGTGTAGGTGTAGAAGGAGAAGTGCTTGTAGTCTGAGTGTTGGTGTTTGATGTGTGTAGAGTAGAAGAGGTAGACCAAGTGCGTGGGGTGGCCCAGGCATTGGGGGTAGGGGAGGGAGGTATGAAAGGGGAGGGAGGTGCCGGGGAGGGAGGTGCAGGGAAGGGGTTGGGGAGGGAGGGAGGTTGGCTGGCTCTGAGGGTGGAGAGAATGTCTTTTCTAGTAGGGCAGGAGTTTGCAACTGCAGTGTGTGACCCGCCGCAGTTAGAACATTTAAGGGGGAGGTTGCAAGTGTTCCAGAAGTGGCCAGTTGCTGAACATCTGGAGCAGGTTTGTGTGGAAGTGCATGAGATTTTGTCGTGGCCGAATTTGTAGCATTTCAGACATTGTGTGATGGGGTGGAAGTTCGGAGTGAAGAGAGAGTTTGGAGGAATGCGGATGGTCTTGGCAAGGATTCCTTGATTGAAGAGTGTAGAGGCGTCAGAAGGAGTTGAACAGCGTATTTTGAGGATGGTAGAGTTTTCAGGTCCAACTTGGACCATTTACAAAGTCACACTAACGAAAAGGAGAGAAGGAGGGGTATATATAGGCAGGAGGTGGTGGTAGTAGTAGTGGTGGAGGTAGAAGGTAGTATTTGACTGGCTCCTCCTCCTCCTTACTACCTTCCCCACTACTACTTCCTTCTACCTCCACCACTACTACTACTACCACCTCCTGCCTATATATACTCCCTCCTTCTCTCCTTTTCGTTAGTGTGACTTTGTAAATGGTCCAAGTCGGACCGAAACGTCGTCATAAACTTCTCTGTTCTATGTGCGGATTATTTGTGTATCGTTCCAGTCACGGTATTGTGCCTTTTTCTTTCATTCAGTGTATATATGTCTGCGAATCAGGTGAGCTTTCACGATGAACTTAGTGGAAATATACAGTAGATAAACAACAGAAACGAACTTAATCCGCAAATGGTGGGAACATGGCTAAGCTGAAAGAGAGAAAACTTAGCCCTAACGAGGAACGTAAACAGTAAGTTGTGGGAACATGGCTAAGCTGAAGGAAAGAAGCTTAACCCTAATGAGGAACGTAAACAGTAAGTGGTGGGAACATGACTAAGCTGAAGGAAAAAGCTTAACCCTAACGAGGAACTTAAACCGCAGGTGGTGGGAACATGGCTAAGCTGTGGAAAAGGAGCTAAACCCAAGCGAGGAACGACCGTTACCACTTCAATGATGAGAATAAAAAATCAGTAGACAACCGGGAGAATGTAGTAGCCACCGCCACCGTGTTAAATACGAAGGTGAATGAAAAACGTGAAATACACAGATATCCCGCAGATAAACAGAGAAACAGGCAGATAGGACGGCAGACAAGCAGAGAAACGGAAAGACAGACAGGGTGACAGGTAGTCAAGTAGGCAAGAAGGTAGGCAAATAAGCTGACAGACAGGCAAGCAATAGCAGTAGACATGCAGGCCAACAGGTAGAGAACCAAACAGGTAGGTAAGTAGAGAAGCAGACTAACGGGTAAGCATGCATACATGCAGGCAGACAGGCAGGCAGGCACTGAGGTATGTAGAAAGGTCTTCCTTTCCGCTTTCTCACAGAAACGCATTTTAAGTGATTAGACGTGGCTGGATGCCAGCACACAATGGTGCATCCCGGAGCAGTACGACTCCTTACCATACGACCTTCCTTCACTCGCGCCCACCACCTGACTTTCCTGACTACATCAAGGAGGTTGTAATCTCTCCTGAGTGCTAGCTCCACTTGGACAGATGAAGATCCCGGCGAGGGAATACTTGTGGTCAGCCTGCCTGATTCTTCCTTTCAAGGGAGTGTGTATACCTATTTGTGATTGAAGGGTGTCGAGTCTCAGCTCCTGGTTTGGCTCATGCTACATTTTTTCTGATTCCTACCAGGGGGCCCCACATGTATGGAGCTTGTTTTCCATGACTTCGTCGTCAAGGTCGTTTCACACCCTTTACCATCCTGAGGCGGAAAAAAACTTCCTGCCTTTTGTGACTCTTTCATTACTTTAACGTTCTATTTGGCCTCTGTTTACTCTTTTCCCCAAACCCCTCCGAAAGCCCTATTTCCCCGAAAAAATTAGTCTCCCCCAGGTTTTTGGGTACCCCCTTGATGTCAACGGGTTTAATTCCCCCGCCCTTTTTTTAAACTTGGAAATAATCTCATTGCAATCCTCGCGCTTTTCCATGTATTTTTTCATTGGGGGTTTTTTTTTCGGTGTGTGCTTTCTTGGTGATACACAAAACCCCCATGTCCACCTCTGGTCCCTTCCCCTGGGCCCCTTTGTTTGTTACATTTTCTGGTTTTCTTTGCCCCTTTCCCCCCGGGTTTTCCCCAAACCTTTACCTGCTGGGGAAAGAATTTCAGTTGCTTTCCTTTTCTGCCAATCCTACAGGGGATTTTTCAGGTACTCTCTTTCTTTTTCCCCTGTATTCCTCAGTTTTTAGTTCTTTTATTAAATTTTTTTATCTGGAAAGTTTTCATCGAAAAGTCCCCCTCCCCCCCCCATCAGCAGAATGTAAATTTTTTTGGGGAAACCCCCACTTACTATCACTTTTTGGGCAATTGTTGTGTTCTTTCCCAAAAAAGTTAGCTCTTTGACCGACTACAGTACTTCCCCCTTATACCTGCTTGTTCTTCAAGGTTTTGTTTCCCGTCTCTTGAGACCATGTGTAAAATGCCCCCATGGCCCTTTTTTCCGCCCCAAAAAAGTGCAAAATTTATTCATTTCCTCTTTTTTTTTCATACTTCTCCCAAAATTTTCCGTAAACTCCCCGCAGGTTTTTAAATTAGAAAGCCCTTTTTAAACCAAAGCTGGTTTTTGTTTTTTAAGCTACTAATCTCTAGGCGTTCAGCACTCTCCTTCTAATTATCTTCTCTACTGAATTATATAATATGTCTGCCAGGGTTACTGCCCTGTACTTCAGCGTATCGTGTCTCATCAAATATTGGTACGACATTTGCTCTCATCCAGATCTCTGACGATTGACCAGTATCCATTGCTTTGTATTATTATTACATTTGCTGGAGAGTGTTGAACCTACAGGCGTTATACAGCACCTGGGGGAATGAGAAGTATACAGATTCGATCCAAGGAAAGAGAAATCAGGTGCGATTTCGTGGATTAAAACTCCCCCACTGGCATCAAGGAACCTTCTTTGAGGGGGTACCAATGTTTTGTAGATTATAGCTAGTGGTTCACAGAGTGAATAATGGCAGCCTCGTGCCTCACTAAGTGAGAAGGATCTTAGGGAATGCATATTACTGAACACATCAGCCGAATACTCCCTGCAGATAAATGCTTGTCTGGCAAATCTAAAATTAGTTTTCAAGAATCTCGGCTTGGAGTCTTTCCCGACAGTATATTCGTCATATTTCTGGCAATCTTGATGTATGCGTGTTAATATGGAACCCCTATCTGGTCAAGTATGTCAAGAAACTGAAATCAGTGCAAAAGTTTGCAATAAGACTAGTTTCAGAGGAGAGGTGTCAGGTATGAGACGAGACTGAAGGAGCTAGACGACGGATGGATCAGGAGTGACATGATATTGATGTACAGAATATTGAGAGGAATTGTAAAGGTGGACATGGTACGGCTGTTTAAAGAGCAGAAAACAGGAACACGAGGGCATAACTGAAGTTAAAACCAAAGTCACGGGTACATTAGGAATATTTATTCAGCCCAGGGTGACTAAACAGCAAAATGTTAGGGAAAGGATCAGTACACAGTTTTAACAACAGGTATTATGATAAGGCTCCCAAAACCAGGAGAATGTGGACCTAGTAATGGCCAGTTGATAGGTGGGGCCAGGAGCTGGGAATTAACCCCTGCAACCACCGATAGTTAAGAAAAGTGCGCTCTAGGGGTTCCATGGACAATGCTGGATCGTATTGGTTCTTCAATCTCGGTGACTTTCCACTGAAAGTGCATGCAACATGCCGTGTTAGTTATGTATTGCACACAGTATTCTTCTGCATTGCCGGTGCCTAATGGAGCTCCGCCTACAGTGGAAGACATGACCTCCCTCGCTCGCTCTCTCTCTCTCTCTCTCTCTCTCTCTCTCTCTCTCTCTCTCTCTCTCTCTAGGCTATCTACACACTCTTCGACATTTATTTAAAGTAAATACATGTTCTGAATGTTTGTATGCCGTTTTGGAATTAGTAGAAAATAAACTAATTTTTGTTACACGCTTAAAAAATGAACACTTAATACTTAGAGTAGATACTAGTGGTGTTGTGGAGCTGAGGATGACCTCGCCACTACCAAACACCAACATATCTAACACTGGGTTTTGTTCTATCCAGGGACGCCACATCATACTATGGCATCCAGTTTACAGCATGCCTGGGTGTAGGCAGCATGTATAGAGGACCAAGCTGATCGACACACTGCAAACCTCATCTTCAAACACACCTCATTAAATAGCCAGTGTGTATTCTTGGTATACATAATAAAGGTCTGCATGCGCGCTTTCTGCCAATGATAATATGTTAGTTAGGTTCTTCTGGCTCAGGGAGACCATATGATTACATTTAAAAAAATTCATACTGAAAATTTTCAGAATATTTTCTCTAATTTTGCAATGTTCTGGCTTGGCATAATTACAGAATGAACTGTGTTTGTCATGGCCACTGTCAAGTTTATGTATTTAGCTTTCTAATAATTTTACTTTATTATTATTGAAGTAAATAAGCCATATCACGATGTATTTTATAGATTATGGTGATACTTTATTGGTTAATTGTAGCAACTGTGCAAGATGGAGGTAGGGGAGTGTTGTCTCACCGTCCTGTCGTCTGGGCGGGTGAGTTATTATAACCTGGAGTTCTGCACAAGTTTACGATCTATATGAGAGTGTACCAGGATACAGGTTACTGTCTTCTGTCTCTCGGTTGAGCCTGCTTGCCAGGCTTTCTAACATCCCTGAGTCTTCAACTTCCAGTTGTGATCCTTGTTGCTGTGTCCCATCTCCGAAATATTCTGTCACTATTCACCTTGTCAATTCCTCTCTTCAAAAGTCTACTCGTTTTTCCGATTAGCATTACAACCTCCTCCATCAGTTTCTTGTTTTCTTCCTCATTAGCTGGTATCCTGCTGCAAATACTTCATTTGTTATTTCAGTAAATTTAGTATTTTTTTTTGTCGTAAGTTGTGTGTTCTGGGGCTCCTTTTGCTATTCGTTCATTCAACTAGACACTCTGCTTTGATATTTCATTTGAGTATGCTCCGTGTGCGTGTGTGTGTACTCACTTATTTATGGTTGCTGAGTCGAATCATAGCTTCTGGCCCCGCCTCTTTGCTGGTCGCTATCTAGACCCAATCTCTCCCTGCTCCAAGAGCTTTATCGTACCTCTTCTTAAAACTAGTATGAAAGTCTTCGCTACATCACTCCGACTTTTCCACTCCTACAACTTTTGGAGAATTTCTTTCAAACTCCCGATTTCAACTTCCAGTTGTGTCCTTGTGCTGTGTCCCACTCCAAATTTTCGTCACATCCCTTTCAATTCCTCTCAGTTTTTTATATGTCTTTACCATGCCCCCCTATCCCCCCCCTGTTTCCACGCGTCTGGTTGATTCCCCCTTTAACCTCTCCTCATAAAAAAAACTTAGCCCAGAAAGTTTTGCAGCAAGCTTTCTCAAATTTCTTAAAGGGGGGTTTGCCCAGGTGGGTTTTTTACCTGGTGCTGCATACTCCAAATAAGCCTGCGTGCACAGTGTCATTCTTGAATGGCCCTTACTCATAGCTGCAGCAGTTATTATTGATGGATCTCAGATTGCTGGGTATTATTGACACCAAACCCTTTTTCCTTAAGAAAGCTTGCCTTTGGCCCCACCTGTACCCCGTGTGTGATCTTCTTTTTTTCCCCAATTTCTTTGGGGGATTAAAATCAGGAGCCATTTGTTGTACATCTTGCAGCCTGTCCGGACCCCAATTGTAGCCCAACTGATCCAGGTCCTCCCGAATTCCCCGTATTACTTCACACATCTGCAAAAAGGGGCACCTTTGAACATTCTTCCGTCATTCTTTCACATATACCGAAACAGCACCCCCCCTGGGAACCCTTACGGAACCCCGTCGTCACATACGCCCATTGTGGTTGTGTGTGGGTTTTTGTGTGGTGTGGTGTGTGTGTGGTGTTTTTTATCCCCAATTTGACTCACATTGAGGTTGCAGGGCGAGTCCTTGCTCCTTACCCCCCTTTTCGGGGGTTTCCCACTAGGTGACTCTCCCGAACCGTGAGTTTTATCATACCTCGCTTTTAAAACTATGTATAGATCCTGCCCCATACATCACTTCCCCAAACTATTCCACTTCTGCTACTCTCTGGCGAAGAAATACTTCTAAACCGGTTCATCTGTGTCTTCACTTCTAACTGGGCCCCCTTTTTGCTGTTCCCATCTCTGGGGGGCTCCTTCTTTGCCCACCTTGTCAATTCCTTTCAGTATTTTATGCGTATCTTTCCCCACTATCTTCTTTCCCCCAGTGTCCCCCAGGTCGATTTCCCTTAACCTCCCGTAGGGCTGCTCCCAGTCTGGGCTGTCTTGTTTAAAAACCTTTTCACTTTCTCTAATTCTTTTGTGCTTGGCAGGTGGGGTTCCAAAATGGGCTGCATACTCCAATAGGGCTAACGGAATGCTGTTTTAGGTTTTCTAGGCGCCCATTTGCTGCGCAGTTTTTTTGGTTGATGTGTGCCCAGGAGTGTTCTGGTGTTATACCACCTCAAGATCTTTTTTCCTGAGTGAGGTTTTTTAGTCTCTGCCCCTGACTGTACTCCGTCTGCGGTCTTCTTTTTCCCTTCCCAATCTTCATGGCTTTGCCTTGGTGGATGAACTCCAGGAGCCAATTGTTTTGGACAGGTCTCGCCTGTTTAAACCCTTTTAGTTTCTGCCTGGTCTTTGACCCAATGAATTTTTTCACAACTCACACATCTGCAAACGGGACATTTCGGAGTCTATTCCCACCGTCATGTCATTCACAAATACCAGAAACTGCACTGGTCCTAGGACGGACCCCTGTGGGACCCTGCTGGTCACAATCGCCACTCTGACACCTCGCCACGTACCATGACTCGCTGCTGTCTTCCTGACAAGTATTCCCTGATACATTGTAGTGCCTTCCCTGTTATCCCTGCCTGGGTCCTCAGTTTTTGCACTAATCTCTTGTGTGGAACTGTGGTCAAACGCCTTCTTACAGTCCAAGAAAATGCAATCTACCCACCCCTCTCTCTTGTCTTACTGCTGTCACCCTGTCATAGAACCCAGTAGGTTTTGTGACACAGGATTTTCCGGTCCCTGGAACCATGTTGGCTGCTGTTGATGAGATTCCTTTCTAGGTGTTCCACCACTCTTCTCCTGATAATCTTCTCCATGACTTTGCATACTATACATGTCAGTGACACTTGTCTGTAGTTTAGTGCTTCATGTCTGTCTCCTTGTTTAAAAATTGGGGACTACATTTGCTGTCTCCATGCCTCAGGACAATCTCCCTGTTTCGATAGATGTATTGAATATTGTTGTTAGGGGTACACATAGAGCCTCTGCTCCCTCTCTCAGGACCCAGGAGAGATGTTATCGGCCCATTGCCTTTGAGGTATCTAGCTCACTCAGAAGCCTCTTCACTTCTTCCTCGGTTGTGTGCACTGTGTCCAGCACTTGGTGGTGTCCCCACCTCTCCGTCTTTCTGGAGCCCTTCTGTCTCCTCTGTGAACAACTTCTTTGAATCTCATGTTGAGTTCCTCACATACTTCACGGTCGTTCTGTGTGTTGTGTGTGTGTGTGTGTGTGTGTGTGTGGTGTGTTGTGTGTGTGTGTGTGTGTGTGTGTGTGTTTTATCACTGATTAATTATTTTACAACTTTTGACACGTATTTCCTTTATTTAACGCATTTTTTTATTTAAAAAGGATTTTTTTTTTATTTTTTTATGATATTTTGTTTCATAATATATCAAGTTTTATTTGTAGTTTCATTCCGTAGACGCGAAGTGTATTTAATACATTTTGTTATTGTTGAAACAATGTGTAAATTTTGTGTTGGTATTGCATTTATGTATATCTGGAGTATTCCTAGAGGGGGTTTGGGGGGTCAGTGCCCCCGCGGCCCAGTCTGTGACCAGTCCTCGCGTTGGATCAGGGTCTGATCAACAAGGTTGTTACTGCTGGCCTCATGTGAACTGACGTAAGAGCCACAGCTCAGCTGGTTGTCCTTGATAACAGCCAGGGGTCTGTTGGCCATTCCCCTCATGTATGCTGGGAGGCAGTTGAACGATCTTGGGCCCCTGACACTTATTGTGTTATTTCTTGGTGTACTCGTGGCGCTCCTGCTTTTTATTGGTGAAATGTTGCATTCCCTTTCGAGTCTTTTGCTTTCGCAGGGAGAGATTTTCGTGTGCAAATTTGAAAGAAGTCCCTGTAAGATTTTCGAAGTGTATATTATCATGTATCTTCCTCGCCTGCGTTCCAGGGAATACAAATCAAGGGACTTCAACCGTTCCCAGTAATTTAGGTGCTTTATCGTACTTTTACGTTCCGTGAAAGTTCTCTGTACATTCTCCAGGTCTGAAATTTCGCCTGCCTTGAATATACATTCAATGTGTGTATTGTTTTATATATAATATAATATATATATATATATATATATATATATATATAATATATATATATATATATAGTTTAATGTTTATATTTTATCATTAATGTTTATTATTTTAAGACAGAGAGAGAGAGAGAGAGAGAGAGAGAGAGAGAGAGAGAGAGAGAGAGAGAGAGAGAGAGAGAGAGAGAGAGAGAGAGAAGGAAAGGAGAGGGAGGGAGGGAGAGAGTTAGTGGATGCTGTGGCACTCTCGTAATATACTGGCCCCCACGCACCTACTGGCCAAGCCAGAATAAAGGAAAAACAAAATAAAATAAGTTTCGGACGTTTGGGCGAGAGGTAATAAATTTGCGAGTGAGGTAAAAAGTCCATCACGAGGAATATTTATGAGCGGAGAAAACTGCCTTTAAAGCTTTTCGCTTTTTTTTTCCCGGTTACTAATGAGATGCCATTTTATCATCACACCCGTAGCGCCATTTTTACCACCGCTGCTAAAAGTAAACATGACAATGGCCTCCATGTTCACACGTTTGTGAGAGAGTGGAAATATTGTTCACCTCTGAAAAAAACCTGTTGGTGGTATTTAATGAGGCGTTTGTTACTTGCGCTGGCGCATGTGTGTGTGTGAGGGATCGGAAATGCACACTCCCTCCCTTCTACACACACACACACACACACACACACACACACACACACACACACGTACTCATATACAACAGGCCTAGTGTCTAATCGACATGTGCCTAGGACAAAATGGTAGCTAACACACACACACACACACACACACACACACACACACAACACACACACACACCACACACACACACCACACACACACGCACACACCACCACACGCACACACGCACACACGCACACACGCACGCACACGCACACGCGCACACACACACACACACGCACACACACACACACATATTAGTGCAAAAGCTAGAGGAACAGGCATAAACAACAGGAAAGGCACTGCAATGGATCAGAGAATTCCTAACAGGAAGGAAACAACGAGTGATGAAACGTAATGTATTAAAGTGGGCGCATGTGATGAGCGGGGTTCCACAAGGGTCACTCCTAGCGCTTGTGTTATTTCGCGTATATGCGAATGACATGACGGAAGGTGTCCCTGTATGCAGACGATGTGAAGCTAATGGAGAATTCAAAACGGGTGAGGATCAGGCAGGACTACAAAGGGATCTGGATAGGTTGCAAGCCTGGTCCAACAATTGGTCGTTGAGTTTTAACCCCACCAGTGCAAAGTCATGAAAATTGGGGAAGGTGAAAGAAGACTGATGACGGGAGCAAACGCTAGGTGACCAAAGTGTGCAAACCTCGCTCAAGGAAAAGGATGCTGGGTTGAGTATCATACCGAGCACATCTCCTGAGCGCACATCACCCCAATAATTGCTGCAGCATATGGGTGCCTAGAAAACCTAAGAATAGCATTTCGACACCCGAGTAAGGAGTCAGTCACGACAGTGTACACGTGCAAGTTAGCCTTATATTGGAGTATGCAGCACCAGTGTGAAACCCACACCTGATAAAGCATGTCAAGACATTAGAGAAAATTCAAAGGTTTGCAACAAGAATAATCTCGAGCTAAGGGGTATGTTCCAATGAGGAGAGGTTAAGGAAACTCAACCTGACGATACTGTAGGACAGGAGCGATAGAGAGACATGATAAAGACATATAAAATACTGAAAGAACTGACAAGGTGGATAGGGACAGAATGTTTCGAGATAGGACACAGCAACAAGGGTCACAACTGGAAGTTGAAAACCCAGATGAGTCACGGGTATGTTAGGAAGTATTTCTTCAGTAATAGAGTTGTCAGGCAGTGGAAAAACCTGGAGTGATGTAGTGGAGGCAGGATCCATGCATAGCTTTAAGAATAGATACGATAAAACTCTTCGAGAACAGAGAGAATGGATCTATTAGCGACCAGCAAAGAGGCGAGGCCAGGAGCTGTGAATCGATCCCTGCAATCACAAATAGGTGAGTACAAATAGATGAATACACACACACACACACACACACACACCCCACTCCCCACACAAACCCCTTTAAAAAGGGATGATAAAACTCACGGAGCGGGAAGAGTGACAGGGTAAAGTGGCGGGGCCAGGAGCTGTGACTCGACTTTCCCGCAACCTCAATTAGGTGAGTACAACTAGGTGAAAAAAAAAAATACACACAAAACACACACACACACACACACAAGAGGAGGTATGATAAAGCTCATGGAGCAGGAAGAGTGACCTATGTAGCGACCGATGAAGAGGCGGGGCCAGGAGCTGTGACTCGACCCTTGCAACCTAGGTGGGTAAAACAATGCAGAATGACCTGCGAGTAATTAGGTAGAATATATCGCCAGAGGTGCACATAAACCATTTAACATCAACAGCGTCAGTAAATGTCAGAGTTGCTTTGAAAAACTTTAGTAAAGAATCGTTCAGGATCTGTACTCAACGTGTGCCGGACCTGTCTTAGAATATGCAGCGCCAGCATGGAACCCCCCACCTGAGGCGCACGTTCAGAAGGCAGAGAAAGGTAACGATTTTACAACTAGGCTGGTACCGGAACCGAGGGGCCGAACTTTGAGGCTCATAGAAGTAATCTTAAACCCATGGACAAAGGAAGCTATGATAACGACATATAGATATCAAGAGGTTTTCGACAGAGCAAATAAACGGGAAACACAGACTGGTTGATGGGGCAAGAGAGCTTAAGTGGGAGCAAGGAATACAAATGAAGATAAAAAAGTCAGGAAATACTTCATCAGTCTCAGGGTGGTAAACAAGTGACGTGAGCTGAATGTGGAGGTGGCAAACAACGACCTAACATCAAGCAGGAGGCCAAGAACCAGTGTATGTCCACCAATTTTAAGGTTAAGTTGCAGGACCGGGGGTAAAAATCAACTTGCGTGAAGGCAAACGTAAACACACGCAGACCCCACACATCTACGCACTCACAAACTACACACAACAGCCAAATGTCTTTCGACAAGTGCATTTGACAACCTGTAACTACACACACACACACACACACACAACACACACACACCCCCCACATACATGTATCTATATTTTGATACATTTGTAACAGGGTACTCAACTGTATTACACATTTCTTCACATTTCTATATCCTTAACAATTGCATGTGGGATTCTGTGTTTTTGTATGTATATTAATATATTATTTTTTTCTTGGAGTGAATTAATTATGAGGTTTTCTTTTTTTTTGCTCAAACGGTGGGATAATAAATCATATTTGTATAAAAAAGTCATATTTTCTACAGAGTATTATTTCTGTCTCATAAAATCGTAAAAACACAATTTGCAAAAAATCACAACGTGTGAGACTTAAACCCCTGACAAGTCAAAAATTCACAGGCCATGCGCTAACCTCTTGGCCAGCTGGATCTAATAAGATTCATCCAACTAGGAAAATATTCTAAACATCATAGGGGGGTTTAGCATGGGCCACCACTGTGACCACAAATGCAGCTTTTTTAACAGACGAATCCCAAAACAGGTTCTGGCGTGCTCTAGCTCAAGTCCCCTCAAAATCATCACTATGATCCCCGAAATCGTAATTACACGAAGCAAACAAATCACATGCTGGTGTGGGATTGTTTGTAAAACCTGCATTTATGGGCACAAGGTACGCAGTTTTAAAATCCCTATGGTGTATAGAAATATACCTAGTTTAATGAATCTTATTAGAGTCATATGGCCCAGTGGTTAACGCACTGGCCTGTGAGTTTTAGGACTCACCTGGGTTCAATCTCTAACCATTCTGTGACTTAATTATTCTGTGTATTTTTATTATAATTTAAATTTTCAGTAATAAGCATTATTTTGACTCAAGAAATCGTAATGACAACGATTGCAAAAAAACCATACCCCCGGCCGGGATTGAACGCGACGGGCTGGAGTTTTGAGACTCTATGACCGCGGGTTCAATCCCGGCCGGGGTATGGTTTAAGCATTATTTTATTATCAACACTTAATGAATATATACTTGTAATAGTTTAACCTACTTGTTACAACTACCAAACAATGGGGTGTTTATCATGGGCGGAATCGTCAATGCTCTGAGGAGATGAGGGACGGATTTGGGACACTTAAAAGGATGAGTTTCGGTACAATCCCTCCTTCTCAGCCCGAGACACGGGTAGAGGCAGGGATGCCATGGTGTGAGCATTGTTTCTTTCCATAAAACACGCTGTAATAAAGTTGGTAGAATTACCGACAATATGTAAAGTAAAAGGACCAGTGCAACTATGGGTGACTTTATTGTGGCAACGTTTCGCCTCCGGGAAAGCATTTATCAGCCATTACGTAATGGAAATGGCTTGATAAAGCTCCTGGGAGCGAAACGTTGCCACAATAAATGTCACATTAGTTGCACTTGTGTCCTTTTACTTTACATAAAACACGCGTTGACGAAAATACAAACACATTTATTACACGAATTCAGTTGCTGGATTTTATCATAATTTTGGGTAAATTTAGACACTGTCTACAGTGCTGCTTGAGGATACATTTTATTCAAGTCTTGATAAGAGTTTTTTGCGACAATCGTGAACAGCCTGTAGTGGAACAGTAATACTCAGAACCATTGCCGGATTATGTTCCAGCAAAGCTTTGTTTGCTTGCAATATATTCAGCTAGAAGAAGTCGAGAATAATTACATAGCCAGAACGAGATTTATCCCATCAGTTCATCCTAGAGTATCTCTCTGCCAATGCACGAGACTTGATGATATTTTGAGGATTTAGTCAGCTGTGTCAGTGAGCTTATATATGTCACTGGACGACTTAGGCTAATTACATATGTTTAACTTTGTTTTGTAAACTTGGAGTTTTTCCAATGAGAAGATTAGACTTGTGTTTTAAGTCCAAGTATGAGACTTAAAAGAGGCATATAGAATACATATAATAGATACTATTATATTTATATCTATGTATTTTAGGAATATTTTGTAAGTATTACGTATACAGGTATAGCCTTGTGGCCCATACAACTGCTAGTAGCACGAGCAAAAATCGGCAGTGAGTAAATACTTACATATTTTCCTTCTCCAAAACAGCATGCAAGTATACGTACAGTGTATATACAGTATACACCATGTACAAAGCAAGTTTATAAGCTAGAGCCACAGTAAGAACTGTGCGCGACCAGACTTGAGGTCTGTCACTGTTGATCCACGAGTTTCTAACATCGTTTCACTACTTTGGCTTACTTTCTTGTAAAAAGGTTGGGTTGACCAGGGGGTTTATAAGTATAAAAATTGGGTCCCCGACAGCTATACCCCTTAAACTGCTGGTTCGCTGGTCGGGAGGGCTATGGGTATGTGACAACACCGAATAAAATATAACATGATATATTCTCAGCATGCCACAGACTTTTGGGACATTTTGATATTGAAATAATTAATATAAATACAGGATGTTTTGTACTGTTAATTCAGTGAAAATAGTTTCCCAGACATAAGTAAAACCCAAGTGTAATTCTTTTTTTACTTAA
This sequence comes from Cherax quadricarinatus, assembly GCF_026875155.1. Lineage (NCBI taxonomy): Eukaryota > Metazoa > Arthropoda > Malacostraca > Decapoda > Parastacidae > Cherax > Cherax quadricarinatus. Next base: position 27,231,221 of record NC_069443.1, on the reverse strand, counting down.
ACTTAATCATGATTTTTATTTGGGTTTTTTTCCCTGGCCTGGCATCGTGCAAGTTGCTACGACTGCCAGACCAGGTTTCCCGTTAATAGGGGTTTAATTGCTGCTAGGATGTCATAACAACACACACCACACCCCCAACAACACACACACACACACACACACACACACACACACATACACACTATAACACATATACACAAAACACACACACACACACAACACAACAACACACACACACACACCCACAAAAGAAACGAATTTTTCAGAGGGGAACAGAAAACAGGGGGCCAAAATTTGGGAAACTGAAAACCAGAGAGTCAGGGGGATGTTAGGAAGCATTTTTTTGTCTTGGAGTTGTCAGGAACTGGAATAATCTGGAGGTGAAGTAAGGAAGCAATTTTCCAAAAATAGTTTTAAAAGAGGGTAGAAAAATACATGGGGGCAGGGAGAGAGTGAATTAGTATCGACCAGTGAAGGGGCGGGGCTGGGACTAAAAAGACCCCTGCAACCCAATGGTGAGTACAATGGTGAGTCACCACACACAACACACACACCAACACACACACACACACACACCCAAAAGAACATTTCAATGGAAGGAAAAAAACACCTAGAGGATCAAATTAACTCGCGGGAGGAGGAAAAGGGAGAGGTCAGTTTTTTGTCTACGGCTCCAAGAAACCAAAGGGGACAACTTCGAAGAAAAAAACGGGGGGGAAAAATATTGAAGGTACATGAAAACAATAGGTGAGGGGGTAAAAACCCAGGGACAAATTTTCGGAGAATTGGTGGTTTTCGAGTGGAAGAAAAGGCCCGTCAAAGTAATTTCAAGGGGAGAATCAGCTCGAACCAGGTCCTGCAGGAAAAGCAACCCGAGGGGGCAAACCGGGCCGAGAGTTTCTCGATCGCGACGAACACAAGAAAAAGGACTCACTGAAAGAGAGGGTACAGAGACCAAGGAGGGGAAAGAAAAGCAAGATGAAGATGAGCAGGACCTGCACGGGGGAAGGGCAAACACACCCCCAGAAACCCCCAAAAGGATCCAACCCCGACAAACCAACGCAAAATTGGCAATCAAACCAGAACCCCCAACTGTTCCCTCTGCCACCAACCCCCACATCACAAACCCACCCCAACACTGCCCCCTAAGGGATCTGCCCTACACCCCCATCACAAACCCCCCCCCCACCCCAGCCCCCATAGGCCCCCACCAAGGCTCTCATCCCCCAACCCCCAAGATTTTCCCCGGGCCATAGTATAAAAGAAGCTGAAATTTGGGACACAAACCAGGGAATAACAAATAAATATGAGGGGGGCACGAAAGAATCACGAGAAATCCCCGAATCATAGCAGTCACAGAAACGAAAACCCCCTGAACAATAACAGATGCAATCTTCCCACCGGGGATATCAGATCCTGAGGAAAGATAGGAGTAGAGGGGAAGGAGGATTGCACTGCTTATAAAAAACCGATGGGATTTGGGGAAATGAAAGGCATGGACATGATTGGAAAAAGGGGACACATAGTAGGTAAAATTTCACTCTGGAAAAACAAAGAGATCATTGGAGTGATGTATAACCCACCACAAAAACTGCAAGGAGGCCAAGAGAGGAGTATGAAGAAACAACAGAGCGATGGTGGACACACTGGTAAGGTGGCAAGAAGAGCTCACTCGACAGAGCAAAGTTTATGGCAATGGGCGATTTCAACCAAAAGGGAAATCGACTGGGAAAACCTGGAGCCACTTGGGGGCCCCGAAACATGGAGAGCCAAGATAATGGATGTGGTACTTGAAAACCTCATGCATCAGCATGTCAGGGACATTACCAAAGAGAGAGGGGAGGATACCAGCGAGACTGGATCTTGTGTTCACCCTGAGCAGTTTCAGACATTGAGGACATCACTTACGAGGGGCCCCTTGGAGCTAGCGATCACGTGGTTCGAGTTTTGATTATATAGTAGAGTTACACGTGGAGAAGGTAACAGGAATTAAATGGGAAAAGCTAACTATAAAAGGGGGGACTACACAGATATGGGGAACTTCCTGCAGGAGGTTCAGTGGGACAGAGAACTGGTAGGAAATCAGTAAACGGATGATGGAGTAAGTAAAAACAAAGTGCAAGGAGGCAGAGGAAAAGTTTGTATCCCAAGGAAATAGAAATAATGGGAAGACCAAAAGCGAGTCCCTTGGTTTACCCGAAGGTGTAGGGAGGCAAAAACTAAGTGCACCAGAGAATGGAAAGGGTACAGGAGGCAAGGACACAGGAAAATAAGGAGATTAGTAGAAGAGCCAGAAACGGTATGCACAGATAAGGGGGGAGGCCAGCGGACAGTACGAAAACGACATAGCATCGAAAGTCAAGTTGGACCCGAAACTGCGTATAGCCCATTAGGAGGAAGACAACAGTCAAAAAACCAGGTGAAAAGGCTGAGGAAGAGGGTGGGGAACTCACAAGAAACGATCAAGAAGTATGCGAGGAGGTCAATATGAGATTTAAGGAAATATTTACAGTAGAGACAGAAGGCCTCTGGGGGGACAGAACAGAGTGGGACACCAGTAAGGAATATACCAACAAGTGTTGGATGACAAATACAAATGAGGATGTGAAGAAGCTGCTAAGGGACATTGATACGTCAAAGGCAATGAGACCGAACAACATCTCCACGTGGGTCCTTAGAGAGGGAGCGAATATGCTGTGGTGCCACTTGCCACAGTCTTCAAAACATCCCTGGAAACTGGGCAACTACCTGATGTATGGAAGAACGGCAAATGTTTCCCATTTTAAAAAAGGAGACAGAAAAGAGGCACTAAACTATTGACCTGTGTCACGACGTGTATAGTATGCAAAGTTATGGAGAAGAATATTAGGAGGAGAGTGGTGGACCCACCTGGAACAGAACAAGAGTAAAAACGCCAATCAGCACGGATTCATGGAAGACAAAACCTGTGTCACAAATCTTCTGGGGTTTATGATAAAGAAACAGGAAGTAAGACACGAGAGAGAGGGGTGGGTTGAATTTCACTTCTTGGACTGCAAGAAAGGCCTTTGACACCCGTTCCTCACAAGAGATTAGTTTCAGAAGCTAGAGGATCATGCGTATATATCAGGAAGGGCACTGCAATGGATCAGAGAATACCTGACAGGGACGCAACAATGAGTCATGGAACGTGATGAGGGATCACAGTGGGCACCTGTGACGAGCGGGTCCACAGGGGGCGGTCCAGGAACCAGTGCTATTTTTGGTATATGTGAACGACATGATGGAAGAGTTAGACTCAGAAGTGATTCTGTCGCAGATGATGTGAAGTTTAATGAGGAGAATTTAAATCAGATGAGGATCAGGCAGGACTTCAAAGAGACATGACAGACGGACACCTGGTCCAGCAACTGGCTTCTCGAATTTAACCCCGCCAAAGCAAAGTTATGAAGGTCGGGAAGGACACACAAGACAGCAGACGGAGTATAGGCTATGTGGCCAAAGACTGCAAACGTCGCTCAAGGAGAAAGATCTTGGGGGGGTATAACACCGAGCATGTCTTGGAAGCACACATCAACCGAAACGCTGCAGCCATGGGCCCTGGCAAACCTGAGAACAGCGTTCCAAAACCCAAAGGTAAGGAATCTTCAAGACACGTACACCGTGAACTCAGGCCCCAGTGGAGTATGCAACACCTGTTTGGAACCCGCCACTTGATCAAGGGAATATTATAAAGAAGGTTAAGGGAAATCGGCCCCCTGACGAACACTAGAGGACAGGAGGGTAGGGAGACATATAACGACAATAAAATACTGTGCGGATAGACAAGAGGACAAAGACAGGATGTTCCAGGGGGGACACAGAAAAAAAAGAGTCCAAAATTTGGAAGGTTGGAAACCAGATGAGTCAAGGGGTGTTAAAAAAGTATTTCTCAGCCATGGGAGTTTCAGGCAGGGAATAGCCTAAAAAGGGTGCGTAGTGGAGGTGGGAACCATACAGTTTTAAGACGGGGTTTGATAAAGCTCATGGGGGCAGGAGAAGATGACCCAGTAGCAATCAGCAAAGAGGGGGGCCAGGAGCAAAGACTCGCCCCCTGCAACAAAATAGATGAGTACCACACAGATGCACACGACGCACACACACACCCACAAAACCACAACAAATACACACACACAACACCCCACACACAAAAACCCACACACAACACACAAAACACACACAACACACACACCACACACACACTTAATAACACCAGGTCAAGTTTTAGAAAGAGTTTTTAGATCCCAGTGACAATAGAGAAGAAGATCACCACGACATACTGCTAAGAAATACATATCAACCGAGATAACTAAATATAATGGAATGCATAGAAACTGCCAAAATTCCGTGAAATACTTTTTAACAATTTCATTTATTAGGCGGGGAAGAATAACATCTCAGAGGTAAGAAAGAACCAGATGTGGATGTAGGGATGATGTGTCAGGCAGGATAAAGCTCCGGGAATGAGGAAAATAAGACAGGTGAGGATCAATTACCGAATGACTGGTGTACATGGGCGGCAGAAAAGGAAGAGCTGAGGAAAAAAGTTTGCCGACACTGCGAATTTTGTAGTCCTGAGTTTCTTGACGAGGGAAAGTACATACATTCACCAAACCTTCACTGGTTAACATTTTCCTTTCCCTTTTTTATCAAAGACTGCAAGAAAAGAGCTCTTCAGATCATTAATTCTCCACGCACCAACACCACTCCCAAACAAAGTATATTATTCTTCCCAACAGCCAGGTTTGCACTATGATCGTTTTCTAAAGTACTGTCACAGCTAACACCAGTGGTCGCCATGCTTCCTGCACTTCGATAAAGTATCTAACAAGAACAAAATCCAAGCACCACGAACCAGTTCAATGCATGGGGTTTTTACACTATCCATGTGGAGGCTGCGACAAGATTAGTAGGTGTACCAGCAAGAAACCTCGCATCCGCCTCAATGAACAAATTTACGCATGTAGGAACGATAACTTGAACAACGCTGTGTAACAACACCGAAAATCCACAATCATCTCATGAAGTTCAGGGTAAACGCCCAACTAGTTGATCAAAGAAACTATTTCCGCGACGCAAGTGCCTTGAATCTTCACTAATAGCTGTTTCTAATACATTTAAACCAACAAAAGGCAGCTTCACCATCTCTGATGTCTTAGCAGAATCCTCCTGATAACAGTAAACCCTGCCATCACATAGTCTCTCCTGTTAATACTACACAAGCACATACAGAGAAAGAACATTGAAACAGACCTTCTCTATCCGCCTCCATAGAAATTATTTTGTCTAACTATTTTTTTTTTATGTTTCCAAAATAATAGCTTTTATATCCTTTTATTCATGTGCAAGTTAATTGTTCTAACATATTGTATTATACTACTAATAACTATACTTACTGCTATACTACTTGTATCACTACTACTACCATAGTATTGCACCTCACTCAGAAGCCTTTATTACCCTCTGAGTCCATTGTACTGTTGTAACGGTTTGATAAAGCTCCTGGAGAGCGAAACGTGCCACAATAAAATGTCACTTTAGTTGCACGTGCGTCCTTTTACTTTATTTATTGTCGGTAATTCTACCAACTTTTTTCAAGAGGAAAATAGGCAACAACAAGAGGGAGGTGAAAGGTTGTATAAACTAAGGGAGGTGGAAGTTCGGGTGAGATATAAGCATCTATTAAGCAGAAAGGTGGGATGGGGCAAGTATGAGTAGTGGGGGGGGGGTTGTTTGTGAAATTGATAGGGTTGAATAATTTTAAAAATCGCATTAGTAGAATGTGGGGCAGAAGTTTGTGGTTATAGGAGGGTGGGTGCATGCGAAAGAGGAGTGATGAAGTAAAGGGTTTGTGATAAAAGAGGAAAAAGTCTGCTTATGAAGAGATTTTTACAAAGCCGATGTGTTATAAGAAGAGTAGAGTATTTGGAAGTTTAAGAATGGTGATGAGAGTGGCGATGAGAGTGTAAAGGAGAGCATATGATAGAGTGGGAGAGGCACCCGTCAAGAATTTTAATGAAAATAAAAAAAATTGAGTGGAGTTATACAAGTTAAGGAAAAGCCTAGGGAACAAATGGATTTGTCAGTTAAAAACAGAGTAGGAGCGTTAGTAGATGGGGAGATGGAGGTTTAGGGTAGATGGCGAGAATACTTTGAGGAACTTTAAATGTCGACGAGAAAGGGAGGCGGGTAATTTCATGCATGGCAGGGATGGTATAACATTCTTTTAGGAGTGATAAGAAAGAGCAGGATGTGAGTGTGGGGGAGGTGCGTGAGGCATTACGGTAGGATGAAAGGGGTAAGTTAAAGCAGCTGCAACTGACAGGATGCATGACAGAAATGTTAAAAGCAAGGGGGATATAGTGTTGTTAGATTGGTTGTATTTTTGTTGTTTAATAATATATAAAAGAGGAGAAGGTACCTAAGGATTGGGGCGGAGGAGAGCATGTATAGTCCTTTAGATAAGTTAAGATTGTTCGTATTTTTTAACCCGGAGGGTGGTTAGCCACCCAGGAGGATTAACCCAAGGAAAGTCAGTGCGTCTCGAGGGTCTGTCATAACTTAATTTCCATGGGTTCCTTAATCTTGTCCCAGGATGCGATCACACCAGTCGACTACTCCCAGGTACCTATTTGCTGCTAGCTGAACGGACAATTAGGTGTAAGGAAACGTGTCGGAATGTCCACCGCCGGAATCGAACCCCGGGCCCTCCGTGGGTTGGAGCGGGAGCTTTTGCACCACGCAAAAGAGATTGTAAAAATTATAGAGGAAGTAGTTTACTGAGTATACAGGAAAAGTTGTACGGTTTAGGGGTTATAATTGAAAAGAATTTGAGGTATTAAGACTGAATGTAGAATTGCGGATGAGCAAGGAGGTTTTAGAGTGGGTAGGGGATGTGTAGACCAGGTATTTACATTGAAGCATATATGTGAACAGTATTTAGATAAAGCTAGGGAAGTTTTTATTGCATTAATGGATTTAGAAAAGGCATATGATAGATTGATGTTGCAAGTATATGGAATAGGTGGTAAGTTACTAAATGCTGTAAAGAGTTTTTACGAGGACAGTGAGACTCAGATTAGGGTGTGTAGAAGAGAGGGAGACTACTTCCCGGTAAAAGAAGGTCTTAGACAGGGATGTGTAATGTCACCATGGTTGTTTAATATATTAATAGATGGGGTTGTAAAAGAAGTAAATGCTAGGGTGTTCGGGAGAGGGGTGGGATTAAATTATGGGGAATCAAATACAAAATGGGAAGTGACACAGGTACTTTTTGCTGATGATGCTGTGCTTATGGGTTATTCTAAAGAATAATTGCAAAGGTTAGTGGACGAATTTGGGAGTGTGTGTAAAGGTAGAAAGTTGAAAGTGAACATAGAAAAGAGTAAGGTGATGAGGGTGTCAAATGATTTAGATAAAGAAAAATTGGATATCAAATTGGGGAGGAGGAGTATGGAAGAAGTGAATGTTTTCGGATATTTGGGAGTTAACATATCAGCAGTTGGATTTATGAAGGATGAGGTTAATCATAGAATTGATGAGGGAAAAAAGGTGAGTGGTGCATTGAGGTATATGTGGAGACAAAGAACGTTATCTATGGAGGCAAAGAAGGGAATATATGAAAGTATAGTGGTGCCAACACTCTTATATGTGTGTGAACTTGGGTTGTAAATGCTGGAGCGAGGAGGCGGTTGGAGGCAGTGGAGATGTCCTGTCTAAGGGCAATGTGTGGTGTAAATATTATGCAGAAAATTCGGAGTGTGGAGTTAATAAAAGTATTAGTCAGAGGGCTGAAGAGGGGTTGTTGAGGTGGTTTGGTCATTTAGAGAGAGTGGATCAAAGTATAATGACATGGAGAGCATATAAATCTGTAGGGGAAGGAAGGCGGGGCAGGAGTCGTCCTCGAAAGGGTTGGAGGGAGTCTACCTACCTGGAGGGCATTCCGGGGATCAAAGTCCCCGCGGCCCGGTCCACGACCAGGCCTCCCGGTGGATCAGGGCCTGATCAACGAGGCTGTTACTGCTGGTCGCACGTAATCCAACGTACGAACCACAGCCCGGCTGATCCGGCACCGTCTTTAGGTATCTGTCCAGCTCCCTCTTGAAGACAACCAGGGGTCTTCCCGTAATGCCCCTTATTGCTGGTGGGAGGCTGTTGAACAGTCTTGGGCCCCGGACACTTATCGTGTTTTCTCTTAGTGTACCAGTGATGCCCCTACTTTTCACTGGGGGTATGTTGCATCGCCTGCCAAGTCTTTTGCTTTCGTATGGAGTGATTGCTGTGTGCATATTAGGGACCAGTCCCTCCAGAATCTTCCAGGTGTAGATTACGATACGTCTCTCTCGCCTGCGCTCTGGTGAGTACAAGTCAAGTGCTTCCAGACGCTCCCAGTAGTTAAGGTGTTTGATGGGAGGGGGTAAAGGAGGTTTTGTGGGCGAGGGGCTTGGACTTCCAGCAAGCGTGCGTCAGCATGTTAGGAGTGAATGGAGACGAATGGTATTTGGGACCTGACGAGCTGTTGGAGTGTGAGCAGGGTAATATTAATTGAAGGGATTCAGGGAAACCGGTTATTTTATATAGCCGGACTTGAGTCCTGGAAATGGGAAGTACAATGTCTGCACTCTAAAGGAGGGGTTCGGGATATTGACAGTTTGGAGGGATATGTTGTGTATCTTTATACGTATATACTTCTAAACTGTTGTATTCTGAGCACCTCTGCAAAAACAGTGATTATGTGTGAGTGAGGTGAAAGTGTTAAATAATGAAAGTATTTTCTTTTTGGGGATTTTCTTTCTTCTTGGATCACCCTGCCTCGGTGGGAGACGGCCCGACTTGTTAATATATATATATATATATATATATATATATATATATATATTATATATATATATATATATATATTTTATATAATATATATATATATATATTAAAATACACGAACAATATCTCTGGCTTTAGAGCAGGAATCGAACCCGTGTACTCTCCATCACAGTACACATTACTTTTGTCACACAGCAAAAGCACTGTGTACTTTGATACAGAGTGCGCTGGTTTGAATCCTGCTATGGACTGAGAGATAATGTTCACAAATAATTCCAGCCGTTTGCAAACTGTTAGCCGACCTGGCAAGCTTGGCCTTAAAAGCAAGGCCATTTTCTGCCGAATAAGCAGAGTGAAGTTATTTGGCAGTACCATCTCTCTTGATACTGGGGACGTAAAAGTTCGAAAAATTAAATAGATGGACTGGAAAAATCACTATTTTATGTCCCTGAAGGAATTTACGTACCTACCACAGTTTTGTTTTCTTCCTTAGTATTACTGACACAAGTATTCGGTACATCAATATATATATATATATATATATTTTTTTTTTTTATTCACCGGTATTCTCCCGGCCCGGGTCTTTTCCAAGTAGTGGTGACCCGGCCTTGGCTCTCTATCTGGGGAGTGTCTCGAGACTTAAGTCTCCCATGGGAGGAGGTACAAGTACCTCCTCATCTTTGGGACCAAGTGTCCCAAGGCCTAGCCACAGTCCCCGCCCTCACGGGGCTCGTAGGGAGAAGCTAGGCCTCTGGTCTACCATCTGCCCCGCCCCAAAGGGGCTCGTGGGGACGGCAGTCGAATATATTGTTTTTACCATAAAGAATATTCTCCCCGTCTTGTTTGGCAAGTCTCTGCTTGCAGGATACACCAAACTGGCAAGCTCAGGTTTTATTATTACTGGAAGCGCTGAGTCCGTAGGGGTCCCACAGAGTATGAAGAATGGGAAGCAATCAGGGTCGATGCACATAAGGGTAGAATAGACTCAGTTTCTGTCCTCAGCTGAGTCAGTGAAAGCTGAACGACTCACTAAAACACACGGGAAGAACGTCGTACTGTAGGTGGGGAGTTAAGACGTTCTAGTCAATAAAGAAGCTTATCAGTGGACGCAGAAACAAGAACGCACAATGTGTAGTAAATGGCTTAGTAAACTGACAAGTTGAAGAATGAGACACTTGTCCAACATTTGGGAATCTTTATTACAGTAACGTTTTGCCAGCCAGTGGCTTTTTCTGTTCAGTGCAGATAAAAATGGTGAAAAAATGAGAAGTTGAAGGTAATCAGTCCCTCAGCCTGGAGTCAATGTGTTCAGTCCATTAATCACAGGATTGATGGACTGAACACATCAACTCCAGGTTGAGCGACTAATTACCTCAAACTACTCATCTTCCACCGTTCTTCTCTGTATTGGACTGAAAAAACCGCTACCTGGCGATACGTTTCCGTAATGATGATTACACAGTATTGCATAACTACCTCATTTATCATCAACACACAAGAGCGCCTCACAGGCGTCAACTCACGCCCCTCTGGGGCAAGACTTCGTCATAAAAGCACTCGTCTAGTACACGTATACTGTGTGTTTTCCCCAATATCAACGAGCATCAGTCAGGTAGTGTGGTTAACGACATCTACAATTATTTATGAGTATGTCCCTGGCAACACTTCACAAGTTAAAATCTTTAAGAAATCACACGTCGTATCGCCTTTTGCTTTCAAGGTAAGAAGGTGCGAACATGACTGATAGGTACTGAGCATGACATGTTCTCCTCCACCCAAGAAAACACTATAGTCACTTTCAAGATAATACAATGAATTTTTGAGTGAAATTCCACGTTCTGGTGGTGACCTCCAGTGACCTGCACTAGTCACAGTTGGCTGCCTGCTGTGACCTGCACCACTAATCACTCTTGGCTGCCTGTGACCTGCACACGTCACTGTGGTTAGCTGCTGTGACCTGCATTAGTCGCTGTGGCTGCCTGCTGTGATCTGCACCAATAGACACTGTTGGCTGCCTGTTGTGACCTGCATTAGTCACTGTGGCTGCCTGTTGTGACC
>NC_069443.1:27200325-27215325 GCF_026875155.1 Cherax quadricarinatus | reverse complement strand
AATAAGTGTACTGAATATTATAGTTTAATATATGTTCAATATATGTAAGAACAAAGACATCTCCCACTTGTTACTTTATAGAGCGCTCTATTTGCACCCAACTATTTCGCAAAGCAACAAAAAGTTACCCGGAGGCTTTAGAGACAGGTTGGTATTAAGGAAAATTATTGTATTGCCCTTTATACTTATATTTAATATCACATTAAAACGAAACACACATTCCATTTACAGTTTCAATTTTTCACCAACAAATAGCTACATGTTCTGCAACGCAACTCCACGAAACTTAAAATTTACCAGAAGCAAAGACTTTAAATGAGATTGATAATACTGGCTCTTGTCTCATATGTCTTGTTATATTTGGTGACTCGCTGAGTGCTTATCGAAAATCATTCTACACACCACGAATGTTTCACTGCTTTCATACGATTTCAACCGAGACCGAAAACCAAATGTGGATCAGATAAACAGTATTGATGGGATAATGACTTGAACTTGGTGGCTTACATTCTCGTACACTGGTAGATACTTTACCAGAACTTCTCTAAGGTAAGATTTATAAAGCCATCTTCTGCCACAGAATCAAACATCAATTTAAGAAACTGCTCCTGCAATTCTTCAGGCACATCCTCCACTGTAATGGAAAAGGGATTCCGGGAAAGACTGAATTCGAAACTGCATTGATTTAAGTCAGGAAAATGTAGATTGCACTCGTCCTCCAGAACTTGAAGGTGGCTTTCGATCTCGGTTTTATTGTTAACTCAGAGTGTTTATTTTTCGGGTGTTCCTCAAGACGAGAAAACGATGCTGTGTTTAATTGTTTGCTGTGACTCCACAACTGAAGTTTAGTGATGGCTGTTCAGGTTTCATTATAATTGCCAATAATATTGTGTCTACATTGGAGCTTAAGGTTGAATGCATTCACAGTGAATGTTGAAATTGGAATATAAAACCGACGAGCTGATGGGTAAGACATTTGTTACTGCTGACATGTTCGCTACACGTAAGACTTCTTCAGTCAAATACAGAGAATAAATTGGAGGCAGCAGAAGCAGTAGGGAAGTAAAGATGATGTAATCAGTCCATCAACCTTGGAGAAGTATTTTTTGAAGTGGTCAGTCTCAGCCTGAACGCATTGTAGTTTGGAACATTGTCTCTGAACATTGTTCCAGACTACGGTGCTGAGGTCTGCTCCAGGCTGAGGGATTGGTCACATCTACCTGGAGGATTCCAGAGATCAACACCCTCGTGGCCTGGTCCACGACCAGGCCTCCTGATGTATTAGGGCCTGATCAATCAGGCTGTTACTGCTGGCCGCACGTAGTCCAACGTACGAACCACAGCCCGGCTGATCCGGCACCGACTATAAGTATCTGTCCAGCTCCCTCTTGAAGGCAGCCAAGGGTCTATTGGTAATTTCCTTTACGTAAGGTTGATGGACTGATTACAACATATTTACCTGGACACTAATGCCATCTCCACTTTATTCTCTATATTTGACTGAAGAAACCTACCGTGTAGACAAAGCGTTTCAGTAATAAAGATCCTCAGCTGTTGCACATGTGTGTTAGACAAAGAATGACTATGCTATACGCTTTCAAATTAGATGTAGCGAGAAAGATTTTTTTCTTAAGACTGAAGAAATGACCTTCTGACCTTTTTTTCTCAGCTCCAACAAACGACTCAGCATCCTGACCTTCAAAAGCGGCACAATATGAAATACAAGTGTCTCTCTTGTATTGTTTCTAAATCACAACTGTGAAAACAGTCGAATGTTCAAGGTTCTATCATGATGTTCAAATAGTCAAGTTGACGAGTTAGACACATGTGCAACAGTTCGGTAACTTTAGTGTTAAGTAAAAGGACACAAGTGCAACTAATGTGACATTTATTGTGGCAACGTTTCGCTCTCCAGGAGCTTTATCAAGCCTGATAAAGCTCCTGGAGAGCGAAACGTTGCCACAATAAATGTCACATTAGTTGCACTTGTGTCCTTTTACTTTACATATTGTCGGTAATTCTACCAACTTTATTACAACTTTAGTGTTGAAACTTATCACCTACGTGGCAGGCTCGGTAGCCAAATACGGATTATTATTATTATAATCAAGGGGGAAGCGCTAAACCCGGAGGATTATACAGCGCCTGGGGGGAGGATGTGGAAGGCATTCAGGCTTAATTCGGGGAACTGGAGCACAGATCCAATTCCCTAAATCAAGAGCCCCTCACCAACACCAAGGAACCTTCCATGAGAGGAGCCAAATACAGAGAACGGATTGTAGGCTACACAAGTAGTGGTTAAACCTTTCAACGGTAAACATACCGAATTGTTGCACACGTGTCTTACCTCGTTGTTGCAAAACTTGTCGGAATTGCGCACCATTTTCAACATAGTCCTTAAGTTGTGTGGGAAATACCTTTGTTGTCTAAGCTTCGACAAGAGTGATGCAGTGTGGTAAAACATTATAGAGATTCCTCTCCCTAACCTTGGAAGTGAAGCTTGAGGATGAACCAGGCATGATCACAGCACCGCTTGTATAAACAACAATTAACTTCTATGATAGTTCAATCTGGAAAAACTTCGACATAGGAGCAACTTTTGTACGAGTCTCCCTGAGACATAAAACAAAGTATCGACTGTTTTATTATCAATAAATTTTAAGTAACTTAGTACCTGGGATCACCAGCTGTGTATGTTAGCAGGGATCACCAGCTGTGTATGTTAGCTGGGATCACCAGCTGTGCATGTTAGCAGGGATCACCAGCTGTGCATGTTAGCAGGGATCACCAGCTGTGCATGTTAGCAGGGATCACCAGCTGTGCATGTTAGCAGGGATCACCAGCTGTGCATGTTAGCAGGGATCACGAGCTGCACTTGTTAGCAGGGATCACGAGCTGCACATGTTAGCAGGGATCACGAGCTGCACATGTTATCTGGGATCACGAGCTGCACATGTTAGCAGGGATCACGAGCTGCACATGTTAGCAGGGATCACGAGCTGCACATGTTAGCAGGGATCTCGAGCTTCACATGTTAGCAGGGATCACGAGCTACACATGTTAGCAGGGATCACCAGCTGCACATGTTAGCAGGGATCACCAGCTGCACATGCTAGCAGGGATCACGAGCTGCACATGTTAGCAGGGATCACGAGCTGCACATGTTAGCAGGCATCACGAGCTGCACATGTTAGCTGGGATCACGAGCTGCACATGTTAGCTGGGATCACGAGCTGTACATGTTAGCAAGGATCACGAGCTGCACATGTTAGCAGGGATCACGAGCTGCACATGTTAGCGGGGAGCACCAGCTGCGCATGTTAGCAGTGATCACCAGCTGCGCATGTTAGCAGGGATCACCAGCTGCGCATGTCTGAACTTTTCGCATACTCAGCCCTTTTTTTGTCAAAATTTTCCACTGACCTTCCTCACCTCCCCTGAAATATTTTCTCGTTTACCTGCTGGGAAAGGAGGGGAAGGAACGACCCCCTTTTCCCGTGTTTGAGAGCCATTGAATTAGAAATTGTTGGAACCTCTGGAGAGGAGGGATATCTGTTGAGAAAACCAGCCTCACGAGCTGACAAACGTTTTACAACGATTAAATGAGATCAGACCAGAAAGCAAAGATTGGAATGACTGCTTTTTCTAGGATTACACAATAAAGAATTTGAAACAGTATTGCAGAGACCTAATAATGATGTAGGGAGGGATACAAGAGAACTTGCTCTGTTGGGGGCAAGGAGTTATCCATCAGCCAAAAGACTGATGTTAAGAGGAAAATTTTAGAATTGGAATGGGTAACAAGGGGGTTCCCAAGGGGCCACTACCATTGTAAAATATGTAAATGACCTTTAAGTGTTGAGTATAAGGTATTATTGAATGCCGATGATAAGAAGATAATGAAGAAAGAGAAAAGAATACGCGCAAGCTATTGGACGAGTTAAAGACGCTGCGAGGGTGGCTAAACAAGTGATTCCCCCACCTCGACCTGTGGAACAGTCATGTCAAGTTGGAAAGGAGATAGAAGACTGCAGATTGAACACTGTTCGGAAAAACAACTTGCAAATATGACTCAAGAATCAGGGAGGAAATGTCAAAGTCCTCTTTCCTTTCTTGTTCACACAGGAATATCAATCCACTTAGCTGCTCAACACACTCGAAAATGTACCTAACTTAACCTTATTCCCATTCATTGTAGCTCATATCAAGTATCAGTTTCAATATAGAAGACTGTATGGGATTTCAAAAGTATTAGTATATAGTTGAGTAATAAATTTCAATTTTTACACTTTTGAAAATTACAACTGTTATCCAAACCCGCTCACTTTCAAGACCATATCTTGACCCTCCAGGATGTTTACCCACAAGAGTCCACCAACCCCGTGGTACCTGTTTACTTCTAGATGGACAGGGGCAAGGAGAATTATCCATAAGTCTTCACCAGCTCTAGATGGAGTCTGGGCTACCACCAAGCTACGAGCAATGCGCAAGAGTATCATAGTTCATACAGGATCTGTTGTATGACCCATGCTGCTCTAGCGCATATTTTTAATGTACTGCTGTTGCTGCTATTACTCCTATTACTACTACTACTACTACTACTACTACTACTACTACTACTGCCGCTGCTACTACAACTGCTGCTACTACTACTGTTACTACTCTTGCTATTAATAATAGTTACAGAATACTTAAATATTACAGCACTCATAGTTCAGGTAGTTAAGGCAAGTCAAGGTAATATAATGTTTGATAAGAGTGAAGGTAGCTGCTAGCAGTCACGTGACCCAAGTTGCTGTGTCCGCCATGTTGGCGGCCAACACGATTTTTTCTTTCATTATTTATTTAATTTCTTCCAGCGGGAGAGCTAAACCCGTAGACAGTCACACAGTTCTATGACGAAGGGTGACAGTCAATGTCAACTCAGATGGAAGAGGCAGTCCGAATTTCTTGATCAAGAGCTCCAACCGACAAAGAATTTTTTTCTTTGTATGCTTCGTTGTATTAAGCTTCCATGAGTTATAGCAGACGTCTTTAATGAATATACAAATGTAATTAAATAATTATCAATTATATAATCTAGGGGGAAGCGCTAACACCGGATGATTATACAGCCCTGGGGGGGGATGTGGAAGGCATTCAGGCTTAATATCGGGATACTGGAGCACAATCCAATTCCCTAAATCAAGAGCTAAACATAGAGAATTCTTAGGGAAAATATTACAAACACGATCTCATTTTATTCTGTAAACATTTTGAGGCAATGTAGCAGTGTTATTACGAGTCAGACATAATTATATAGTAGCATGCTAAGTACAGTCCAACAATAGTTGTAGTCAGCTTCATGTACGGTCCAACAGATATTATTATATTAGATGCTTAGTACGAGTCCCAACATATATCAGTACACAGTGTTATGACGAGTCCAGACATATTGTATATATGTAGCATGCTTAGTACGAGTCCAGACATATATTCTATAATGAGCATCTTATGACAGTCCAGACATATTATTTCTATTGAAAGGGGCTTATTGTAGATTCCAGACATTTATCAATGTAGATGTTATGTACGAGTCCAGACATATCTTTATATGTACATGCTATGTACATCCAGACAATATTTTCTATATGTAGCATGCTTATGTACGGTCAAGACATTTATTCTATATGTAGCATGCTTATGTACGAGTCCAGACATATATTCTATATGTAGAAATGCTTATGACGAGTCCAGACATATATTCTATATGTAGCATGCTTATGTACGAGTCCAGACATATATTCTATATGTAGCATGCTTATGTACAGTCCAGACATATATTCTATATGTAGCATGCTTATGTACGAGTCCAGACATATATTTCTATATGTAGCATGCTTATGTACGAGTCCAGACATATATTCTATATGTAGCATGCTTATGTACGAGTCCAGACATATATTCTATATGTAGCATGCTTATGTACGAGTCCAGACATATATTCTATATGTAGCATGCTTATGTACGAGTCCAACATATATTCTATATGTAGCATGCTTATGTACGAGTCCAGACATATATTCTATATGTAGCATGCTTATGTACGAGTCCAGACATATATTCTATATGTAGCATGCTTATGTACGAGTCCAGACATATATTCTATATGTAGCATGCTTATGTACGAGTCCAGACATATATTCTATATGTAGCATGCTTATGTACGAGTCCAGACATATATTCTATATGTAGCATGCTTATGTACGAGTCCAGACATATATTCTATATGTAGCATGCTTATGTACGAGTCCAGACATATATTCTATATGTAGCATGCTTATGTACGAGTCCAGACATATATTCTATATTTGTTGAAAAATGCCCTTTGTTTAACCCGATGTCCGGGATATGGTCAAATAGTGGAGCATCTAATGTAACTCCAATGACAATATCCAATGTAACATGCTCATGAAAACAAATCCAAAAAACATATACTCTAATGTAAACAGATTACAATGTAAAACAAAACTCAAATGTAACAAACTCACAATGTAAAAACTCACAGAAACAAGACTCCAATGTAAAAACTCATGTAAACAGTCAAATGTAAACAAGATCACAATGTAAACAAACTCACAATGTAAACAAAACTCACAATGTAAACAAGACTCACAATGTAAACAAAACTCACAATGTAAACAAAACTCACAATGTAAACAAGACTCACAATGTAAACAAAACTCACAATGTAAACAAGACTCACAATGTAAACAAACTCACAATTAAACAAGAACTCCCACAATGTAAACAAAACTCACAATGTAAACAAGACTCACAATGTAAAACAAGACTCACAATGTAAACAAGACCACTCACAATGTAAACAAGACTCACAATGTAAACAAGACTCACAATGTAAACAAGACTCACAATGTAAACAAGACTCACAATGTAAACAAGACTCACAATGTAAACAAAAATCACAATGTAAAGTAAATGGCTTAGAAAATCGACAAGTTGATGAATGAGACACTTGTGCAAACTTTTGGAATCTTCATTGAGGAATTGTTTCTCCACTTCTCCGAGCATTTGCTGTACGTGTCTCAAGACTGATGTACCGAACACATGGCCTCCAGGCTGAGGCACTACACCTCAGACACCTCTTCATCTTCCATCGTTCTTCTCTGTTGTTGTTGTTGTTGTTGTTGTTGTTGTTGTTGTTGTTGTTGTTGTTGTTGTTGTTGTTGTTGATGTGTTGTTGTTGTTGCGTTGATTTGCCGTTCTGCACTGCGTGCTGCTCTTTCTGCTCTTGCTGGTGCTGCTGCGCTGCTGCTGCTGTGCTGCTGCTGTGCTCTGCGGGCTGGCTAGTCTGTTGTTGTAGATTCGCCGGTACATTTTGCCGTCCGGTCTTTTCCAAATGTGACCCGGCTTCATCTTGGTATTGGACTGAAGAACCCAACTTGGCTGGACTACATGCGAAGAAAGAGTTCCCAAATGTTGTCACAAGTCCTCATTCGTCGAGAATCAAAATGCGGGTTATGGCATTTATTAGAAAACATTAATTTCACCCGGGACTTCGTGAACTGAAAATGTGAACGAAAGGGTTTTCACCATAAAATATCAAACCCGCTTTGTGTGTTTTAATTTACATACCCACACAGCGAGCATGCCAAGTAAATCCCTGGGAAATTAGCAACAATGACAAGTGAATATAACTCGGGTTTCTCAAACCGAGTATAAAACCACTATTAGAAAATAAATAAAACTCACAATACGTGACTGAATCAATACAAAATAACCCCACATAGGAGTCACAGTCATCCATTACTGGTCTTCTGCTAAACGTCCTCCCTATTCCAACTTTCACAGTCACGTCTGTGAATCCTCCCTCATAACAACTTTCCTGTAGATGCCTTAGTTCCCCTTACATTTAAGCTCCAAACTTCAGAACACCCGTGACTTAACCTGATTCTGTTTTCTCCTTCTCCCTCTTCCCCTTTCTTCTTTCCCCTTTCTCTTTAGGGTTTTCTTTCTTCTGGCTTGAATGTTTGGTCCATTATCATATTTTTCCCCCTTTGTGTTTTTGTTCCTACCTTTTGTGGGCCCCTAGCTCCCTTGCAGTGCTCCTCTTTGTGGGCCCCTAGCTCCCTTGCAATGCTCTTCTTTGTGGGCCCCTAACTCCCTTGCAGTGCTCCTCTTTGTGGGCCACTAGCTCCATTGCAGTGCTCCTCTTTGTGGACCCCTAGCTCCCTTGCAGTGCTCCTCTTTGTGGACCCCAAGCTCCCTTGCAGTGCTCCTCTTTGTGGGCCCCTAGCTCCCTTGCAGTGCTCCTCTTTGTGGGCCCCTAGCTCCCTTGCAGTGCTCCTCTTTGTGGGCCCCTAGCTCCCTTGCAGTGCTCCTCTTTGTGGGCCCCTAGCTCCCTTGCAGTGCTCCTCTTTGTGGGCCCCTAGCTCCCTTGCAGTGCTAATCTTACTTAGTATTACGACTTCGATATCGAAACTTAAATAAAATGTCCTGCCTCCTAAATGGCTACTCAATCTGTCTAAGGGCACTGAAATTACACTCAAAAAATGAAATGTGTCGAGTAAAAGATGGTTAGGGAGAACGTAATAGAATCGGTGGACTATAAGACGTTGTCACCGCTAAACTAAGTCTAACCTGCAAAAATCTATTGCAGTCCTGGAGGAGGGAAGTAGGGATGGAAGTAGGGAAGGAGGGATGGAAGTAGGGAAGGAGGGATGGAAGTAGGGAAGGAGGGATGGAAGTAGGGAAAGGGGGATGGAAGTAGGGAAGGAGGGATGGAAGTAGGGAAGGGGGATGGAAGTAGGGAAGGAGGGATGGAGATATGTTGCAATTTTTGAACTGTAGTATCTGCACCCCACTGGTAAGACAGTGATGGAGTGAGTGATGAGGAAAGTATTTTTTCTTTCTCGGGTCACGCTGCCTCTGTAGAAAACGGCCGATGTGTTAAAAGAAAAAATTACGTGAAAGGCAAAGTGTGTGGACAGAATCAGGACCTTTTACTATAACATAATGTTTTGTAGTGTCCAAACTTTCAACCTCCAGACAGCTTTTAGTCCAGACAAACTATACAGGAAATAGTAAATCGCTTCACTGTTTACCATTAATGTTAATAATAACATTAATAGTAAACAATAACGACACGTTGATGAATAAGGGACATGTGCAACACCTGGGTGTCTTTATTGACTTATTCATCATTTTGACTTTTTTATCCTCTTTATTATTAAAAATATATCTGATATTTTGAGACTAGATGAACGAGAGTCTAGATGAACGAATGGCTAGATGAACGAGAGTCTAGATGAACGAGCGGATGAACGTACTTGTATGATTAGATTCTAACCCAGTAAGTTACCAATAAATCTTGCAAAAATAATAACCTGCTACAGTATGCAATGCGAAAATTTATTACAAATATTAATTAATGTATCAATACTTCAGAAGGCATAAATAAACATTGATTTTGTAAATATTATTATTATTTATTAATAGAATTAGTAGTAGTGGTTGTAGAAAGTGGTAGTAGTAGTAGTAGTAGCGGTTGTAGTAACGGTGGGAGTAGTAGTAGTATACTGGAAGTAGTAGTAATAGTAGTAGTAGCAGCAATAGCAGTAGTATATAAAACTAGCAGTAACAACAGCAATATGAATAGTAGTGCTAATAGTAATAGAAGTCATAGTAATAGTCGTAGTACTACTAAGTAGTAGTAACAGGGGTAGTAACTGTAGTAGTAATATTAGTAGTAGTAATAGTAATAATATTAGTAGCAGTAAGAACAGTAGTGCAAATAGTAATAGTAATGGTAATAGCAGTCGTAGTAGTAGTAGTAATAAGAGCAGTAGTAATAGCAGTAGTAGCAATAGTAGTAGCAGTAGTAGCAGTAGCAATAGTAGTAGTAGCAGCAACAGTAGTAGTAGTAGTAGCAGCGGTAGTAATATACAGTGTTATACTCTCAATAGGCACCGATGCGTCACAGCTCGCAAGAGGTACACATCACTGGCAGACGCTTGACCGTCAATATGGCGGACATTCACCCTGTGATCCCACATACATACTATACCCTACAAAGAGGGGGATGGAGGAGAAGAACTGCTATACCAATAAAGGGTTTTGATTCAAAGAACTGGAGCTAATTTCCCCTTCATTAGATCAAACACAGTTGCTTCACAACCCTTAGACATGATTCACCCCATATGACATGATTCTCCGTAATGATCATACAGCGCCTGGGTCAGGAGTGGTCATAAGGTTTGATCAAAGGAATGGTAGCCTAGCTCCTTTTCCTTGGATCAAGGGCCACTACCTGTTATGATAGTGCCTCTGATCTTACTGTAACAACTGGATTAGATGGCAAGTGTTCCGAGGCTTGATTGGCAACACACTCGCCTCGGACACTGCGTATCCGTGGTTCATATTTCCAGGCACGGATGGAAATGCTGGGCACATTTCCTTATACCCATTGTCCCTGTTCGCCTAGCAGTAAGTAGGTACCTAGGTGTTAGTCGACCGACGTGGGTCGCATTCTGTGGGACAAAGTTGAAGAACCATAATGAGTAAGACACGTGAGGCAGTTAGTTATCCTCATTTCTGTAACGTTACACCTATACAGTAGGCATCTTCAGTCGAATACAGAAAAGACAGCAGGAGCAGTGAAGAGACGAAACGTTCCGGAAGATAACTGACTGCTTCACATATATCTTACTCTCCCTCTTCAGCACTCACGCTCAGTAACTTTACGTTATAGTGACGTTGTGTTAAATGTGGACAATTACCAGTTTTAATGTTTAATGTTTAGTGCGTTTGGTGTTTTAGTGAGCTTAAAGACAACACTCGTGCGCCTGTGTAACGAGCTGCGACAGAGACGAGAAAGAAAATGTGATGTGCTCGCCTCTACCCGGGGAAACTGTCCACGAGAACATAAACTCACACTGAGATGAGAAGAGCACACACACTGAGACTGAGGTGATATTTACCATGCTTAATTAACCTCTGTCGACGTTTTCAGCGACAGTGATATTACAGGGCATTCCAAACCTAACTTTATCAAAAGTTACTACCACCTAATTATAATATCTCCCACAAATGTCAGCGGATACCTAAGTACCTGCTTACTGCTGGGTGGACAGGGGCAGCATTTGTAAGGAAACACAAACTAGAGAATCAGACTCGTCCAGCAGTTGTGAACCACCAGCTGCCCGTATACACAAGTGGACATTGGTTTAAAAAGACAAGTGAGCAAACACTAGGACTTATTAGACAACGTCTCTGTCCTGGCACCTTGATCACTTCTCACTAAATATGTCAGAGCACAACACAATCTGGTGTTCCACAATATCTGCCACTCCGTACGAGGCCCGTGGGGGCGGGGTAAATAGCAGACCAGGGGCCCAACATCTCCCTACGAGCCCCGTGAAGGCAGGGACTGTAACTAGGATAGAGACGAAATGGTCCCAGAAGATGACGAGGAACACCTCTTCCCATGGAAAAATATTATGAATGTCAAGATACTCCCCCAGTAGGGGATCCAAGGCCGGGTCACCAATTGGTAAAAACCCGGCCAGCGTAATACTGCGAATCTCTACCTCTACCTAAATATGTTCAAATGTTTACTCACGTGACTTTATAAACCAATTTGTCGGTATCAGTTACCAAGGTTTATACCATAAGTGGAAATAACATACAAGAGAATCTTATATGCGCTGTTTCTCTCATTCCAGAATCATATAACATAGCATATGCAGCGTTGTTTGCAAGGCAGTAATCCATCTATCTTAATCACAGTCTTTATGTAGTAGATGACTGATGAACGGAGGTGTTAAAATAGACCTAGTAAATCTTCATATAGACAATGTTGGCCCAGCCTAGCAATAACATTCTCAGACCAATTAATACACTTTTACTTATAACAATATATTACCCTCTGCCTAACAATATATTACCCACTGCCTAACAATATATTACCCTCTGCCTAACAATATATTACCCTCTGCCTAACAATATAATTACCCTCTGCCTAACAATATATTACCCTCTGCCTAACAATATATTACCCTCTGCCTAACAATATATTACCCTCTGCCTAACAATATATTACCCTCTGCCTAACAATATATTACCCTCTGCCTAACAATATATTACCCTCTGCCTAACAATATATTATCCTCTGCCTAACAATATATTACCCTCTGCCTAACAATATATTACCCTCTGCCTAACAATATATTACCCTCTGCCTAACAATATATTACCCTCTGCCTAACAATATATTACCCTCTGCCTAACAATATATTACCCTCTGCCTAACAATATATTACCCTCTGCCTAACAATTTTATTACCCTCTGCCTAACAATATATTACCCTCTGCCTAACAATATATTACCCTCTGCCTAAAATATATTACCCTCTGCCTAACAATATATTACCCTCTGCCTAACAATATATTACCCTCTGCCTAACAATATATTACCCTCTGCCTAACAATATATTACCCTCTGCCTAACAATATATTACCCTCTGCCTAACAATATTATTACCCTCTGCCTAACAATATATTACCCTCTGCCTAACAATATATTACCCTCTGCCTAACAATATATTACCCACTGCCTAACAATATATTACCCTCTGCCTAACAATATATTACCCACTGCCTAACAATATATTACCCACTGCCTAACAATATATTACCCACTGCCTAACAATATATTACCCACTGCCTAACAATATATTACCCACTGCCTAACAATATATTACCACTGCCTAACAATATATTACCCACTGCCTAACAATATATTACCCACTGCCTAACAATATATTACCCTCTGCCTAACAATATATTACCCTCTGCCTAACAATATATTACCCTCTGCTTAACAATATATTACCCGAAGATAATATCACAGCCAGTGAGGGCTACCACCGTCGGCGGCAGCTGAAGAATACACTTGATGAGTACCCAACCAGGAGGTAGCCTCATAAACATTATGTTACAATTATGCAATAATCGCGAACGAGCGATAAAGGA
Organism: Cherax quadricarinatus; assembly: GCF_026875155.1. Classification (NCBI taxonomy): domain Eukaryota; kingdom Metazoa; phylum Arthropoda; class Malacostraca; order Decapoda; family Parastacidae; genus Cherax; species Cherax quadricarinatus. The sequence continues at coordinate 27,202,293 of NC_069443.1, read as the reverse complement.
TGCAAATATTTTGCACATAATTTCGATAATCACATTAACTGACACTGCTGCCTGAATGCTAATTAATAAATATACCGAATGTACCCAGCTATTTAAGAAAGAAAATACTGTTTATGTCATAAGACGCGATACATTACCCCAAGTTTTCTGACTAAAGAACGCCATCTATTATTGTGCTCAGGCAAAAGTCTCAAAAATGATAGTATTTAGAGACAAGCATTTATAAAGTACCCTGTATCTTACTTTAGAGGGAGGATACAACCTGACCCACGGAACACCTACTCAGCATCGTCTAAATCAGGTCTCCAATATTCACTCAGCAGAGTACAGGTGAGGTCTCCAATATTCACTCAGCAGAATACGTGAGGTCTCTAATATACACTTAGCAGTGATCAAGTCTTCAATTTACATAGCAGTATACAAATCACGTCTCCAGTCTACAATCAGTAGAGCACAAGTCAGGTCTCCAGTACTCACTCATCAGTGTACAAGTCAGGTCTGCAGTGTTCACTCAGCAGTGTACAAGTCAGGTCTCCAGTATTCACTCAGCAGTGTACAAGTCAGGTCTGCAGTATTCACTCAGCAGTGTACAAGTCAGGTCTGCAGTATTCACTCAGCAGTGCACAAGTCAGGTCTGCAGTATTCACTCAGCAGTGCACAGGTCAGGTCTGCAGTATTCACTAAGCAGTGTACAATTCAGAATCTGCAGTATTCACTAAGCAGTGTACAATTCAGATCTGCAGTATTCACTAAGCAGTGTACAAGTCAGAACACTCAGGTGTTTTTGCTCTTGTAATATTTTGTCTAATACGCACTGTATCAGCCATTGTCAGGTATATATATCAGGTATATATTTAGCCTGTTGGGACAACTTCCTAGCTTATGGAAGCGACTTAATAGTTTATGGAAGTAACTTAATAGTCTATAAAAGCACTTCCTAGCTTGTGGAAGCAACTTAATAGCCTATGGAAGTTCCTAGTTTATGGAAGCAGCTTCCTAGCTTATGGAAGCAGCTTAATAGCTTATGGAAGAAACGTCTTAGCTTATGTAAGCAACTTCCTAGATTATGGAAGCTCCTAGCTTATGGAAACAGCTTCCTAGCTTATGGAAGCAACTTCTAAGCTTATGGAAGAAGCTTCTCAGCTTACGGAACCAACGTCTTTAAGATTTCCTCATTCCTCTTAAATCACTCCCTCTCTTCTTTAATAGCCTCCTCCTCTTTCCCTTTTCCACCATCTTTATCCTCTCACTATTCTAATTCCTTTCACACTTACTCCCCATCTCTCCCATATCCCTATCCTGTATTCTCTCCTCTTTTCTCCTTCCACACTCACCATCATCTCCCACCCTCATTCCTCCCCACTCATAACTTCTTCCACCCTCATCTCCTTCCACCCTGATCTCCTCCCAACTTCATTCCCTCCCTTCCTCTCCCGCCATCCTCCGCCTCTCCAGTGGAATAACCTCATATAAGTCTGCAACGGATGACGTAATAAGGAAAGTGTCGCGAAAAACAAACTGCCATCTTAAGCTGAGAAAACTCTCTTAAAAGATGCATAAATTTAGCGAATCTCGTCATGTGTACGCGTATGGTTCCTCTGGGTTGCTGCCTCGAGTGTGTGTACTCATATGGTACACCTGGGTTGCTATCTTTTGTGTATGTACTCGTATGGTACCCCTGGGTTGCTACCTCTTGTGTGTACTCGTGAGGTACTCCTGGGCTACTGCCTCTTGTGTGTGTACTTGTGAGATACCCTTGGGTTACTCATGTACTCATGAGGTACCCCTGGGTTGTTGTCTATTGCGTGTGTGTGTGTGTGTGTACTCATGAAGTATCACTGGGTTGCTGGCTCTTGTGTGCGTGTAATCAAGGTTTCTTAAAAACAAAGGTGTACTTAAAAATCTTGTTACAGTAAAAAAAATGATTAATAATCCCCCCAAAATGCTGACGACTGTGTCTGTAAGATT
>NC_069443.1:27155325-27197825 GCF_026875155.1 Cherax quadricarinatus | reverse complement strand
AATCACAGGTGACAGGCAGCTCGCATCACACTAGACAGTGTCAGGAAAGTATCACCTTGGACTTACCTGAGAATATACACTATACAAATATACACTAAATACACTAAATATTCACTAAAAATACTAATACACGAGTATATGTAACAAAACTTGACCCACCAAGCAAGTCCTAGTATCAAACAATAAGAAACATCTGCCCATGATACAACGTAAGTCTGAGCCGTGTGTAAGCCACAGGACCAGCTGGCTACAATATGATACATACAACTAGGTATATATATACACAAACGAGAGGTTAGCATGGGTGATCACAAATGCAAACTTTTACAAATGAATCTTCCGCTAGCATTGCCGTGATGAACTCTATCTCTAGTCCCCTCAAAGCCGTCATCATGACTCACGAAATCGTAATAACAGGATTGCCTGACACTGGCACATCGAGTGGGCATTAAGAGCTATAGATAAGAGGCTTTGTCTCAGGTGTCTGTCTCCTGGGGATGACTAATTCTGTTGAGCTTCATTCTGCCTTAGTTTTTCTTCCTTCGAATCAAAGGAGAGAGAGAGACTGGTACTTTGTATCTCAATGGATTAAATGTTTACACCCTTCCCCATGTGTTGTGTGTGGGGTTTTTGTGTGTGTGTTTTGTGTGTGGTGTGGGGTGTGTTGTGTGTGTGTGTGTGTGTTTTGTGTGTTGTGGGGTGGTGTCTTTTGTCTCTATCTTTCCCTGCAGCCCACCTATGGACGTGGGGAAACTACTTTTAAAACCATTCAGGGGAACACTGCTTTTGGGAAGGGGCCGGAGCGTTTGAATAGAATATGTTTATACTTCGAACAAAACCCAATTGTATTTAAGAATTTAAAAAAAATTTTTTAAATTTTAATCTCATTTCAGCCCGGAATTTACGGGGACCAAATAAATTAAATAAGAAATAGCAGGGGATTAATAATAAAATTATAGGAAATTTAATTACGTTCTTTAAAATCACTTTCCTCAAAAATGCGTTGCTGATCTTTGTCGAACAAAACAGACTTAAATTAAACCCTCAATCCCCAAAAATAAAGGATTTGGTACAGGAACAAGAGGTAAAAAACCTCAGTGAAAGCCCTTGACAGCTTCCTGCCCTATAGCTGAGGTCACTTGACCACACATGATTAACTCATTTTTATTTATAACTAAAATTTTTTATAAAAAGAATACTTACATGAAATCCAAATCATTCCCATCTTTCCCTGCCGAATATGAAAGCCCAAAAGGGTGGGTTTTTAGCTTTTTTTAAAATGCAAAACCAAAAAAAAATAGAAATACTAAAAAAAAATAGAAATTACTAACAAAAAATTTGTAATACTAAAAAATAGTATAAAAATAACAAATAAAAAAGGGTTTGATCATGATAAAAAAAAATTTATTATGGAGTCTGTCCCATTGTGCACTTTGGGGGTACCAAAAGACTGCCCCTCATGTGTACTTATGAGGTGCCCATGGGCCCTGCCCCTCATGTGTATTTATGGGGGTGACCATAGACTGCTCCCTTTTGTGTACTTTTTAGGGGGAACCAAAAGACTGCTACTCATGTGTACTTTAGGTAACCATGGGGACATCTCATGGGCATTATGAGGTGCCTTTAGATTTTTACCTATTGTTTACTTATGGGGGTGACCAAGACTGCTACTTCATGTGTATTATGAGGGGGGCCATAAAACTGCTACCTCTTTGTTTTCTTTTTGGGGGTGCCAAATAGCTGCTCCTCTGTTTTACTTTTTAGGTGACCAAAAGGATGCTACCCTTTTGTACTTTGAGGTGCCCATGGGACTCTACCTCATGTGTACTTATGAGGGCCCTTTGGGACTGCTCCCTCATGTGTATTTATGAGGGGGGGACCTTTAACTGCTATCCCCATGTCCCATTTTATGGGGTTGCCCAAAAGATTTGCTACCCTTGTGAACTTTGAGGTGACCAAAAAGACTCTACCTCATGTGTATTTAAATGGGGTAAACCATAGACTGCTATTTTCATGTGCCCCTTATGAGGTGACCAAAAAGGGATTTGCCCCCTCATGTTTTCTTTTGAGGTGCCCATAAGGACTGAACCTCATTTTTTTACTTATGGGGTTGACCTTTAGACTGTACCCCCGGGTGACTTATGAGGTGACCATAGCCCTGCTCCCCTTTCATGTGTACTTATGAGGTGACCATAGACTGCTCCCCTAAGTGCTTTGGAGGTGCCCCATAGACTGCTACCTAAATGGTAATTTTTGAGGTGCCCATAACTGCTAACCCTTTTGGGGTACTTAAAGGGGGATTTTTAGACTGCAAACCCATTTTGGCACTTATGGGGGGCCCAATAGACTGCCCCTCATGGGAAATTATAAGGGGGCCCATGGACTGCTCCTTTTTTTGTGTACTTATGAGGTGACCATGGGGACTGCTCCCCAATGTGCAAATTATGGGTGCCCTTTGGGGACTGCTATCTCATGTGTCTTATGGGGGTTTTCCCATAGATTTGCTACCTCATTTTGTACTTATGAGGTGATTTTTAGACTGCTGCCTCATGGCATTTTTATGGGGGTGCCCTTGGACAATTAAATTTGTACTTATGGGGGGTGACCTTTGACTGCTCCCCTCATGTGCACTTTGAGGGGGGCCCCTTTGGACTGCTTTCTAGGGGTCTTATGGGTTTGGACCATGGGATGCTACCCAGGGCCCACTTAAGGTAAACCTTTGGGAAACGCTACCTCATGTGACTTATGAGGTGACCTTGGTTTGCTACCTAAAGTGTACTTATGAGGTGCCCTTTGGACTGCTACCTCTTTGGTACTTATGAGGTCCCTTGGGGCTGCTACCCCCATGTGTACTTATGAGGGGGCCCTTTGGGATTTGCTACTCATGTGTTTATGAGGTGCCCCTTGGACTGCAACCTATTTTTACTTTTTATTTGCCCTTTGGGCTGCTACCTCATGTGTATTATGAGGTGCCCTTGGGGCTGCTCCTCATTTTACTTATGGGGGGGCCCCTTGGAGGGGCTCCCTTTCATGTGTACTTTGGGGTGATTTTGGGAAACCTTCTACCTCAAAAAAAAAAAACCTTTATAAAGGTTTATTTTGGACTTTCCCCCATGTGTATTTATGGGGTGCCCATAGACGGCTACCTCATTTGTTACTTATGAGGGTGACCTTGGACTGCTACCTTTCCATGTAAACTTTTGAGGTGCCCTTTGGGACTGCTACCTCCAAGTGAAACCTTAAAGAGGTGACCTGGGCTGCTACCTCATGTGTCCTTATGAGGTGCCCTTTGGGGGCCTCCCTCCCTATTTTTACTTATGAGGTGCCCCTTGGATTGTACCTCATGTGTACTTTTGGGGTGATTTTGGGACTGATACCTATTGAAACTTATGAGGGTGCCCCAAAGATGTACCTCATGTGTACTTATGAGGGGACCTTGGGCGGGAAACCTCATTTGTACTTATGGGGGTGACCATGGGACTGCTCCTCTTTGTGAAACTTATGAGGGAGACCTTAGACTGCTACCTGTGTACTTATGAGGTGACCAAAATAACATGGGACGGGCAAACCAAAATTTTACTTATAGGGGGCCCTTTGGGAATTTGCATTTTCATTTGTACTTATGGGTTGCCCAAATGAAGGGTATAAAGTGACTTATGAGGTGCCCTTTAAATAACTAAAAATAAAATGTTTCCCTCATAGGGACTTAGGGAGGTGACCATAGCCCTTGCAAACTTCATTTTGAAATTATGGGGTTTCCCTTTGGGACTGCTCCCTTCAGGGGTTAACTTTATGGGGTTTCCCTTGGGGCAAAATCCTCAGTGTTATTTTATGGGGTTTTCCTTTGGGCTACCTCATGGTACTTTTGAGGTGATTTTTGGCTGCTCCCCTTCATTGTACTTATGGGGGTGCCCTTTGGGGCTATCTAAATGGGAAACTTATGGGGGTGCCCCTTGGGGGCTACCTCTTGTGTACTTATGAGGTGACCGGGGGGCCTGCTAACCCTCTTGTGAACTTAGGGAGGTGCCCTTTTTGGCTGCTCCCTCATGTGGGTGTGTACTCATAAATTTCCTTTTTGGGGCTCTACCTCATGGGGTGGTGAAACTCATAAGTACTCGGGGCTGTCCCTCATGTGGGGTGTGTACCCATAAAGTACTTTTGGGGCGGCAAACCCTATGTGGTGTTTTTACTAAATGAATACTTTGGGCTGCTACCTCATGTGTAGGTACTCATGAAGTACCTTTTTGGGTTTGCTACCTCATGTGTGTTTGTACTCATGAAGTACTTTTGGGGGCTGTCCCTCATGTGTGTGTGTACTCATGAAGTACTCTTGGGCTGCTCCCTCTGTGTGTACTCATAAAAGTATCTTGGGCGGGCTACCTCATGTGTTGTGTGTATCATGAAGTACCCCTTGGGGTGCTCCCTTTGGGGTTTGGTACTCATGATGTCCCCCTTGGGGCTGCTCCCTTTCATGGTGGGTGAAAGGGTAAGTAAGTAAGTAATTAAATTTATTCGGGTAACACAATACAGTTACATAAAAATTAAATAAAAAGGCGGGCATATGTTAAAAACCTGGATAACCCAAAAAAGTCCGGGACAGAGGGACTTATTTCCTTTGGGGGCCCCTTTTTCCTTATTATTATAAAAATAAAGGTTTTTAATATTTTTTTAAATTATTCTATAATGAAGTTTAAACCTTATATAATAAAAAAAAGGGACTATCAACTACCGAGGGTCATTAGATATTTTACAATACGAGGGTCATTAAGACAAACTACTACCCAAAGGGCATTAGGGACTATCTAAAATACGAGGGTCATTACTAGGGATAAAGGTAAAAATTTACACTTTTTTTTGCTAAAAAAATAGAAAATAATCCCCTCCCTTTCTGTTGCTTAAATTCATCAACACTTTTGGGGGTTTTCCTTAAACTGGTTCAAGCTATGACGGGCCTTGACATTTGGGGTAGTCTGTTCCATTCCTTTATTGCGTAAAAAAAAAAAGGTGTTTTGAAGCCTGGCCACGGGACTGTGGGTACTAAAAAGTTGTGTTTCTTTTTTCCCCCCTATTACTAGATTGCTTTGGTTCCCAACCTTGAAAAAAATTGAAAAGCAAAAATTTTTCTGGACACTTTTCGTGGAAATTTTTTAAACATAAATTTAGTTTCGTTTTTTTTACTTGTCTTCAACATTCGATATCCAACTCCCTGTAATTCACCTGGCCTCATGTTCTCTTGGCCCCCCAAGACCCCGGAAATGAATTACGATTTTGTTCGGGGTGTTTCTGCATTTCTATTTTTTCATTTTTTTTGTAAAGGGCAAGTACCAAGAAAGCAAGCGTAATCCATATGGCATTGTATAAGGCTAGAAAAGGGGGTCCGGGCGAGCCTCAGTAGGTAGACACGGGTGTTTTGTCTATACAGGAACTTTCAGCCGGGGCATTCGTTTTCCCTTTACTACATTTTCCCCTACAATTCCCCTGACATGCATGGGTAAAAGGGGTTTCCCCAATATTTAACTGATAAAACCCAAAAAGTGAGGGAAATCCCCATTAAACTAAAACTTTAAATTTATTTACCCTTCTCAGTTTATGTTTCGTTCCAAAGAGAATGGCTTTTAGTTTTTCCCCAGGTGTAATGATAGTTTGTTGGGTTTACAAAACCCCCCCTTTCTGCAGGCTCCCGTTTCCCGTGTTTAAAAAAATTTGCAATTCTGTGGGTTTTTTACCTGTTTACTAACAGAGCACTGTCCTCGCATCAGTAGGAGTTTGCACTTACATGATTGGGGATATCATTTTACAAAAACATAAGAATAGTAAAGGGGCCCAGAAAATTTTACCTTTGGGGGGAAACCCAAAATGTTAAAAAGGGAGGGGTTTTTTGATTCCGTTTTTTTTGGGTTTTGACTTTTGTCTCCTGTTCTAAAGGTTTGGACCTTTAAAACCGGGCTACAGAACCTTTTCCGATAGGATTGGGAATTTTATTACCTAATTTTATTGGGTTTGACAGTTTTTCGAAGGCCTTTTTCAGGTCTAAGGTTACCATTTAAACCCATGGGGTTTCCCCTTTTTACATTTTTAGTTCTCAGGGAAACCATAAAATTAATAAAGGGGAGGGTTTGGTTTAGGAATCTTCTAAAACCCGATTGGGTAGCTTTGGGGAATGCGTTTTTTCATTAAGGTTTCTTAACTTTCTTGAAATACCCCGCCCTCTTTCCGGGAAATTTTTGATATTATAAATGAGTATTTTAACAGGTCAAAAGTTGCTTACCTCCAAACCCAATTTTTTTTTCTTGAAGATAGGAATTTAAATCTGGGCCCCCTTGAAACCCCCCCGGTACGGGATTAGTGGGGAAAGGGTAGATTTTTATGTGAGGGGAATAGGGGTTGACAGTTCAAAAAACACCCCTCTTTTTGGAAATTAGATGGGGTGTTAAACAGGGCTGTTTTCTCTTAGTTGGGGTTTTTCCTGCTTAGTTTTTTTTTGAATGAAGTCATGAGTTACACTTACTAGTTGACCCAAAGTTTGGGGGGTTTCCCCCTTTTTGGTATATTTGTTTTTAAACTTATCAGAGTCGGGGTTAAAGGAAATTTTATGCAGCTGGTAGTTTAAATTACTTTGTGTTGATGCAACAATGTGTATAAGGGAAATTTAAAGGGAAATTTTCCACCTTTGAAAGTTTCGTGGGATACCTTTATTAAGATAGTGAAAATACTATGTTTAGCCTATCTATTTCCCTTAAGGGGTAAACCAACTGTTTTTGTTGTTGCCCGAGCTTTTGGGGTTATCTTATATTCTTCAATTTTTTAGCAATAGTGCTGTTGGGTTTGTTCCCCTTTTTTAAGCCCCTGTACTCTGTTTTTCCTCACCCTTTTGGGAAATTTATTTTGTCTGCAATATCCTGTCGTTTGCTTTAAATTTTTTAGCAGCTTTGGGCCTGAAAATTTCCCTATTATCTAATATTCAGTAGTCTTTCCCGGGGTTTCCCGGTTTTTTCGTTTTAATCCTAACCTCTTTAACTGGTGCAATATTTTTAAGAATGGTAGTGAACTTTGGGTTTTTAATTTTTCCCAGGCTTTGTTTTTCGTCCGTGCAAAATTGGGTTTTCTCTGGGCCAAATTTACAAATTTTGTAGCCCATTTACCATGTTTTTTTTACTGTAGGGTTTCTAGGGTTTACCCCATTTTTTTTTTCCCCGTGTAGGCCTATCCTATCCCTTGTGATTTTCCTGGGGCAGTAAAAGATGAAATGTCACTAAAGGGCCTGTGGTAATACGCCCGGGCCCGACTAAAGTTCTCAAGGGGCGGGGTTTCAAAGTATGTGGTCAATTTTGGGGGGGCTGAGAAATGTGTGATCCCGGGTTGGTTTTAATTTAAATTTTTGGGGGTTTTGCTATTTAATCCAAAAATTTTTCTTTTATTTCCCCTTTTTCATAGCCTAAAAATGTTGCTGAAAAAAGAAATTTAAGTCGCCCAGATTATTTTTTTTCGCAATTGCTTTTTAACTCCCGGGCAAGACTCTGGGAAAAAATCTTCTAAAAAACTGGTTTCCCGGGGAGGAGGGGGGGGGTAACTATTTTTTACAAAAAAAGGGTTTTGTCTTGGGGAAACAGCACTTCAAACCCTAGAACTCCATTTATTGGGTTTTTTAAATCAGGTCTTTGGTTGTAAGCCCAAGTCATTTTCTAATGAGGCACATTTCTTCCCCCGCCTTTTTTGTTCCTATCTTTGGGGGTTTTTTTAAAATTTTAACCCTTTTTTTTTGACCTCGTCCCTCAGTCACCGTATTTTCCCAAACCCAAAATTCAGAGATGGTTATAACTGCCCGCCCCTTATTTTGTTAGTAGAAAATTCCCAAAACTCTGCCAAATTTTTGGAAGAAGTGATCTTGCATTTTACATGAAAAAAAGTAAAAGGCCTTTTTTCATTTAAAACCCAAACCCTAATCATCAATTTATGGCAATGGGCCTCATTTTATTAAAAATTTGGTAAATCAAAGTCATCACTGCAAAAAAGGGGAACCGTGGGCCCAAATGCATTTGGGTTTCACCCCAAAATGAATTCTGGCACCGGTTTCTAAAATTGTACATACATCCATCATTTCACCCAAAACCCCCCTTTCAAAATTTTAAATAAGGTCCCTTTTTTGTTTTTTTATGCGACTTTTGTACAGTGTATGCATCTGTTTTTTTTATGTTTTGAGATAAAAATGGGGTGTATTTGGGGTTTAAAATTGAAACCCAAGTATCCCCTTTCATTTTTGGGGTTAAGGTTTCATCCCCGCTACTAAAACCGGGCATTATTGCCCCCATTTATCTGTTGTTTTTGCCCCTTTCACAATATTTGAAGGGCCTGGAAAAAAATTTTGGGTATCACCACTTAAGAGCGTACAAAAGAGGGGTGTGCCTTGTTTTTGTTTGGGTATGCGGGTTGCCCTACCCTTTCGGCGAAAGTGGGGGTTTTATTTTCTGGTAGGATGGCAACTGTTGGGGTTTTACTGTCCGGGCGCTGTTACTTCCCCTTCACCTTTTTCCCAAACCCCCCTGACTATTTATTTCTTCATGGAATTTAAAAAAAAATTTAAATATTAAATTTTGGCACCCGTTTCCCCTCAATGCCTGCCCTTTTCACTCTTCGCTCTTTTTCTCATTAAAAATTATATTTTTTTTCCTTTTTTTCCCGTCCCTAATCACTTAGTTTTTGCTTTTAAAATTTTCCTTTAATTACTAGTAAAATTTCCTCTTCAAAACCCCCTTTACTGCTCACCTTTTTTCCCTTTTAATTCACCAAAAAACCCTTTAAAAAGTTGCCTCTTCAAACCCCCTTCCCCGGGTCACTTTTTCCCCTTTAAATTTTAAAAAAACCCCTTTCAATTTTTTCCCCCTTTTTCACCCTCCCCTTAAACCCAAACCCCAAATTCACCCGTCTGGCTTCAAACCCAAATTTAAATTCTAACTCCTTTCCATTCTGGGTAGACCGAAAAAGGGTTTTAAACAGTGGGTTTTAAACCTTCCAAATCCCCCTCAATTTCCCTTTTTTCGGGGGGGGTTTTGTCGTTTTTGTTGTTCCTGACCTGTTTTGGGTGACTCAGCCATTTTTTTAAAAAACGAGGGAGTAAAAACCACCTTTACTTTCCCTTTATTTATGAAAATATTTTTGGCCCCTTTTTTTGCTAATTTTATTCCCCTCACTTACACTGGTTTTGCGAAAATAGGGTCGCTGGCCTTTAAAAAATTAAACCCTTTACTATTTACCTATTTTTACTTCTTTCCCACACTGGCACTGGGGGGATAACCGCCTATACCTGGGGGTTTTATTTCTGTTGATTTACGATGTCCCTGTGTTTTCCCCCTCGTTAGGGATGGTAAGGGGATATGATGGTGGTTTCCCCGATATGAAAAGTACTTTCAACAGATGAACGTCGTAAAATAGAATTTTTACTTTGCCCAGTTTAAATTTTGGGAGTTCCCGCTGTTTGAATGCCGGGCAAACCATGGGTTTAAAAAGGGTCAAAAACTTTTCCCCGTTTGGCATGGGCGAAAAAAGTCCTACAGGGCCGGCATTTTTCCCTTTGGGGATTTTAAATTGATCAGGTTTCTGCCAAAGTTTTTTTCTTTCCCGTTTAAAAAAACTTGGGGCAGTTTATATGGGGTTTAGTTTTTTTCATTTAGTGGAAAACGTCTTTTTTCTGGTTCACGTTTGGGAGCAGGGGTTTTTTTCTTTAATGCCGGTCCCTCTTTTCTTTATATTTAGTCCATTTCGGTTTTTTCGTCAAACCCTCAGTTTTTAAGTAACTAAAGTTTTAAAGGTTTAAAGTTGTTTCGGTGTATTGCAAATTTGGCCATCACTGGATTTTGGGTAGGCCCAGGGGGGCGGCAAATTTTAGGAGCAGCCTTGTTGCTGCTTGCTGCGGCTGCAGCAAGTACCTTGGGTGCCCTCTTTTGGGGGTGTATCATGAAGTACCTTGGGCTGCAACCCTAAAGTTTTGGGGTGGGGTACTCATGAAGGGACTCTTGGGTTTCAAACCTTTTATGTGTTTGTACCATGAAGCTCTTGGGGTGTACCTATGTGTGGTGTACTTTATGAAGTACTCTTTTGGGTGCTACCTCATGTGTTTGTGTACCCATGAAGTACTCTTTGGCCCGCTACCTCATGTGTGTGTTTTACTCATGAAGTTTCCCCTTGGGCCCGCTACCTATTTTGTGTGTAAAATCATGATGTACTCTTGGGGGCTACCTTTATGTGTTTTGGTACTCATGATTTTACTCTTGGGGTGCTACCCGGTGGTTGGAATTAACTGCTTGCAACTTTCAAAATAATTATTTTGTATCTTATATAAATAATATATTATACAAATTAATTAAAATTTCGAAGAATGAAGCACTCGTAGCCCACTCTGGTGTCTCTCTCTGTCAAGAAATATTTGATAGCATACCGTCGACTCCATTATTTTCTCACTTGACAACTATTGGTTCTTGTTATCCCAGTTGTTGGTAAGGAAAATCCTCTGTATTTAACCTATTTTGTCCTCTTATGACCATATGTCTATCATATTAACCTATACCACGGGCAGGGGTTGAACCCGCGGCCATAGACTCGTAAAACTCCAGTGGCTAACGCGTCGGTCTGGAGTTTTACGACTCTCTGTCCACGGGTTCAAGCCCCGCCCATGGTATGGTTTGTTTGCAATCGTGTTATTACGATTTCGTGAGTCTATCATAAGCCCTGTCTTCTTATCGGCCAGCGTGGACATCTTCAGTGCTCTCAGTCTATCAACATAACTTTGGTAATCAAGAATATAAAGGCACGATACCGTGACCGGTACAATACACAGAAAACCCGAACATAGGAGGTGGAAACTTATGACTACGTTTCGGTCCGACTTGGACCATTAACTAGTAACACAGAAGGGAACCAGTATATACACGTTTTAATGGACCAAGTCGAATTGGCACGCCGTCATAAGTTTGACTCACATCTATGTGCGGATCATTTGTTTCTCTGGTAATGATTTTGTAATAGCATTACCCCATCCATATATTGAAAAGCTATTTCATAATTAGCTATATTAGCTAACGAATTTCTTACAATTAAACTTGCATGATCTTTCAGTGAAATTTTTCTTGATTACTCCTAAGTCCTCTCTCCCTCTCTCACGTTCAATATTTTATCACTGTCTATATTCTACATATGGCCTGTTTTCTCTCTCTTTTACTTCAGTACCACAATATTTTTCTATAACCCCGTATCATCCCCTCAAGATCTCAATAACCCTTCAACATCCTTTCAACAATTCCTCAATATTCACTCAACAATCCCTAAATATTCCTTGAACAACCCCTTAACATCCCTTCAAGAACCCCTCAACATTCCTCCAACAACCCTTCAACATCCCTTCAACAACCCCTCAACAACCCCCCAACAACCCTTCAACAATCCTACAAGACCCCCTCAACACTCCTTCAGCAACCCTTCAACATCCCTTCAACAACCCGTCAACAACCCCTGAACAGTCCCTCAACAGTCCTTCAACACCCCTTCACCTAATTTCGTAATTAAAAAAAAAATCATTACAAATATGAAGTTTTCAAACGTCGTTTTTTCCCTGCAGATTTACATACATTTTTGCCACCATTGTTAATACATGCTTACATAATGAGAAGTTTGAACCACTTAGTCTGGCGCTGACAGATTTTGGACCGTGTTGAATATTCCACTACCAGCGAGGACCAGCAGAATTAACGAAGAGAATGGATTGAAAAAAAAATTCTCGAAACTCTCATGGAAAGAGAAATAGAAATCATCCCCAGGTAGGAACAATTTACAAAAATACACACACAGTGGAGAGGTTACTTTTAACAACTGTGGGGTCTGTTTCTCATCTATTAATTCGTCACAACTGGTGACTTATTGAAGATTCATGACAGACAGATAGGCTTTTTCCTCAAGTGTGAGATTTTTTGGTCAAGCATCATGAATTGTACAAGAGTGGTATCCAATACCAACAAGATGATAACTGAGACACATGTGCAATATCTGGGTATCTTTATTGTAGACGTTTCACCATCCAGTGCCTTTATCAATACAGATTCTAGGACATAATTTGAAAACAGTAGAACTATATACAAAAGATGAGATAATCAGTCTCTCAGCCTTGGAGTTGGTGTGAAGAGCACCGTAGTTGTAAAGAATCTTCACGATTACGGTGATCTTCACACCAGCTCCAAGGCTGAGGGACTGATACCTCATCTTTTGTATATAGTTCTATTTTCAAATTATGTCCTAGAATTTGTATTGATAAAGCCACTGGATGGCGAAACGTCTACAATAAAGATACCCAAATGTTGCACATGTGTCTTAGTTATCATTTCAACTATCATGGAAAATATTTTATTGTGAAGGTTGTGATACTTGTGTTGCTTCTGGTGGTAGTGGTTACTTATGTATTATCAATAGATACTTTTATACAAATAACCCGAACATCGGAGAAATTTATGACGACATTTCGGTCCGACTTGGACCATTAACTAGTCACACTAACACACGAAGGTAAGGGAGCCAGTATATATACGAAAGAACAGCAGGAACGGGGCAAAGAGAGGAGGAATTAAAAATAAAATGAAGGAATAATACACAAATAACTCGTATATGGGAGAGAGAGAAACTTATGACGACGTTTCGGCCAGATTTGGACCATTTACAGTCACACAAGTTTGTAAATGATCCAAGTTGGAACGAAACTTCATGTGCGGGTTATCTGTATTGTTCCATCAGGGTATTGTCCCTTTTTCCCGCCCTTAGAATTGGAAAAGTCATACATCACTATTTTTCTACTTAAAAGCTTCAGTTTTATCTAATAAACCAAAAAAAAAAAAAATCCCATTATATAAGACATATTCCTGTAGTTATTTTTCCTCATCCAGACAACACTCTCGAGGAAAAAATACGTAATTATCACGAAGTGTTAAATCAGTACATGTCCAAAACTGATCCTTTGGATGAGGGAGAAAGCTTATCCGTGTAACGGAGAATTGATAAATTTTCATTTCGTACATAAAAGAGTATTCTGCATGACGATACTTCCTTAAGGGCCCTCCAGGTATTAAACTGTTTTCAGTTCCTCAGTAATGACTCCCTTTCGTGAGGAGGGGCTTTCTTCTTAGGAGGGATTTTCTAACAGTAAATCTGTCTCAACAATTAGTTATTACTCATGTTATTAACAAGATGCACCCGAAAACTATTGATTTGATACATCTAGGTGAGACATCAGGGAAAACAACTGTCTGGCGCTAAGCGGGACGGAGGATCAAGCCTTCACCACGTCTTGTGCTGAATGCCCCCACATGGGTATAGCGCTTTAAAATTTAAAAAAAAAAATTATTGATTTAGAGTTTCGATCCGAAATAGAAAAATACATGACTCACGAAATCGTAATGACCACGTTTGCAAAAAAACCATACCACGGCGGATAGAACCCGCGATCAGAGAGTCATAAAACTCCAGACCGATGCCTTAACCACGGGGGCCAGCGGCTCTACACAGAGCGAAACGTTGTCCTGATGAGAGCAAGTGCTTCAGCTTATATCTCTTCATATTAATCGGCAATGCGCCTCTCATCCAATGCTTATTATAGTTTCTCTTTTTCTAGATTTACTACATGACAAATAATAAAAAACGTTTTACAGAAATACAAGTAAATGGATTTGGGCCAAACCCATTTCTCTTGCGATGTTCTTAACTATATTAAAATAAACATAAGTTTAAATGACAGAGCAAGACTCCAATGAGGCAATTTTTTCACAATAATTTATCAAAATTAACTTTGACAAGAAGGATTTTTGTTTATCTGTTAACCATGATCGACAAAATATTTCAGCCACAATTTATTTTTGTTAAGCTAATATCACTGATTATGTTTAATATGAAAAAAGAAAAACTGTTCTCAAATTTTTTCCCAGAGATTTTCTTCGTTTTCTGGAGTATTGGTAACCTATAACGTTCTGTTACATTCCTATAAAGAGGTAACACATGTCTTTCTTGTTCCAAGGGAAAAATCGGCAGTGTCGCTTTTACCACGGTGTTTTTGGGGTTTGGGGTGGTGTGTTTTGTTGTGTGTGTGTGTGTGTGTGTGTGTGTGTGTGTGTGTGTGTGTGTGTGGGGTGTGTGTGGTGTGTGGTATCAGGGTGTGTGTGTGTACTCACCTAGTTGTGGTTTGCAGGGTTTGATTCACAGCTCCGGCCCCGCCTCTTCACTGGTCCCTCTAAGTCACTCTTTTCCCTTTTCCATGAGGTTTTTACAAACCTCTTCTTAAAGCTATGTATGGATTCTGCCTCCACTATATCACTTCCCAGACTGTTCCACTTCCTGACATCTCTGCACTGGAGAAATACTTTCTAACATTCCTGTGATTCATCTAAGTCTTCAACTTCCAATTGTGACCCCTTGTTGCTGTGTCCCATCTCTGGAACATCCTGCCTCTGTCCACCTTGTCGATTACTCTCAGTATTTTGCATGTCGTTACCATATCCCCCTTATATCTCCTGTCCTCCTTGTCAGGTCGATTTTCCTTAACCCCTCCTCGAAGGACTTTGCCCCTTACCCTTCGGGACTAGTGGTTGCAAATCTTTGCACTTTCTCTAATTTGCTTACGTGCTTGGCTAGATGTGGGTTCCAAACTGGTGCTGCATACTCCAATATAGGCCTAACATACACTGTGTACAAGGTCCTGAACGATTTCTTCTTGAGATGTCTGAATGCTATTCTTAGGTTTGCTAGGCGCTCGTATGCTGCAGCAGTTATTTGATTAATGTGCACCTCAGAAGAAGTGCCCGATGTTATACTCACCCCAAGATCCCTTTCCTTGAGTGAGGTTTGTAGTCTCTGGGCCCCTAGACTGGAACCCTTTCTGCGGTCTTCTTTCCCCTTTCCTCAGTATTCATGACTTTGCACTTTGTAGTTCTGCCTGGTTTCCTGTGTGTGTTGTGTTGTGTGTGTGTGTTGGGGTTTTGTGGTATGCGCGCGTGCATACTCGCGTGCGTGCGTGCACGCACTAGTCACTGCTAGAATGTAGGTGCTCCTCTTGTTCTAAAGATTATTAAAGCCAGATGGTAATTTCACACCCACCGTCTGCCCTCCATCAAAAGAGGGTGCGCTGTGAAACTACTACTGCCAATATTTATAGCAAAATCGTTCTAAGTAGAGGCTAGTGTGGTAGTAATTGAAATTTATCGCGCGTGTCGAAGATCTAAGCTGGTTTGTACCCGGTGAACACTGCCCACTGACGCACGCCACGGGCTCATGGCGGAAAAAAAGCTTTTAATGAATAAAACAGCACAAGTGCTAACACCTAATAAAAAAACCTGATAGGTCGAGTGAAGAAAATTGGGTAAAAGTTCCGGGGTGGGGTTGTGTGTGTGTGTGTGTTGTGTGGTGTGTGTGTGTGTGTGTTTTGTGTGTGTGTGTGTTTTGCGGTCAGGTGCTTTGGGTTGACGCTTGTCAACAGAGCTCCGATATTTCGTCTCTGGGGTAATGCGTCTTATTGCCCTAAATTTCTTACCCTGGTAATGCGTGCATGCGTGGAAGCAACTTGCATTCTGGGACTCAAATGAAAAATGTATTAAAGACATTGTCGTATTTGGGTGACCCCCCCCACACCAACACACACACCACACACACACACACACACCCACAACACCAACACACCGACCCCTTTAAGGCTCCCCACTCCAACACTCCCCTAAGTGTGTAAAAAATGAAATAGAATGTATATTAGTCTTATGCATTAACGCTCTGTAACAGGAGTAGCATGTTGTGTATGTGTGTGTTAGGTGTTTAATTTTTGAAAAACACTTGTCGATAGACACTTGACCTGTTTTTGTGTTTATGCGTATGTGTGTGTGTGTGTGTGGGGTGTGGTGTGTGGGGTGGTTTGTACTCACCTATATGTGGTTGCATGGGTCGATTCACAGCTGGTTCTGATGGACACTTGAAAAAAAAAATACAAGTAACTTCTAGTAACATCTCTAGACTAGCGATAGTGTGGTGGCAAACTCTCCACAGTTTCAAGAGTAAGTATGAAAACCCAAAGCCCGTGAATCAATATTTCCGGCCAGTGTAGGTTACGAGGCGTGGCCAGCAGTGGAGAATCATCCCACAAACACAACTCTGAGGTGCAACTCAGTGACGATACACTTGTTATCAAGAAATGAAGGCACCAGAAATACCATTGGACGACCTGAGGGAGAAAAAAAATGATAAACACATGCAGATTAAATAAAAAAGAAGTGAAAATTAGAGAGGGAAGGAAATTTCTTGGTGCCAATAATTGGAGGAGAAGGAGAAGCCATACGTTATTGACGTATGAAAAATGCAGAAGGGATTTCGTGAAAACTGGTTTCGCAAATAGAAAGTTGATGGAATGAAATCAGAAAAAACTGTTTTGGGCCAAAAAATGGCAATTTTACTTTTACCATGATATATATATTTTATAACAAGGCAGAATAGCATGCACATACCCCGGCATTAAAGTACATACAGTCATGCTGAAGGATGTACTGACGTAAAGAATGAAGATAAACAATAAAGACCACCAGTCTTTATTGTGACAATGTTTCATTGTAAGGAAATAATTTTTAATAAAAACAGATGGAGATACAGTGGACCCTCGAATTTAGTCGTGCCTTTTCTGTATGCAAAACTATTATTATTATCTATAAAATGTATTTTTTGTTAAATTTTGGGTGTCTGGAATGGGTTTTAAATTTGGGTTTACATTATTTCCCATGGGAAAAATTAACAAAAAATGCATTTTATAGATAATAAAAATAGTTTTTGCATACAGAAAAGGCACGAACTAAATTCGAGGTCCACTGATATTGTTAGCAGGGGAAAAAATTTTTACTAAGCTTCAGAGAAACTGAGTTTTAACAAGTATTTGGTAATATACTTTAAGGAAAAGTTGCAAGAAGAAAATTTTCCCTACGTTTGGGTCGATTTCCACTTGCCGGCTTACTTAACACAGCGATGTACGTCCAGATGACGTTCTGGAGTTTTGTGACTCTGGTCGCGAGTTCTAACCCTATCCGTGGTATGGTTTATGTACGTGCAGCCCATATGAATACGACAGAAGGTAAGGTGAAGGTTAGGTGTAATGTGGCCTAGATCCCAGGGTCAGAGGTGACGGTCACACCAGTCGTAAGATTATCTACATATCCCTGAATGATCATCTCTACGTGGTTTCTTGATGTTTTTCCCTCTCTGAAAAGTTTTCGTCTATAACTTGAGAACGCCTCCCCGATCAGTTTCAAATTTTCATTCATGGAAAGGTTCATTGAACTATTGTTATGTTCAGGTGCCATCTGGCTGATTATAATTTCCTTGAGATAACCTCATAAAGTCGCTTCTGATCAGCTTAAACCTCTAAATTGTTGTGTCCAACTCAGAAGAAAGTTGAAATATTACTGAAGTCTGTAAGCCACATGAGTGGCTTATGTACGTTTGGAGGGTTTGGGGTTCACCCCCCATGGGTTCAAACCCCACCCGCTACGTGGCTTTTTACAATCATGTTATTAGGAATTCTTGAGTCACAACCATTATGTACAGGATTTAAAGGTGCAAGTTTATAAATTTCCTAACACAGTTAAAAGTGAAATAATTGGGTTCTGACCAATAACTCTACTGTGGGTTTAAAATTTTTCAGCGAAAACTGGCTTTTCCAATTTTATTAAAAAAATTTTTCCTTGCTCTAACTGAAAACACTTTTCTAATTTGCTTGAATCTAAGCACTGGGAGTTGTCACAGTTGTTCTTTGCTGATGCTGTTTTGGGGGAGATTCTGAAGAGAAGTTCAAGGTTAGTGGAAAATTTGGTAGGGTATGTAAAAGAAGGAAAGATTGGATATCAGAAGGAAGGAGGGAGTGTGGAGGAAGGAATTATTCAGATATTTGGGGGAATTTTGTCACAGATTGGTCCTGAAAGATGAGGTAATCAGAGTTGATAGGGAAAAAAGGTGAGGGGTGCACTGAGGGTCTGGGAGAAAAAACATTATCCATGAAAGACTAATGTAAAGAGCATGTTAAACCAACGCTTTACATGGTATAAGCTGGGCTGTGAAGTTGCAACAAGGAGAAAGGGAGAGGCAGTGGAGATTCTATGGGTGAATATCATGCAGGAATCCCTAGTTTGGAATTGGGGGTGGGGTTACTAAACGATTTTCCAGAGGGCTGAGGGGGGTTTTTGAAAGGTTTTTGGCATTTAGAAAGGGAAGGGAAAAAACAAATGACATGGAGACGTTAAAAAAGTTGGGAAACGGGGTAAGATCCCTAGTAATTTTGGTGAGGGGGGAAAGGAGGGTTTTGTTACGGGTCTTGGGGCTTTCCCGCAAGCATGCGTGAGCGTGTTTTGACAGAGTGGGGAAAATGGTTTTAGGGGCTTTGCAAAGTTGGAGTGTGAGCAAGGTAAAATGAATAATTCAGGAAAACTGGGGCCTGGAGGGGAAAAACATGCCGCACTCTGAAGGAGGGGTTAAATATCGTTTTATAACGAGTGTAACCCGCCTTTTTTCAAGACAGGGTGGGGTTTAAGATGAAAAGTTTTTTCTTTTAGGGTCATCCTGCCTTGGGGGGAAACGGCTATTGTTACTAAATTTTTTTTTTTTTTTTTGCACGTCTTGTGCTGTATGCCGCCAATTTTTCTGAAAAAATTGTAAAACTTTAAAAATTTTTTCCATCATGTTTATCTTACTGAGTGGAAAGCTCGGTTGTTATGCAATATGCGGGACCAATTTGCAAATTTTTTTTTCTCTACCTTTAAGCGGGACTGTACAGCCTCGTAGGATAACAAAATTTTGCTTTCCTGAAAAAAAAAATAAAATTTTTTCTTTATGATTTTAGAAATCAGGAGGAAGTTGATACTGGTGTGTCCGACTCAGGGAGGGAATTTGGATACTGGGGTGTCCGACTCAGGAGGAAGTTGGATACTGGTGTGTCCTACTCAGGAGGAAGTTGAAATTGTTCTGAAATGGGAAACCAATCTGTTAGTTACTTTTTTATAATGGTGTAACATTTACTCGTAATATAACAAGAGTGTGACTTTGTAAAGGGTTTCCAAGCCGGACCGAAACGTCGTCGTAAGCTTCTCTCTTTTATGTGCGGGTTATTTGTGTATAGAGGATGTCTTTCTCAATGGCTTCAGTTTTTAACTGATGATGTACCTAATGAAAAGGATGATGTTTTTTAGCATCTAGAAATGTGTGGCTGCAGATTTGCCAGTTCGCTAAATTATAAACTTAAAAACTGTTTTTTTGTGTGGTAACTGGGGAGTTCTTTTCGCACTTCAGCTTCAGTTTTCCTCAAGTGTACTTTCTGAAAGAAAGCTTTGTTTATATGAGTTGTGTATATTTTAATGTGCAACTTCAGTTTAAAACACGTTGTTTTCCATGAAATAATTCTTGGGCTTCAAATGCCAGTGCACTTAATGATTTGGAACCGGTTGAAATAAGTGCCAAATTAGCTAATTTTATCAAAGATAGGGAAAATTTAAATACTTTTTGTTTTATGTGAAAGCCTCGTGTGATTGGTTTTAAATTTTCAACGCCGAGAACTTGAGACTGCAGCTTCTATGTTGCTTCTGTCATAAAGTGCCGAGAAACTTCTAAAACTGTCCTCGGTAATATTTAGAGAATGCTTATTTTGAACGGGTTTTCAACTTGCAAAAATTGGAGTATGTTAGTGTAAAGTAAAGGACACAAGTGCAACAAGTGACATTTATTGTGGCAACGTTTCGCTCTCCAGGAGCTTTATCAAGCCATTTCAAACAATACATGGACACAGAGGGTATATAAAGGCTCAGAGTGGGGTGAATACTAGTGAGGTACCATTCACCTCACTCTGAGCCTTTACATCCCCTCTGTGTCCATGTATTTTTGTAAATGGCTTGATAAAGCTCCTGGAGAGCGAAACGTTGCCACAAAAAATGTCACATTAGTTGCACTTGTGCCCTTTTTACTTTACATATTGTCGGAAATTCTACCAACTTTATTACAGTATGTTAGGGGAAAAGATTCGAACTGAGTTGAGGCAGTGTGGCTGCCGATTTGCCATTTATACTTGGAAATCTGGATATCAATGCAATAACTTGTGACTACCACTTATGATTAACTTCTAATATATTATGACAGCTTCATTAATATCTATGCCACACTCTTGTACTCTTCATTTGGGAATGCAATGAGGTAGAGTGGGGCTGGGTTTATGGAATACTGAGATACTTTCTCGGGTCATGCAGCGACCGAAACTCATCTAGCCGTACCAGTGATCTAGACATAGTCAAAGCTTATTAGTTTTGCTCAAAGAGACCTTGTTTTTGATGCCCGCTGCTTCAAAGCAGACCAATAAGTCTGCTTTGGTCTGTTGGTCTATTGGTCTGTTTGATGATGAGTTCTGCATCTTTATGAGCTAAGGTATGATTGATTGTCTTCTGTGTTTAAAAAAAGGGGATTCATGAGGGGATGAGTTCCGTAAGTATATTGGTGCTTTATTATCCTGGTTTGATATGTTTAAGTTGTTCCCCTTTAAGTGATTTGTTCACATTCAGCACATGGAATGGAGTTGATTCCATTCGTGATGTTTCTGAAGTTGTTGTATCCTGATCTAGTTAAGTTCCATGTGGCTTTGGCTATGACACCCCGCAATGTTGGTGCCACTTTTATTCAATGTTTCTGTGGCCATTTTCTGTACGGAAAAGGAAAGGTTAGTTAGTATCGTCAGCGTCTTCAGGTTGGCTAGTATTCCCTGAGTCTACACTTTCGAATGAAGTGTGAATGAAATTGAATATGAAGAAAATTTTACTGATATAGCAACATCACGAATAAAAATTTTGGTGCCAAATTATGTAAGCTCTCAAGAAGCCAATTAGAACACCACCACATTCTAAAAACCTTGGCCATCTTTGCTCACATAGTTGTGGAGAAACGTCTACATACCTAAAATCGTCACTAACTAAATTTAACGGGACACTGTTCAACACAGAAAAACCCAAAATCTTGCGTCTAGGATTGCTATTCGGCATTTGCATCCGTAATCCATTCCAATAAACAAAAAATGACACAAAACTACTATTCAATGATTAGGATATCAATGTTTCATTCAAAGTATGCTTAAATAAATGCAATACCAGATAATAGAGGAACATGAGACCTCATGTATCATACCTAGCTTTTGTAAACCTCACCAAACTCCACATTAATTTTAGTTCTTCACTTCGATAAGGTGTTTTACAGACAGAAATTTGGCTTAGCTATGGAGTAACCAATACGAACGGTCCTGGCAGGCTATGAAGTAACCAATACCCAACGGTCCTGGCATGGCTATGAAGTAACCAATAAGAACTCGGGCTGGCTATGAAGTAACCATAAAAACGGTCCTGGCATGGCTATGAAGTAACCAATGGGAAAAGGTCCGGGCAGGGGCTATAAAGGTAACCAATAGAACGGTCCTGGCATGGCAAAGAAGTAACCAATAAGAACGGTCCTGGCATGGCTTATGGATAACCAAAAAAGAACGGTCCTGGGCATGGCATGGAGAAAACCAAATAAGAACGGTCCTGGCATGGCTAAGGAGTAACCAATAAGAACGGTCCTTGCATGGCTATGGAGAACCAATAAAAAAAGGGGTCCTGGCATGGCTATAAAGTAACCAATAAGAATGGTCCTGGCATGGCTATGGAGTTAACCAATAAGAACGGTCCTGGCATGGCTATGGAGTAACCAATAAGAACGGTCCTGGCATGGCTATGAAGTAACCAATAAGAACGGTCCTGGCATGGCTATGAGTAACCAATACGAACGGTCCTGGCTGCTATGAAGTAACCAATAAGAACGGTCCGGGATTGGCTGTGGAGTAACCAATACGAACGGTCCTGGCATGGCTATGGAGTAACCAATACGAACGGTCCTGGCATGGCTATGAAGTAACCAATACGAACGGTCCTGGCATGGCTATGGAGGAACCAATACGAACGGTCCTGGCATGGCTATGGAGTTAACCAATAAGAACGGCCTGGCATGGCTATGGAGTAACCAATAAGAACGGTCCTGGCATGGCTATGGAGTAACCAGTAAAAACGGTCCTGGCATGGTATGGAGTAACCAGTAAGAACGGTCCTGGCATGGCTATGGAGTAAACCAGTAAAAAACGGTCCTGGCATGGCTATGGAGAAAACCAAAAAGGGAAACGGTCCTGGCATGGTTTATGGAGTAACCAATAAGAACGGTCCTGGGCATGGCTATGAGGTAACCAATAAGAACGGTCCTGGCTTTGGCTATGGAGTAACCAATAAGAACGGTCCTGGCATGGCTATGGAGTAACCAATAAGAACGGTCCTGGCATGCCTATGGAGTAACCAATAAGAACGGTCCTGGCATGGCTATGAGGTAACCAATAAGAACGGTCCTGGCATGGCTATGGAGTAACCAATAAGAACGGTCCTGGCATGGCTATGGAGTAACCAATAAGAACGGTCCTGGCATGGCTATGGAGTAACCAATAAGAACGGTCCTGGCATGGCTATGGAGTAACCAATAAGAACGGTCCTGGCATGGCTGTGAAGTAACCAATAGGAACGGTCCTGGCATGGCTATGGAGTAACCAATAAGAACGGTCCTGGCCAATCTGTACACGGAGCAACTAGATGTAAAAAAATTTCCCTATCACGATGTCCTCGTGATCATACCAAGGAGATATAATCGTGAGAACTTTAACAAAATTTGGAAGAATCTGCCAAAACATTTTCAATTGAAGAGACATCATCTTCCCTTTCCTGTACGCCAAACTCATCAAATAATTAGCAAATAATTAGCTTGTATACATTGCTTCTCTCATCACAAGACAGTTATACGTGGTATTTTTATTAAATACATCTCGAGAGCTTACAGAATTTGAAGCCCTGAATTCCATGAAGAATGTTACACTGTCAATGACATTGTCCGCTCTATATTTGCTCTATTCACTTTAATGGGGATTTTAGACAACGGCCCCATGGAATATTTACCACACCTACAGAGGATTCTGATAGCTACAGCTGTCTCATCCTCCCCCATTCCCAAGCGAACATTAGTCATCAGTACATAAAGTACCAACCTGTGGTACCTCTGACGTTGTCAAGTCAGTGAAGCTTTACCAACCTGTGACAAGATGTCATACGAACTCCTATTACTGAGACACTCACCATCGCCCCAGGAACCTGGCGGTCACTACATACACAACAGATTCCTGATAAAGCGACATCCCAGCCTACCAAAACAGCAAGACCCCCCGTCCCCTGAAATCACCTTCTTTTCACCCTTACTTTTCACATCATTTTTAATCGTCCTTTTGGGAGTTTTTGGGAGTTCGTAATGTTAAAAAGGGCGAAAATATCGTACCTGCCCCTGTTTATTTGTTTTTTGATGATACACATGCCAGCCCGTTGTCGGGTGAAAGTGTGTTTTGTAGCCGCGGCCCCCCAGTGGCTAACGCTGGGTCGGGATTTTTATGAGTCCAAACCCGGGGTTTTCTCCCCCC
This sequence comes from Cherax quadricarinatus, assembly GCF_026875155.1. NCBI lineage: Eukaryota > Metazoa > Arthropoda > Malacostraca > Decapoda > Parastacidae > Cherax > Cherax quadricarinatus. The sequence goes on along the minus strand of NC_069443.1, from coordinate 27,174,271 downwards.
GTGGTAGGGGTTTGTTTGAAATCGTGTTTTTAAACGTTTCGTGAGTCATGTGGTGTGTTACATTTGCCTTATCAAAGCCCTTGTCGATAGGCATTGCCCTGCTTGTGTGATTGTAGTGTGGGTATGAGTGTATGTGTGGGTACTCACCTTTTTGGTTGCAGGGGTCGAGTCTAGCTCCTGGCCGGGTGGTGTGTGTGTGTGTACTCACCTATTTTTTACTCACCCATTTTTGGGTTGCAGGGGTCGATTCATAGTCCTGGCCCCCCCCTTCCTGATTTTACTAGGTCCCCTCTCCCCGCCCATGAGCTTAACAACCCCGCCTTAAAACTATTATGGTCCCCCCTCCCCTACTCATTTTTGCTATTCCACGGCCTGACAACTCATGACTGAAGAAATACTTCCTAAAAACCCTTTGTTATCTGAGTCTTCAAATTTCCCAAATTTTGACCCCTTTTTGTCTGTTCCATCTTGGAACATCCCTCTTTGCACCCTTTTCTATTCCCCGCAGTATTTTATATGTCGTTATCAGTTCCCCCCGACCCTCCTGTCCCCCGTGTCGTCAGGCCGATTTCCCCAACCTTTTTTTGTGGAACAATCCCCCAGCTCTGGGACTAGTCTTGTTTCAAACCCTTTTCACTTTTTTAATTTCTTGAGTGCTTGCTAGGTGTGGATTCCAAACTGGTGTGATACTCCCGTATGGGCCTCGTAAATGGTACACAGGGTCTTGAACAAATTTCCTTAATGAAGTATCGGAAAGCTATTCGTAGGTTTGCCAGGGCCCGTATGTGCAGCAGTTTTCGATATGTGGCCTCAGGAGTTTTGCTCGGTGTATACTCCCCCAGACTTTTCCTGGTGAGGTTTTATCTTTGTGTTTGTGTGTGTGTTTGGTGTGTGGTGTGGTGTGTGTGGTGTGTGTGTTGTGTTGTGTGTGTTGTGTGTGTTTGTACTCGCCTATTTTGGTTGCAGGGGTCTAGTCAGTTCCTGCCCCCCTCTTTACTGATCGTACTAGGTCCCTCCTCCTGCTCCATGGCTTTATCAAAAACGTCTTAAAAATATGTAGGTTCCCGCCTCCACTCGCACTTTCCTGGAACTTATGACTGAAGAAAATCTTCCCAAAATCCCTTTGATCTAGGATCTTAATTAATTGTCCTTTGTTTCTGGTCCCCTCTCTGGAACATCCGTCTTTTTCCACCTTGTCAATTCCCCGCGTATTTTATATGTTGTTTTTCTGTTCCCTAACCCTCCTGCCTCCTGTCTCAGGCCCAAATTTTAAAAATGTATGCATAAAAGGAAAGAGAGAGAGAAGGGGAGAAGAGAGGAGAGAAGAGAGAGGGGGGGGGGGAGGCTGCCTTGCTTTAAAAAGGGAGTAAAATTGTGTTCTTTGTGTTGGAGTGTGAGCAAAGTAAAAATTTAGAAGGGGTTCGGGGGAAACCCGGGAGGCCCGGGCTTGAGTCCTGGAGATGGGGGAAATACAGTGCCGACTCTGAAGGGGGGTGTTAATGTTCTTTAAAAACTGTATGTAAAGCACCCTTTGGGAAGACAGTGATGGGGGGAATGTTTGGGGAAAGTTTTCTTTTTCGGGCCACCCTGCCTTGGTGGGAATCGGCCAGTGTGATAATAAAAAAAATAAATAATGTATAAAATACAGACAAGTTGATAATTAAGACACATGTGCAACAGTTGGATAACTTTGTTGTTGCAGACCACAACAGCTGAGGGACTGACCACCTCAAACAATTTCTCCAAGATTAATGGACTGATTACATCAATATGCCTACAATTCATTCTCCTCTGTATCACGACCTCCAACTGACTTTGCAGTGTGTAGTCACAGTAGCTCCTACTCGCGTCATCACAGTCTCCCTACGATTCCCGTTGGGGAGGGGAACCTCTACCTGGTCGACGATATTCGCACATCGTGTTAAGATCAAACCAGCCAGTGGTATAAATGATTCCACTAAACTATCACTTGCTGCCGCTATAAGAACCTGCCTACATCTTAAATTCACAGCGATCCACTCACTCAAGGACTCCTTTATTGTCGTCTATGCCGACGACAATGAAGTAGCTAAACTTATGGACGACACTGCAATGACTACATTGCGAGACCGACAATTCAACATATCACCGTCTTCCTCCTTGCTGACGAAACGTTCAGTTTTTGTTAAACAATTGGATAAGATAATCACATCCTTACCAACGGATGAACTGAAGACCTCTATCGAAGAACAACACACCTGGGCCTCTGTAGACACCATCACACGAATTCCCAATGCTTCTTCTATGATCAAAATCACCTTTGCAAATATATATATGGCTACCCAAGAGCTCTCTAATAGTTGTGTACGAAATGGTATATAATACCGACAAGATGAGAGTAAGACACATGTGCAACATCTGGGTATCTTTATTGTAGACGTTTCGCCATCAGTGGCTTTATCAATACAAATTCTAGGATTTGTATTGATAAAGCCACTGGATGGCGAAACGTCTACAATAAAGATACCCAGATGTTGCACATGTGTCTTACTCTCAGCTCTCTAATAGACTAGCTATCTCGTATTACCACATACATCCACGCCACATAGAACCTGAACGTTTCGCCCTTGTCTCTCCCTGTTGGACCTGTTACTCTTATCAACACTCAACCAAGGACTGTCCCATTAAAGACAAAAAGTTCTGTTCTACCTGTTCTACCTGTACCACCACCAATGCCACTCCAATATGTCTTAACTGCAAGGGTACTCATCATACCCTTGCAGCTAAATGCCCACCACTAAAAGAAATAATGTCGAAAAAGAATTAAAGAATAGCCCCAAATCGCCGACATATGCCGCCATTTCTAAACTCCAGTCGGACACCACCAGAATTCTACAAGCCACACGGCAGTCATCTCCATCCAGCAGTTCCCTCTCTGCACTCCCTGACGCTGCTCCCTCCCGTGATGTATGCACACCTTGCAAATGTAGCAAACCCAGGCACATTCAACACTACAATTAACGAACTATTCCGTCTTAACACTATGCCGTCATTCAAATGTCCGATCCCAACATCACGGACTTCCTCAGGATTACCCCAAAAACATCGTTAACTTCACATCAACTTCGGGCCCCAAAAATCCTGACTTTGCCCCAAAAAACATTTCCTGAACCCCCCGCAATGACCACTCCCACTTCAACACCCCAAAACCCACTAGATTAAATACTCTGACTCCCACTCCTCTGACAAATACAGTTTAAACAACTAAACAAGAATTTTCTGACGAATCGGGCCGCAGGCAATTTGGACGAATTTCCAGGACACCATTTGGGGGAAAACCTTACTTTTTTTCCCTCTCCCTAAATGTGAACCATGACCTGCTTAAACTTACAAAGGGCCCTCGGTGTTTGGAACAGTAATTATGCTGCGAATCACCTCTTCATTCACATCCACCAAAAGTTTTTGGAGTTCATAAACCCCTTCGTTTTCATTTTCAACAAGACAACAATTACCACCTCCCCCCCAGGAGCAGCTTCAAAAAGTTTGCAAATACCCTCCCACTGCCAAACATGCCTTTTTTAATTTACTAAAATAACTCCATATCTACGCCCCTTGAGAGTCTACCTGCCTCCCCTTTCCGGGCCCTGGAAACTTCGCTCTAAAGGGGACCTCACCCCACGAGGATGTTGGGCATACAGTACTTCTTTTCCCGTTTTTTTCCAAGTCTGTCCCATGATTCCCTTAGCTGTGGGTTAACCCCTGGTCTTTTCTACGACTAAGAACACTCCTTTCCAGCGTATTCTTCGTCTGCCCGTTTTCCCGTACCCTTTGGGATCTTACCTGCATTTGTTCGTTCGTTCTTTTTCGACTGATGAAGCTTACAGCGAGGCGCAATGTTTCAAAATAAAAAAAATCCCCAATATTTCATTTCTGTCTTAGTCTTAAGTATATTGATTGTGCACCTCCCCTGACTTAAAAAAGTTTACAAAGGTCATGAGATGTCCGTAAGAACCATTCTTGTTCTGTGTTTGTTTTTCATACTTGTAAAAAAATGAGAAAAACAAATGAACACAATACACAAAAATGCACTAGGAAAAAACTTGACGTTTCGGTCCGATTGGGCCTTAAAGTAGCCCCACACACACACCACACACCACACCACACAACAACACAACACCACAACACACACCACCACACACACACTATGTGAAACCCGGGGTAAAAGTTCCCCCTTGGGCGACACAAAACTTTGTTGAAAAAAATAGTCGAGCGTGGACCCTGGACTTGGGACAATTTTTTGTTGGTGTGTGTGTGTGTGTGTGTGTGTGTGTTGTGTGTGGTGTGTGTGTTGTGGTGTGTGTGGTTTTTGTGTGTGTGTTTGCGGTGTGTGTTTGGTTTGGCGTGTTTGCGGGGGAGTTTGCGTGTTTTGGTTTTGTGTGTGTGTGTGTGTTAGCTTTGCCCCTGTGTGAGTTTTGTACCGTGTTACCGAGCTTCCAAGGGTGTGTTGCGTGCCCCTGGTGAGTTTTAGTACCAACGTTACCGATCTTCACACAGTGTGGTTAGGTGCCCCTGTGTGGTGTAGTACCAAGTTCCCGATGCTTCACACGGGGGGAAACTCACACTTCACTTCGCAGTTAAAATTCCAGCTGACAAAAACTTTGTTTTTGCTGTTTTACGAGACAAAAATTTTGTTGGTATCAGTTAACTTTTTTATTATTCAGAGAGCAATTTCATTTTACTATTTTTTTTCCTAAAAAGTGTGATACTTGCGTTGACTCAGGGTTTTATGTTTTTTTTTCCCCTGGCTTAATGTTTCTTTCTATAACTTCAGAATGCCTTTTCAGATCGTTCAAATTTTAAAACAAAAAATAAAAATATAGAGAGCAAAGTATGTAGCTAAACCAGTGATAGAAAATGCTTTTTTTTAAAGAGTAGTAAAGAATAGGACTAGGAATCAATAAATAGCCGCGTATGCAATGATTCAGGATTATTTTACGAAATGACCCAAGTGGATGAATAATAGGCTAAAAAAAATTTCTAGGGCTAAGAAAGGGAAATTTTGGCGTATCAAAAGAGGTGAGGGGCATCTTATGAATCGTTATTGACATTTAGGGGACTTAAAAAAAGGGGGTAAGAAAAAACTAAAAAGGGGCTATGAAATTAAAATTGCTAGGGATTCTAAAACTAACCCAAAAAGTTTTTTCCAGGGATATAGAACAAAAATTAGAGAAAAGATAGGTCCCTTTTTAAAAAAAAATATGGGCTCTTACTGACAAAGAGAATGAAATGTGTCGATTTTTAAAATTTTTTCTCTCGGGTTTTTTCACGGAAGAACTAAAATTTCAGTAATTTTTTTTTTATAGTGGGGTAGAAGAAGATAAATTAGTAACTCAGTCACTAGTGAAATGGTTGTAAGCAGATTGAGATGAAGCAAAATAATCGCCCGGGGCTGATGAGGTTTTTTCAAGGGTTCTTAAGGAATGCAAAATGGAACTCTGTGAAACCCTTAATAAAATTTTTTTTTTCTTCTTCAAAAAAGGTTTTAGTGTTGTTTTGTGGAAGATGGCTAAAGTAATTCCCATTTTTAAAACGGGGACAAGTCGTTTCCCTCTAATTACCGCCAATAAGTGACCTCAATTGTGGCAAATTATAGAGTCAATTTAGCTGAGTTATAGAAGCCCTCTCGATAAGCATAGCTTTATTAATGTACTCGCATGGATTCCCCAAGAGCCGGTTTGTCTAAAAAAATTTATTAACTTTCTTCAGAAAACTTTTTTAGGCTCTTGACCCCCGATAAAGAGTTTTTATATTATTTACTTAGATTTTAGTAAGGCTTTTGATAGAGTTTCCCCACCAAAGACTGTTAAAGAAGGGCAGCCATGGATTGGGGAAAAAAATGCCTCATGGGGTGAGTCATGGCTCACAGACAGGAAACAGGAGGGCCATAAAAGGGGTTAAATCCGAGTGGGGATTTGTAAAAGGGCGTTCCTCAGGGTCAGTTTGGGCCCCTTGTTGTTTTTAATATATATCAATGATTTGATGAGGGAATTATAGGATATGAGCAAAATTCGCCGATGAACAAAGTAGGTAGGATATTTTATTCAAACGAGACGTTAGGAATCAGGGGAGGATTTTAAAAAAAATTATTTTTGGTCAGAAAAGTGGAGATGCAGTTCAATGTAGATAAATGCAAGGTTTGAAGTCGGGAGTGTCCATAACCCTGCACTTATAAGTTTAAAAGATGTAGAATTTAGCCCTAAAATTGCGAAAAGGACTTGGGGGTTATGGGGGGAAACCAGCCTTAAACAAGGACGCAGCCTAAGGCAACTTTTTTAGGCCCAAATGATTACTGGGATTTTTATCAAGAAGTGTAAGCAACAGAAGTCCCAAAGGTCATCTGCAGCTTTATAATCTTTTTTTAAAGGGCCCCCCTAGATTATGTAGCTCAATTCTGGTCTCCATATTACAGAATGGATTAAATTTGTAGAAAAATCCCGGTTGAATGACCAAATTAAACATACATTAGAAAATTTTCCCTACGAATAACAATTTTAAAAACTCTTTAAAAACATTCATTGTAAGACGAAAAATGAGGGGAGCTGATCCCAAGTGTATAATGGAAAATGGGTATTAACAAAGGGGTATTAAAAGGTTTTGGGATATCCCCTTCAAGAAAGAACCCCCAAAAATGGATTCAAATTAGATAAGTTTAGATTTCGAAAGGATATAGGAAAGTATTGGTTTGGAAATAGGGTAGTTGATGAGTGGGACAGTCTGCCTAGTAGGGTTATTGAAGCTAAAACGTTGGGTAGTTTCAAATTTAGGTTAGATAAATACACGAGTGAGAGGGGTTGGATTTGAGTGAGACTTGCATAATGAGTAAATGGAGTCATCAAAGCATTGTAAATTGGGTTGGGCAAATATTTTGTTAGTTAAGAAAGAACATAAGAAAGGAGGATCACTGCAGCAGGCCTGTTGGAAGGACTGTTATCGACCTGCCTAGTATGGGCCAACAGGCCTGCTGCAGTGTTCCTCCTTTCTTATGTTCTTATGTCCCATACAGATCACTAATAAACTACACTTTAAGATTAAGCCACTTAAGCAGCATATGGGAGTATTTACTGAGGAAACGTTTCGCCACACAGCGACTTCATCAGTCTTATACAAAGCAGAAAGGTGTAAAGACTCCCATATGTTGCATAAATGTTTTAACCTTCTAGTTGTCGGTATTCGAAACCATTCATCACATCTGTCAGACACTGCAACATCATGGGATCTTGATACAAGGAATTCTTCAATACTTGTCCAACCTTTGGACGACGACCTACTTACACCAATGGATACTTCCACTGTGATCCCGCCGCCTCCTGCTTCCACTCAACTGACTACAGTATATAAGCCACTTCTCCGGCCATGTCCTGTACTTTCTAGAAGACTGATGGACTGAACACATCGATTCCAGGCTGTGAGACTGATTGCCTCAAACTCCTTCTTTCTGCTTTGTATGGTACTGATGAAGCCACTGTGTGGCGAAACGTTTCCTAAATAAAGATTCCCATATGTTGCATAAGTATCTCAATCTTCAACTTTTAGAATTTTCAAAACCATTTATCGCATAAATTACACATGTAGGTTAAGAAGGGCCCAGGAGCAGCAGTTCAACCCCCCTACTGAAAGCACACGAGACAAGCACAGGCAAAACAAAATTAAATCAAATACGTGCACATTAGCTCCAACTGAGGAAATGATGCACAGCTAAATTCACAACGGGAATTCCTATCGAATACAACTTCCCCTCCCATCCTTTAACTCACCGACCCCCGACCATTAGCCTAGCAGAGGACCCACCCCTAAGCCGCCGCTGACCCTTTGCCTTGCAACTGCTGCTGTTAGCACCTGCTAAATCACCTCCTCTCGTGATCCCAGTTATTAAACAAGCAGGGAGAGTGGCAGCTGCAGCACATTTACACTGGCTAACACAGCCTCCCTCAAATTCATTTTAAATTTGTCTGCGAAAGCCAGATTTGATTGAAAAGTTTTGATTTAATTCCTAGAATATATTGTCTTTTGAAGTTTAGTTTTCAGATAGTGACTAAAACAGGGAGACAGAATACATGTCAATAATGTAAATAAATAATATATACATTATAATATATATTTATATATATATATTTTATATATATATATATATATATATATTATTGTGTGTGTGTGTGTGTGTGTGTGTGTGTGTGTGTGTGTGTGTGTGTGTGAGAGAGAGAGAGAGAGAGAGAGAGGAGAGAGAGAGAGAAGAGAAGAGAGAGAGAGTGAGAGAGAGAGAGAGAGAGAGAGAGAGAGAGAGAAAGAGAAAAGAGAAAGAGAAGAGAAAGAAAAGAGAAGAGAAGAAAGAGAAAGAGAGAGAGGAGAGAGAGAGAGAGAGAGAGAGAGAGAGAGAGAGAGAGAGAGAGAGAGAGAGAGAGAGAGAGAAAGAACTGTAGTGAGCAGAGTAACTTTACATGGAAAATTCAGGGGGATTGAACTGGTGTGGAAGAATTTACAGACCCTCTACTCTACCATGTTAATGTAGCATCATTGATGGTGAAGTATTGATGAGGCGTAGCAACATACAGCTGAGGGAGATAAGGGGATCGGTAATCATTAACAATGTTCCATTTTCAATTCTATTAACGAGAATATCCAGCGTCTATTGTCCCTTTCTTTCTCCGTTGAGGAAGATAATCGACCATTAAAAATTATATTCAAGGCTTGAATTAATAACCATCCGCCTCTCATAAGTATGATGAATTAAAGTTGAATTTATTAAGAAATACTGTATAATAAAAGTGAGAAAGTATTGGTTTGGTATTAGAGCTGTGGATGTGTGAGCAAGAGCAGGTGACGTCACTGATCATGGTCCAGCAGGCCTCCTGCAGTGCTCCTCAAGTCTTATATACAATAAAATATATTTTCAAGAAATTATACATAAAAATAATACAATTTGTTGAAAGGGCCATAGTATGAACAACGTTTCAAACATATAATAGGCTTAATACAATACACAAATAACCCGCACATAGGGGAAGAGGAGCTTACGACAATGTTTCGGTCCGACTTAGACCGAAAGTCACATTAACAGAAGAGAGTGAGGGAGCCAGTATAGGCGAGTGGGAAAAAGGATGGGAACAAGAGAGGGAGAAGAGGAAGAGATTTAATGCTAGTTAAGACTGAGGGTCACATGATTGACGTGCTTAGAGAGAGTTAAAATTGCATAGCTATGAAATTTGATACTGCATAATTAAGGACTAAAATTAAGTGTTAGACTTAATTTAATGTGATGTGAACAGAGAGTAATTTTGAAACATTTGGTGATAATAATTATTGGGCGGTATAATGAAGCGACGACAGCTACGTATAAATAGTAATGGTAATTAAGTCTGCTGAGACAATTTACAATTGTTACACAGAACATTTACGGTGTAGTGGAGGGAAGGCGGGGTAGGGGTCGGCCTATGAAAGGTTGGAGGGAGGGGGTAAAGGAGGTTTTGTGTGCGAGGGGCTTGGACTTCCAGCAAGCATGCGTGAGCGTGTTTGACAGGAGCGAATGGAGACAAACGGTTTTTAGGACTTGACGTGCTATTGGAGTGTAAGCAAGGTAACATTTATGAGGGATTCAGGGAAACCGGCAAGCTGGACTCGAGTCCTGGAGATGGGAAGTACAGTGTCTGCACTCTGAAGGAGGAGTGTTAATGTTGCAGTTTTATAACTGTAGTGTAAGCATGTCTCTGGCAAGACAGTGATGGAGTAAATGATGAAAGTTTTTCTTTTTCGGGCCACCCTGCCTTGGTGGGAAACGGCCGATATGTTAATAAAAAAAAATAGCATTTACAGATAATCAAATTTAACCTGGTATCCAGTCTACTTGTGGTGTTACTGAGTGCTGCAAAGTAAGTTGTGGCAAGTAATCAATTTACAATTTACGTAAATATTTACATCCGATTAGAAAACTGATTTTTTTTATCAAAGCAGCTGCAGTGTTATCCATATTTTTGGGCTTTTATCCATATAGAATACCTAAATATGTTATATCAAGAGGCTTGTACAAGCACGGATATGGTAATATTGACGGAATAGAACACGCATGTATATACAAGATATTCATTACGAACACTTGTCTACCTGCCTGCAAGCCTGGCTGTAGCACGATAACAATTAGGAATGAGCAAAAGGCGCAGAGAGAATAATTGTATTCCCTTCACCAAATAATCTCGTATGTATGATATATGAAAGCCTGTGTACAATATATACAGGTATCTAAAATGAGAGAACTGCGGGCACAAAACACGGCGAGAACCGTTAGCGACCAGACGTGAAGGTAAGTCTGACAAAGATGTTTAAAACAAGTGTTCCACATCGGTTTACAATTTTGGCGGTCTTGTGATTGGTTGGTTGAACCGAGGCACTTGCATAACGACGGAGCCCCTACTCGTTAAACCTGTAGCACCTGGTTCACTGGTCGGGAGACATGCCTATATGGGTGTCTGACATACCCCGAATAAAGTGTAACATACTCTTAGCATGCCACAATAATTATTTAAAATGTTTCCCATGCTGGCTTAATCAATCAATCCTTAATCAATCAATCAATCCTTAATCAATCCTAATGGATTGATAAAGGATTGATGAAAGTTTCTTTTTTTTTATATTTTATTTAAAACCAATAGAGTTTAACATAAAAATAAAGAAACAGTATGGATCTCAATCAAATTAACTGACAAACAGATTTCACCTATATGCTGGCAAGATATTGCTGCAAAAACATACAATAATAACTTACGGCAAGAACATAGCTAAAAAAAAAAATACTGTCACAGGGTCATGAATGGACATATACACATTCATTGATGCAAAACCTTACATATATATAAATTGTACATATAACATGACATCTGACAAAGGCTCAATACACTTGAACATAAAATATACAAAGAAGTTATATCAGTTAAATCCCATCCTTCACATTAATCAAAAAACCAAAACCTAACATCATAATCTTACTAGAACATCTACATACGTATCCCTAACAATACAGCTGTACATATACCAACATACGAAAAAAACAAACTGTCTAGATATGTCTGTATACCAATACATACTAAAAATTAACATCAAGAACTTAGCATTGACACCAAACCGGTATCAGGGTACAGACCATGATTTATAAACTTTAAAAAAATCGAGTCATACATATAAAAAGAAATTACATAACGTCGACCCATGACAAAGGCTCAATACAATAGAAGGGATATATATATACACACACCCACACACACACACACCACACACACCCACACACACACACACACCCACACACCACACACACCCCACACACACACACACACATACACACACATTACACACAAAAAGCTTCACAACATCACATTAATCAGATGCACTGTTTGCACAAAGCAAAACAGTTCTAAGTATTCTTCATCGTGCAAAAACTCAGCAAAAAAACATAAAGACAAACTAAAACACTTCTGTGAAAGAATTTTTCCCTCAAGAACCGTGTCATACAAGACTGATACACATCAAATTATACATAAAAAAATCCTATATATTATCCCTTTACATTCTGAAAAGTGTTATATCTAACATAACGAGACCTTGAGCTCTACATCCACACTTGGCTGCCATAAAGGGTCTCAATGAAAACCAGAAAAACCTTTCCAAAACCCACATTCACAACACTCTCACGACCCCCCCCAAGGGAGGGAGCCCGCTGTGACCCCCTGACTCCCTCCAACCTATGAAAAAACCCCTTCACTCACTCATTTTCAATCCAGATTTTACGAGAATCCCTAACGTTAGCATTCTATTACCCCTCTGAGAAAGCCTGATCCCACTCCTCCCATTACAAATCTTGTTACGAACATCGTACGATTGAACGTTACCGCAAGAACTTTCCTTTCTCCTCACTATCCCCTCTCCCCCTCATCACCCACGACATTTTATATATATAATCTACCATGAATAATCTAAAGCTCTTATGACACCCTCATCTAACCCACCCATATCTAGACTTTTAAGCACGCAAAACCGAACCCAGGGCCCCCCCTCGTAACCAACTACTTAACCAGCACTAACCTCCTTAGCCCTTCACAAAAGTAAAACTACATGGGAACGCTGTCTCATCCCTCCACAGTTACTAAAACCCCCACCCTCTACAACCTGTCTGTTTCGTAGTATCTCACCAGGGGAAAGGATCCCATGCAGGAAACGAAACATCACCTCACGCGCCCGAGGGTTTACTTCTTTTTTAATAAATCTAAACCAAATATCTTCCACGCATACATGGGGAAAAAACCCCTAAACTGGGATAACGCCCCTTACCTACAAGGTACCTACACAAAAACCCTTATACGAACCTTTTCAGTTCCCTAACCAACATCACAGCCCTCAAAACGATTTCGCTTTCCCCTCAACTCCATTCCTGATACCACACCCAGCCAGTCGTGTTATCCTTCCCAACTGCCCCGCGTTCACACCCTCACGCAACACTTCCATTTAATCACACACATTTGCTCTCCGTCTCAAATCCATTCAACCCCAAAAACCCCCACCCTGACTTACAGGTAACATTACAACTTCCCTCCGTAACCAATCACAACGTGAACCCCACAAAATTTGTACACCCGTCTTAGAATTCCCGCAATCGCTGCCCCTGTAATTGGGAACACAGCTGCAACTTTGCCAAATCTTACTATACATAAAATGTTTACGACTATCACTCGCTGTATAAGAGTTAGGTGCTGGGGTTCCCCGAACACCTAGAGGGCCCACGATCCTTTCCAATAACCTATCCGAGTTTTCCCCCCGCGCCGCAACCATGTCGTCCTTATAAATAATACCACAAATCTTTAAAGACACCCACCCATTCTTTAACAACATTACATTCCCCCCCCCACACCCCCACCCAAGAACCCCCCCCATGCACCTTGACTTCGCACTATTTACCTGCATACCCGTGGCACTTCCAAATAATTGCACAACCTCGTCCAACACTCCCATTGACATCCCTTCACAAATAAGAACAGTGGTGTCGTCAACATATCCAATTAAAACCCGGGCCCAGGCCCTCCCACCCCCCCAACTTCCTCACATGGCGTACAGAAGCTGCGGTCAACCATTCTATAAAAGGGACCCTGGAAAATGCAAACAATATTTGTGACATGGGGCATCCCTGTCTAAGGCCTTAACCCATTGCAAATACCCTCCCCTTACACCCATTAATCTGTACTCATTTTCGCCCTGGAAACCGTATTTACCACTCGACTATTTCCTCCCAAAACCCTGTCTCCTAAGTATACCTGCAAAGTCCCTTTCCACTTTTTATGTCCCTGCCAATCTAGAGCAACAAAGCCGCCCTTCACCCACCCTTAGCTCCACAAAATTTTCAGTATCATGTCCTTCAGTCATGACCTTCCCCGCAACCCAAATGAGATTTTGACAGACCCTTCCACAACACTTTGAACCTTACCTAAATTTTTTCGAACCCCTTTATAGTCTGAACATCAGTGTATGGCTCGTACTCCGAAGGGTGGGCTGCCCTTGCGTTTGGGACCAACACTACCTGGGGTTACCGCTTCTCCCCCAACTTACCCTTCTCCTTCATCGTTAAATAACCTAACTATAAATCCCCTTATTAACGTCAATTTTGTAAACAAAATTTACTGGGAGACCGTCAATCCCCGGCGCTTTCCCCCTTCCTCCTTCCTTTACGCATTCTCTATTTCCTCTGCCGTAATAGTCCCACCTAAAGCCTTTCTATCACTATTTCCTAAATTACACGTCACATACGTACCCCACCTTGTCCAACGCCATGGTCACCCCCCCCCACTGTTCCAGTACTTCTCGTACCAAGCCTCCGCATACGCACACATCCCCTTCGTGGTTCGTATCTCCTGCCCTGCTCTATAATTCCCAACCATCTCCGTTACCTCTAAACATGGAATAGCTGTCACCGCCTGCCTTTGCTTTTGATGCCGCAAAACACAAGCTGACGGCTTGGGCGCCCCAAAGCACTTCTTCCACCCCTGCCTGCACCCTTACAGCTTGAAACCTTTCATTTTGCAACACCCTCAACCTCCCCTTTATTTCAGCTATTTCATCCATAGGAAAATTATTCCTTCTCTCACATAAAACTTTCTAATCCTTTCCTTTGCAACACTATCCCACCATGTCACAATGTCATCCACTCCCTGTTCTTCCACACTAAGCTCCCTCCATAGGACTGAAAACCCCTCCAACCCCTCCCCATTACCTAACACACTTATATTTAATTTCCAATAACTTCTATATATGTCCCCGAGCGTCCCCACCCAACCTCCACCACCACTGCCCTATGATCTGGGCATTGTAGCCTCAACAGTACTGAAAGATTTCACATCCACTCCCTGAGAAAGGTACACTCTATCTAGTCTCACAGCATATCCACTCCTAACAAACGTATATTCAGTCTCCCACACCGCCCCCCCGAAGGCATCACGTAACCTAACATCCCCTTTTAAAAAATCCCTAAGAGCCCCAGACATATATCCAGCCCCTCTTGGGTCCACATCAGCCACCCTGATTACACTTTCCAGTCCCCACCAACTATCGCCACCTCTGGCAGTGCCACTTAAGAAAAACACAAGATCCTCACACACAAAATCATTCTTTACCTTTATGTTATTTTCTGCCGGCGCATACACACTCACAAAAGACACACGCTTACCCATCCACCACCCATCCACACGCAACACCTCCCTCCCCTCCTCCCTCGTTCTTGCAAAACCAAACGGGCTCGTCTCCCCTTATTAAAATTCCCACACCACCTTTTAGACGGGGAGATGGCAGGGTAACTATCGAAATCCTGCCACCTCCAACACCCTACCCTTTAATTGTTGCTCCTGCAGGAACACAAAAATCCACTCTAGATTTATTCAGGGAAATTAAGGAAACCAATTTCTCTTCATACCGTACATAACCCATTAACATTTTCAGACATACACCTAAGGCCTATTAAAATTTCCACCCTGCTTCCTCTCATCACTCTTTACAACTCCAAAAGTTGAATTTAAGTTTGACAACTTCAGAGTGCTCTCTTTCCCCTCCCCCCTTCTTCCCGGGGCCTCCTATCATGGCTACCACCACCTTACACCCCTACCTTCACACTTCACCTCAGTCTGTTTCCCGGCGTTGTGCAGGCGTAAGGACGTCATCAGAATCTGACGTAGCCGCCCCTCTTTCTCGTGACCGTCATGTTAACATTTCTTGGTCAGATGTTGCCCCTGATGAACCTCCACCTCTAAACCCGGAATGGTTTAATGATTCAACGGACGACTCCAAACCACCATCCCCGTCCCAACTATCATGTCTCCGACTTTCTGGAAGCGACCGGGCTCTCCGATGACACCACGCCCCAGATGTAACGTCCCTCTTGGGCGGTGACAAAGTCTTCAACACCTCCACCAATTCCTCCTCAATCTCAAGAACCTTTTGTTTAATTGCTGCTGCTCCTTATCCACAGGAGACGATACCTGATCAGGCAGCTGGGGGAGGGACTCCAACTCCACCGCCAGTCCTGTGTGCCCGATCCACTATCTCGCTCCACAAAAAACCACGCCTCCATCCGATGTTTGTTTCTCACCTGCCACCTTTGAAGCAGGGGGCTGCGACGTCCACCACAGGTCCAGGCACACGTTTCGCTTGTCACAGGTCGCCGCTATGTATCATACTCACCACATAGGCGGCATGTACGTCGTTGTCCTGGGTACATTACCATGACCTGCGTCCTGAAATCTTGGAGATACACGTAGGACGGTTATAGGGTGCCTCAAAGTCATTTTGAGGTTGAAAGAACCCTCTGGAAAACCGCATAGGCACCTGCCGCCCCCGTACCATGTTGAGCATAATGCACCGTCCCATACTTTCAAAAACTTTCCTTATATCCGCCTCGTCCGCCTCAAAGGGAACGTTGCGTAACTTGATCCACGTATAATGCCGTGAAACATCTACCATTCTTACACTGACAGCTGGTGTGACGCTTAAGACTTACGTCCTGAAACCCGGTGGGCTAAGATTCATAAACCGTAGCTGATAGCAGTTTGACGAAAATTCTTTGGCCTCCGTTTAATGCTACACCATACAAGTCACTATCTTGTATGCCATATGTCTCCCGGATGATCTTTGGCAATAAGACTTGCGCAGAACTAGGCGTTATCGTTCCTTTAAGTAGCTCAATGCCTACAGTATTTATCCGGCGTCTCAGACTAACCGCCATCTTGACAATCACAGTGCACCTATGTTGTTAACAGAGGCGTGACAGCACCACTTCACACCACTGCAGCCAGGTAACTGACAAGGAAGCTCGCCTACAAACAGCAGAGGGGTGTAGAGCACAACCGCACTCTACCGTAGTCAGGCAGCAAATCGAAAGTTTCTTTTAGTAAATCTCTTCAAGGTGCCAATGTGTGGCCACGTTCCCAGAAAGAGATATTTCTTGTATTGTGTCTGTATATTCTGCTGCAGACCTCGAGGAAGAGTTTCAGCCTTGGGTTAATGTTTGAGTCTTGTATCCTACACACACAGTTTGGATATTTTGAATGTTGTGCTTATTTCAACATTTTTGTGTGTTGGAGGGGAGAGTGATGTCTAGAATCTGAGTTTGTGATCATTCTTATACCAGAATTCTGTCGATCTTCCATTGGTAAATACGATAAGTGTTGTAAGAATAGCTTAGAGAGTAGCACATAGTGAGGATGCATGGAGTACATTGGCTTATTAATGTGTTGCATGGGAGTATTGAATTAAAATTTGCTAACAACGTATATACATGGGAATTTTCCCCTCCTGTCTTCCTATGGGTGTATTATTTATGTTTTGGTTCAAATATTTTTTAGTTTTGTTCCTTAACACTGTATAGAATGCTATATTAATTTTCATTTTATTAGTTGTTAGCCAACTAGATAGTCGTTTTGATAAGGACCTGCCTCGCATGGGCCAGTAGGCCTTCTGCAGTGTTCCTCCATTCTTATGTTCTTATACCTTTCGAAACTGAACAATAACTGTGTTGTTGAGTTCAGCCGAATCTGAGATAAAATTAGTAACTTAAAAAAAAATGCTTTAAGCTCAGTGATGTAAATGAAGAATAGAAGAGGGTTTAGAAAAGTGTTATGAGGCTTCATTATGTTGAGCTGTAGAGTTGATAGATAAGACACATAGGCAACATTAGGCAAACCATACCCCCGGGATTGAACCCGCGGTCATAGGTCTCAAAACTCCACCCGTCGCGTTAGCCACTGACCACTAGCCACAAAAGATTCATCCAACTAGGTTATTTTACACCATAGGAAGGTTAGCACTTGGCCACTGTGGGCCACAAATGCAAGTTCGTCAGGCACGCTAGTGTGGAGTTCGTCTGTTAAAAACTTTGCATTTGTGGTCACAGTGGTGCCTGTGCTACCTTCCTATGGTGTAGAATATACTAGTTGGATTTAATCTTATTGTGGCTAGCTGGTCTAGTGGCTAACGCGACGGTCTGGTAGTTTTTGAGACTCTTGGACGCGGGTTCATCCCGGCCGGGGTTTGGTTGTTTGCACGTGTCATTACGATTTTTTGGTAACATTAGGAAACTTTTCCGAAACGTAAATTAGGCAATTTATTCCGAAAACGTTTCGCTACACGTAGGCTTCTTTAGTCGCGTACAGAAAGTCGAGTTGTTTGGAACACAGCCATTAATGGTCACAAGCTGGCGTCTTTTGTTGGGTAAGACCACGAATTTGGGGGGGTTCACTGGATCAAGGTTTTTTTCTCTGATCGATAAAAAGGCCTATAGGATGCCTATTATTTTCATGAGTGAATAGACTGAGTGAATTCTAATTTATAGCTTTATTGGCGCGGGTTGTTTTTTTGAAACCAACTGTAGGGTTTGGACGGTCTCTTCGGTTACGAATCTGTGCAATGTTTATGTAGTTTTATTTCAGATTTTGTATTAAAGGGGTGTTGGAAATTTACCTGTAAATTGACTTGTGTTCGTAGCATTTCATAGTGAAGTACTCATGCTAGTACCGCCCATTTTAGGCGGTGCCCAGTACCCGCTCCCTCCTAGGCGGTGCTGTACCCGCTCCATTTTGGACAGTGCCAGTACCCGCTCCCTTATAGGCCAGTGCCTAGTACCGTCCTTATAGGCAGTGCTAGTACCCGCCCCGCCCAGGCAGTGCCTAGTTCCTTCCCGCCAGGGGGTGCCTAGTACCCGCCCCGCACAGGTAGTGCTTTGTACTTCCCCGCACAGGCAGTGCCTAGTTTTGCCCGCGGGGTGGTTTTGGGGTTTTCCCCTTTGGTGGGTGTTTTGGGGGGGGGGTGTTGGGGGGGGAGGTGGTGTCCGGGGTGTAGGGTTTGGGGTGTGGGTTCCCCTCCGGGGGGTTTTTGGGGGGGGGGTTTGGGGTGTTGTGTGTGGGTTTTGGGGGTTGGGGGGGGCCCGGGGGCCCGCCAAAGGAACCCGCACTCCCGCCCCCAGGCGTCCGTACCCCCCTTCGGCGTTTTATAGTTCAAAGGGTGGCAACCCTCCACACACGGCCGTACCCCCGGGGCGTATCCGCCCCGTGGCTTCCCGTCCCCCCCTCAAGGTGTTTTGAAAACCCCCATGGAAACCTATTCCCCCCGTCAAAGGGGGTCCAGTTAAAGGTTGAATCCTATACCCTTCCCTCCGGCGTTTTTTCCCTCCCGTAAGGGTTTTTCCCCCCCCCAGGGATCCCCCCCGTCATGGCATTTACCCCTCCCCCGGCATCCCAGTCCCGTTCCCCAAGAGTGTGTAAACCCGCCCCAAGGCAAAACGCCTTTTTTTAAACCCGATGGGGCCCGTAGTCCCCCCCTGTGTAAGCCCCCCATAGGATGCCTATATCCCAAAGGAGTGCCCTTTAAAACCCCCCTGGCGTTTTGTTTGAACACT
>NC_069443.1:27146213-27154825 GCF_026875155.1 Cherax quadricarinatus | reverse complement strand
GAACCCCCCTTGCCTGATGAAATTCCGCCTCCTTTTTCGTGACATTTAAAAATTTCCCCTAAAAGTATTCCGCCATCTCCCCAAAAAACCTCCATCCCCCCACTACAAACGTCCTACTCTGTTTTAACTGACAAATCCATTTGTTCCCTAGGCTTTCTTAACTTGTTTAACTCACTCCAATTTTTTTTATTTTCATTAAAATTTCTTGACGGTGCCTCTCCCACTCTATCATCTGCTCTCCTTTAGCACTCTCTCGCCACTCTCTTCACCTTTCTTATACTTTCCATATACTCTACTCTTCTTATAACACTTCTGCTTTGTAAAAATCTCTCATAAGCTGACTTTTTCTCTTTTATCACACCCTTTACTTCATCACTCCTCTTTCCTCATGCACCCACCCTCCTATAACCACAAACTTCTGCCCCACATTCTACTAATGCATTTTTAAAATTATTCCAACCCTTTTCAACCCCCCCGTCCCCCACTACTCATACTTGCACCATCCCACCTTTCTGCTAATAGTTGCTTATATCTCACCCGAACTTCCTCCTCCCTTAGTTTATACACTTTCACCTCCCTCT
Source organism: Cherax quadricarinatus (assembly GCF_026875155.1). NCBI lineage: Eukaryota > Metazoa > Arthropoda > Malacostraca > Decapoda > Parastacidae > Cherax > Cherax quadricarinatus. The sequence goes on along the minus strand of NC_069443.1, from coordinate 27,154,244 downwards.
TGTTGTTGCCATTTTCCTCTTGTAATAAAGTTGGTAGAATTACCGACAATATTTAAAGTAAAAGGACACAAGTGCAACTAATGTGACATTTTATTGTGGCAACGTTTCGCTCTCCAGGAGCTTTATCAAACCGTTACAAACAGTACATGGACTCAGAGGGTATATATAGGCTCTGAGTGAGGTGCAATACTAGTGGTAGTAGTAGTGATACAAGTAGTAGTAGTAGTAGTAGTAGTAGTAATAGTAGTAGTAATACAATATGTTAGAACAATTAACTTGCACATGAATAAAAGGATATAAAAGCTATTATTTGGGAAACATAAAAATAGGTTAGACAAATATTTCTATTGGAGGCTGGATAGAGAAGGTCTGTTTCAATGTTCTTTCTCTGTAATGTGCTTGTGTAGTATTAACAGGAGAGACTATGTGATGGCAGGGTTTACTGTTTTCAGGAGGATTCTTGCTAAGACTTCAGAGATGGTGAAGCTGCCTTTTTGTTTTGTTTAATTGTATTAGAAACAGCTATTAGTGAAGATTCAAGGCACTTGCGTCTGCGGAAATTAGTTTCTTTGATCACTAGTTGGGCGTCCCTGAACTTCATGAGATGATTGGTGGAATTTCGGTGTTGTACACAGGCGTTGTTCAAGTTATCGTTCCTACATGCGTAAATGTGTTCATTGAGGCGGATGTCGAGGTTTCTTGCTGTTTCACCTACATAAATCTTGTCGCAGCCTCCACAGGGTATAGTGTAAACCCCTGCATTGACTGGTTCGTGGTGCTTGGATTTTGTTCTGGTTAGATACTTTATCGAAGTGCTGGAAGCGATGGCGACTCTGGTGTTAGCTTGTGAAAGTACTTTAGAAACGTTCAGTGCAACCTGGCTGTTGGGAAGAATTATAACTTTGTTGGGAGTGGTGTTGGTGCGTGGAGAATTAATGATCTGAAGAGCTCTTTTCTTGCAGTCTTTGATGAAAAAGGAAGGAAAATGTTAACCAGTGAAGGTTTGGTGAATGTATGTACATTCCTCGTCAAGAAACTCAGGACTACAAATTCGCAGTGTCGGCAAACTTTTTTCCTCAGCTGTTCCTTTTCTGCCGCCCATGTACACCAGTCATTCGGTAACTTGATCCTCACCTGTCTTATTTTCCATCATTCCCGGATGCTTTATCCTGCCTGACACATCATCCCTACATCCACATCTGGTTCTTTCTTACTCCTCTGAGATGTTATTCTTCCCTGCCTAATAAATGAAATTGTTAAAAAGTATTTCACGGAATTTTGGCAGTTTCTATGCATTCCATTATATTAGTCATCTCGGTTGATATGTATTTTCTTAGCAGTATGTCGTGGTGATCTTCTTCTCTACTTGTCACTGTATCTAAGAACTCTTTCTAATACTTGACCTGAGTGTTATTAAGTGTGTGTGTGTGTGTGTGTGTGTGTGTGTGTGTGTGTGTGTGTGTGTGTATGTGTGTGTGTGTGTGTGTGTGTGTGTGTGTGTGTGTGTGTGTGTGTGTGTGTGTGTGTGCGTGCGTGTGCATCTGTGTGTGTACTCATCTATTTGTGGTTGCAGGGGTCGAGTCTTAGCTCCTGGCCCCGCCTCTTTGCTGATTGCTACTGGGTCATCTCTCTCCCTGCTCCATGAGCTTTATCAAACCTCGTCTTAAAACTGTGTATGGTTCCCACCTCCACTACGTCACTTTCTAGGCTATTCCACTGCCTGACAACTCTATGGCTGAAGAAATACTTCCTAACATCCCTTTGACTCATCTGAGTCTTCAACTTCCAATTGTGACCTCTTGTTTCTGTGTCCCCTCCCTGGAACATCCTGTCTTTGTCCATCTTGTCTATTCCGCACAGTATTTTATATGTCGTTATCATGTCTCCCCTAACCCTCCTGTCCTCTAGTGTCGTCAGGCCGATTTCCCTTAACCTTTCTTCATAGGATATTCCCCTTGATCAAGTGCGGGTTCCAAACAGGTGTTGCATACTCCAGCATGGGCCTGACGTACACGGTGTACAGTGTCTTGAACGATTCCTTACTATGGTATCGGAACGCTGTTCTCAGGTTTGCCAGGCGCCCATGTGCTGCAGCAGTTATCTGGTTGATGTGTGCTTCCAGAGACATGCTCGGTGTTATACTCACCCCAAGATCTTTCTCCTTGAGCGACGTTTGCAGTCTTTGGCCACATAGCCTATACTCCGTCTGCTGTCTTGTGTGTCCTTCCCCGACCTTCATAACTTTGCATTTGGCGGGGTTAAATTCGAGAAGCCAGTTGCTGGACCAGGTGTCCAGTCTGTCCATGTCTCTTTGAAGTCCTGCCTGATCCTCATCTGATTTAATTCTCCTCATTAACTTCACATCATCTGCGAACAGAATCACTTCTGAGTCTAACTCTTCCATCATGTCGTTCACATATACCAAAAATAGCACTGGTCCTAGGACCGACCCCTGTGGGACCCGCTCGTCACAGGTGCCCACTGTGATACCTCATCACGTTCCATGACTCATTGTTGCGTCCCTGTCAGGTATTCTCTGATCCATTGCAGTGCCCTTCCTGATATATACGCATGATCCTCTAGCTTCTGCACTAATCTCTTGTGAGGAACTGTGTCAAAGGCCTTCTTGCAGTCCAAGAAGATGCAATCAACCCACCCCTCTCTCTCGTGTCTTACTTCTGTTACTTTATCATAAAACCCCAGAAGATTTGTGACACAGGATTTGTCTTCCATGAATCCGTGCTGATTGGCGTTTATACTCTTGTTCTGTTCCAGGTGCTCCACCACTCTCCTCCTAATAATCTTCTCCATAACTTTGCATACTATACACGTCAGTGACACAGGTCAATAGTTTAGTGCCTCTTTTCTGTCTCCTTTTTTAAAAATGGGAACTACATTTGCCGTCTTCCATACATCAGGTAGTTGCCCAGTTTCCAGGGATGTTTTGAAGACTGTGGCAAGTGGCACACACAGCATATTCGCTCCCTCTCTAAGGACCCACGTGGAGATGTTGTTCGGTCTCATTGCCTTTGACGTATCAATGTCCCTTAGCAGCTTCTTCACATCCTCATTTGTATTTGTCATCCAACACTTGTTGGTATATTCCTTACTGGTGTCCCACTCTGTTCTGTCCCCCCCAGAGGCCTTCCTGTCTCTACTGTAAATATTTCCTTAAATCTCATATTGACCTCCTCGCATACTTCTTGATCGTTTCTTGTGAGTTCCCCACCGTCTTTCCTCAGCCTTATCACCTGGTTTTTGACTGTTGTCTTCCTCCTAATGTGGCTATACAGCAGTTTCGGGTCCAACTTGACTTTCGATGCTATGTCGTTTTCGTACTGTCGCTGGGCCTCCCTCCTTATCTGTGCATACTCGTTTCTGGCTCTTCTACTAATCTCCTTATTTTCCTGTGTCCTTTGCCTCCTGTACCCTTTCCATTCTCTGGTGCACTTAGTTTTTGCCTCCCTACACCTTCGGGTAAACCAAGGACTCGCTTTGGTCTTCCTATTATTTCTATTTCCCTTGGGAACAAACTTTTCCTCTGCCTCCTTGCACTTTGTTTTTACTTACTCCATCATCACGTTTACTGATTTTCCTACCAGTTCTCTGTCCCACTGAACCTCCTGCAGGAAGTTCCTCATATCTGTGTAGTCCCCCCTTTTATAGTTAGACTTTTCCCATTCAATTCCTGTTACCTTCTCCACGTGTAACTCTACTATATAATCAAAACTCAGAACCACGTGATCGCTAGCTCCAAGGGGCCTCTCGTAAGTGATGTCCTCAATGTCTGAACTGCTCAGGGTGAACACAAGATCCAGTCTCGCTGGCTCATCCTCCCCTCTCTCTCTCTGGTAATGTCCCTGACATGCTGATGCATGAGGTTTTCAAGTACCACATCCATTATCTTGGCTCTCCATGTTTCGGGACCCCCAAGTGGCTCCAGGTTTTCCCAGTCGATTTCCTTGTGGTTGAAATCGCCCATTGCCAGTAACTTTGCTCTGCTCGAGTGAGCTCTTCTTGCCACCTTACCCAGTGTGTCCACCATCGCTCTGTTGTTTTCTTCATACTCCTCTCTTGGCCTCCTTGCAGTTCTGTGGTGGGTTATACATCACTCCAATGACTACTTTATGTTCTCCAGAGTGAATTGTACCTACTATGTAGTCCCTTTCTCCAATCATGTCCATGCCTTTCATTTCCTCAAATCCCCATCGGTTTTTTATAAGCAGTGCAACCCCTCCTTCCCCTCTACTCCTATCTTTCCTCAGGATCTGATATCCCGGTGGGAAGATTGCATCTGTTATTGTCTCAGTGAGTTTCGTTTCTGTGACTGCTATGATGTCTGGGGATTTCTCGCTGATTCTTTCGTGCCACCCCTCATATTTATTTGTTATTCCATCTGCGTTTGTGTACCAAACCTTCAGCTTCTTTATATCACTATGGTCCTGGGAGAATCTTGGGGTTGGGGGAGTGAGAGCCTTGGTGGGGGCCTATGGGGGCTGTGGTGTGGGTGGGGTTTGTGATGGGGGTGTAGGGTCAGAATGCCCATAGGGGGCAGCTGTTGGGGTGAGGTTTGTGATGTGAGGGTTGGTGGCAGAGGGAACAGTGTGTGGGTTCTGGTTTAGATTGCTCAGTTGCGTTGGGATTGTCGCGGTTGGAGTCCTTCTGTGGGAGTTTCTGCGGGGTGTGTTTGCCCTTCCTCCTGTGTCAGAGTCCTGCTCATCTTCATCATTGCTTTTCGTTCCTCCTTGCGTCTCTGTACCCTCTCTTTCAGTGTAGTCCTTTCTTCTTGTGTTCTGTCGCGATCGAGGTATACTCTCTGGTACCCCGGTTTGTCCCTCAGTCGTGCTTTCTCCTGCAGGACCCTGGTTCGAGCTGATTCTGCCTTGAAAATTACTTTGACAGGCCTTTTCCTTCCACTCGCAAACCACCCAATTCTCCGAAAATTTGTCACCTGGGTCATATCGCCCTCACCTATTGTTTTCATGATACCTTCAATCATTTTTTCCTCCTCCTGTTTTATTTCTTCGAAGTTGTCCCCTTTGGATTCTTGGAGCCCGTAGACAAAAACTGACCTCTCCCTTTCCTCCTCCCGCTGAGTCTACATTTGCATCCTCTGAGGTGTTTTAGTTCCTTCCATTGAAATGTTCTTGTGTGTGTGTGTGTGTGTGTTGTGTGTGTGTGTGTGTGTGTGTGTGTGTGTGTGTACTCACCTATATGTACTCACCTATATGTGGTTGCAGGGGTCGAGTCATAGCTCCTAGCCCCGCCTCTTCACTGGTCGATACTAATTCACTCTCTCCCTGCTCCATGATATTTGTCATACCTCTTCTTAAAGCTATTTATGGAACTTGCTTCCATTACTTCACTCTCCAGATTATTCCAGTTCCTGACAACTCCAAGACTAAAGAAATGCTTCCTAACATCCCTATGACTCGTCTGGGTTTTCAGTTTCCAATTGTGTCCCCGTGTTTCTGTATCCCATCTCTGAAACATTCGTTTCTTGTGTGTGTGTGTGTTGTGTGTGTGTGTGTGTGTGTGTGTGTGTGTGTGTGTGTGTGTATATGTGTGTATATGTGTGTATTGTGTGTGTGTGTGTGTGTGTGTTTGTGTGTGTGTGTGTGTGTGTGTGTGTGTGTGTGTGTTATGACATCCTAGCAGCAATTACCACTAGCTTAACGGAAGCCTGGTCTGGCAGTCGTAGCAACTTGCTACGACTGCCAGGCCAGGCAAAACCAAGTGATAATCATGATTAAGTTTAAGTAAAAATGAATTACACTTGGGTTTTACTTATGTCTGGGGTACATATTTTCACTGAATTAACAGTACAAAACATCCTGTAATTTATATTAATTATTTCAATATCAAAATGTCCCTAAAGTACTGTGGCATGCTGAGAATATATCATGTTATATTTTATTCGGTGTATGTCACATACCCATAGCCCTCCCGACCAGCGAACCAGCAGTTTAAGGGGTATAGCTGTCGGGGACCCAATATTATACTTATAAACCGCCTGGTTCAACCCAACCTGTTACAAGAAAGTAAGCCAAAGTAGTGAAACGATGTTAGAAACTCGTGGATCAACAGTGACAGACCTCAAGTCTGGTCGCGCACAATTCTTACTGTGGCTCTAGCTTGTAAACTTGCTTTGTACATGATGTATACTGTATATACACTGTACGTATACTTGCATGCTGTTTTGGAGAAGGAAAATATGTAAGTATTTACTCACTGCCGATTTTTGCTCGTGCTACTAGCAGTTGTATGGGCCACAAGGCTATAACTGTATACGTAATACTTACAAAATATTTCTAAAATTACATAGTTATAATATAAATATATCTATTTATATGTTATCTTATTATGCCTCTTTTAAGTCTTCATACTTGGACATTAAAAACAAAGTCTAATCTTACTCATTGGAAAAAACTCCAAGTTTTACAAAACAAAGTTAAACACATGTAATTAGCCTAAGTCGTCCAGTGACATATAATTATGCTCACTGACACAGCTGACTAATCTCAAAATATCATCAAGTCTCGTGCAGTGGCAGAGAGATACTCTAGGATGAACTGATGGGATAAATCTCGTTCTGGCTATGTAATTATTCTCGACTTCTCTAGCTGAATTAGTAATTGCAAGCTAACAAAGCTTTGCTGGAACATAATCCGGCAATGGTTCTGAGTATTACTGTTCCACTACAGGCTGTTCACGACTGTCGCAAAAAACTCTTATCAAGACTTGAATAAAATGTATCCTCAAGCAGCACTGTAGACAGTGTCTAAATTTACCCAAAATTATGATAAAATCCAGCAACTGAATTCGTGTAATAAATGTGTTTGTATTTTCGTCAACACGTGTTTTATGGAAAGAAACAAGTGCTCACACCATGGCATCCCTGCCTCTACCTGTGTCTCTGGCTGAGAAGGAGGGATTGTACCAGAAACCTTCATCCTTTTAATGTGTCCCAAATCCGTCCCTCATCTCCTCAGAGCATTGACGATTCCGCCCATGATAAACACCCCATTGTTTGGTAGTTGTAACAAGTAGTGTTAAACTATTACAAGTATATATTCATTAAGTGTTGATAATAAAATAATGCTTAAACCATACCCCCGGCCGGGATTGAACCCGCGGTCATAGAGTCTCAAAACTCCAGCCCGTCGCGTTCAATCCCGGCCGGGGGTATGGTTTATTTGCAATCGTGTCATTACGATTTCTTGAGTCAAAATAATGCTTAATACTGAGAATAAATTATAATAAAAATACACAGAAATAATTAAGTCACAGAATGGTTAGAGATTGAACCCAGGTGAGTCCTAAAACTCACAGGCCAGTGCGTTAACCACTGGGCCATATGACTCTAATAAGATTCATTCAACTAGGTATATTTCTATACACCATAGGGATGTTAACATGCGCACCATTGTGACCATAAATGCAGGTTTTTACAAACAGATCCCACACCAGCATGTGATTTGTTTGCTATCGTGTAATTACGATTTCGTGGATCATAGCGATGATTTTGAAGGGACTTGAGCTAGAGCACGCCAGAACCTGTTTTGGGATTCGTCTGTAAAAAAGCTGCATTTGTGGTCACAGTGGTGGCCCATGCTAACCTCCCTATGATGTTTAGAAATATACCTAGTTGGATGAATCTTATTAGATCTAGCTGGCCAAGAGGTTAGCGCACTGGCCTGTGAATTTTATGACTTGTCAGGGTTCAAGTCTCACACGTTGTGATTTTTTGCAATTGTGCTATTACGATTTTGTGAGACAGAAATAATACTCTGTAGAAAATATGACTTATTATACAAATATGACTTATTATCCCACCGTCGAGCAAAAATAAAGAAAACCTCATAATTAATTCACTCCAAGAAAAAAATAATATATTAATATACATACAAAAACACAGAATCCCACATGCAATTGTAAGGATATAGAAATGTGAAGAAATGTGTAATACAGTTGAGTACCCTGTTACAAATGTATCAAAATATACTGATACAAGTATGTATGTGTGTGTGT
>NC_069443.1:27126213-27143713 GCF_026875155.1 Cherax quadricarinatus | reverse complement strand
ATGTAACAAACGCCTCATTAAATACCACCAACAGGTTTTTTTCAGAGGTGAACAATATTTCCACTCTCTCACAAACGTGTGAACATGGAGGCCATTGTCATGTTTACTTTAGCAGCGGTGGTAAAAATGGCGCTACGGGTGTGATGATAAAATGGCATCTCATTAGTAACCGGGAAAAAAAAGCGAAAAGCTTTAAAGGCAGTTTTCTCCGCTCATAAATATTCCTCGTGATGGACTTTTTACCTCACTCGCAAATTTATTACCTCTCGCCCAAACGTCCGAAACTTTATTTTATTTTGTTTTTCCTTTATTCTGGCTGGCCAGTAGGTGCGTGGGGGCCAGTATATTTACGAGAGTGCCACAGCATCCACTAACTCTCTCCCTCCCTCTCTTTCTCCCTCCCTCCCTCTCCTTTCCTTCTCACTCTCTCTCTCTCTCTCTCTGTTCTTAAAATAATAAACATTAATGATAAAATATAAACATTAAAATATATATATATATATATATATATATATATATATATATATATATATATATATATATATATATATATATAAAACAATACACACATTGAATGTATATTCAAGGCAGGCGAAATTTCAGACCTGGAGAATGTACAGAGAACTTTCACGGAACGTATAAGTACGATAAAGCACCTAAATTACTGGGAACGGTTGAAGTCCCTTGGTTTGTATTTCCTGGAACGCAGGCGAGAAAGATACATGATAATATACACTTAGAAAATCTTACAGGGACTTCTTCCAAATTTGCACACGGAAATCTCTCCCTGCGAAAGCAAAAGACTCGAAAGGGAATGCAACATTTCACCAATAAAAAGCAGGGGCGCCACGAGTACACCAAGAAATAACACAATAAGTGTCAGGGGCCCAAGATCATTCAACTGCCTCCCAGCATACATGAGGGGGATGGCCAACAGACCCCTGGCTGTTATCAAGGACAACCAGCTGAGCTGTGGCTCTTACGTCGGTTCACATGAGGCCAGCAGTAACAACCTTGTTGATCAGACCCTGATCCAACGCGAGGACTGGTCACAGACTGGGCCGCGGGGGGCACTGACCCCCCAAACCCCCTCTAGGAATACTCCAGATATACATAAATGCAGTACCAACACAAAATTTACACATTGTTTCAACAATAACAAAATGTATTAAATACACTTCGCGTCTACGGAATGAAACTACAAAATAAAACTTGATATATTATGAAACAAAATATCATAAAAACATAAATTCCTTTTTAAATAAAAAAATGCGTTAAATAAGAAAATACGTTAAATAAAGGAAATACGTGTCAAAAGTTGTAAAATAATTAATCAGTGATGAAACACACACACACACACACACACACACACACACACACACACACACACACACACAAACACACAGAAACGACCGTGAAGTATGTGAGGAACTCAACATGAGATTCAAAGAAGTGTTCACAGAGGAGACAGAAGGAACTCCAGAATGACGGAGAGGCGAGTGCACCACCAAGTGCTGGACACAGTACACACAACCGAGGAAGAAGTGAAGAGGCTTCTGAGTGAGATAGATACCTCAAAGGCAATGGGGCCGGATAACATCTCTCCATGGGCCCTGAGAGAGGGAGCAGAGGCTCTATATGTACCCCTAACAACAATATTCAATACATCTATCGAAACAGGGAGATTGCCTGAGGCATGGAAGACAGCAAATGTAGTCCCAATTTTTAAACAAGGAGACAGACATGAAGCACTAAACTACAGACAAGTGTCACTGACATGTATAGTATGCAAAGTCATGGAGAAGATTATCAGGAGAAGAGTGGTGGAGCACCTAGAAAGGAATCTCATCAACAGCAGCCAACATGGTTCCAGGGACGGAAAATCCTGTGTCACAAACCTACTGGAGTTCTATGACAGGGTGACAGCAGTAAGACAAGAGAGAGGGGTGGGTAGATTGCATTTTCTTGGACTGTAAGAAGGCGTTTGACACAGTTCCACACAAGAGATTAGAGCAAAAACTTGAGGACCAGGCAGGGATAACAGGGAAGGCACTACAATGTATCAGGGAATACTTGTCAGGAAGACAGCAGCGAGTCATGGTACGTGGCGAGGTGTCAGAGTGGGCGATTGTGACCAGCAGGGTCCCACAGGGGTCCGTCCTAGGACCAGTGCAGTTTCTGGTATTTGTGAATGACATGACGGTAGGAATGGACTCCGAAATGTCCCTGCTTGCAGATGTCGTGAAGTTGATGAGAAGAATTCATTCGGTCGAAGACCAGGCAGAACTACAAAGGGATCTAAACAGGCTGCAGACCTGGTCCAACAATTGGCTCCTGGAGTTCAATCCCACCAAGTGCAAAGCCATGAAGATTGGGGAAGGGCAAAGAAGACCGCAGACGGAGTACAGTCTAGGAGGCTAGAGACTACAAACCTCACTCAAGGAAAAAGATCTTGAGGTGAGTATAACACCAGACACATCTCCTGAGGCACACATCAACCAAATAACTGCTGCAGCATATGGGCGCCTAGCAAACCTCAGAACAGCATTCAGACATCTTAATAAGGAATCTTTCAGGACCCTGTACACCGTGTACGTTAGGCACCAGTTTGGAACCCACACCTAGCCAAGCACGTAAAGAATCTAGAGAAAGTGCAAAGGTTTGCAACAAGACTAGTCCCAGAGCTAAGGGGTATGTCCTACGAGGAGAGGTTAAGGGAAATCGACCTGACGACACTGGAGGACAAGAGAGATAGTGGGGATATGATAACGACATACAAAATACTGAAAGGAATTGACAAGGTGGACAAAGACAGGATGTCCCAGAGATGGGGCACAGCAACAAGGGGACACAGTTAGAAGTTGAAGACACAGATGAATCACAGGGATGTTAGGAAGTATTTCTTCAGCCAGAGAGTAGTCAAGAAGTGGAATAGTTTGGGAAGTGATGTAGTGGAGGCAGGATCTATACATAGCTTTAAGCAGAGGTATGATAAAGCTCACGGTTCAGGGAGAGTTACCTAGTGGCGACCAGCGAAGAGGCGGGGTAAGGAGCAAGGACTCGACCCTTGCAACCTCAACTAGGTGAGTACAACTTGGTGAGTAAACACACACACACACACACACACACACACACACACACACACACACACACAATGGGCGTATGTGACGAGCGGGGTTCCGTAAGGGTTCCTAGGGCCGGTGCTGTTTCTGGTATATGTGAATGACATGACGGAATGAATAGATTCAAAGGTGTCCTTGTTTGCAGACTGTGTGAAGCTAATACGGAGAATTCGGGAGGACCTGGATCAGGTAGGGCTACAATGGGATCCGGACAGGCTGCAAGACTGATACAACAACTGGCTCCTGAGGTTTAATCCCACTATGAAGATTGGGGAAAACCAAAGAAGATCACACACGGAGTACAGGCTAGGGGGCCAAAGACTGCAAGCATTTCTTAAGGAAAAGGATCTTGGTGTCAGTATAATACCGAGCACATCTGAGATACACATCAACTAAATAACTGCTGCAGCATATGAGTAAGGAGCCATTCAAGACACTGTACACTGTGCACATCAGGCCTATATTGGAATATGCAGCACCAGGATAAAACCCACACCTGGTCAACCCCATTAAGAAATTAGAGAAAGCTTGCAGCAAAACTAGTTCTGGAGCTAAGGGTTTTGTTCTATGAGGAGAGGTTAAGGGAAATCAACCAGACGACGCTGGAGAACAGGAGGGATAGGGGGACATGGTAACGACATATAAAATACTGAGAGGAATTGACAAGGTGGATAGTGACAGAATATTTCGGAGATGGGACACAGCAACAAGGATCACAACTGGAAGTTGAAGACTCAGGGATGTTAGAAAGTAATTCTCCATAAAGTTGTCAGGAAGTGGAACAGTCTGGAGAGTGATGTAGCGAAGACAGTATCTATACATAGTTTTAAGAAGAGGTACGATAAAGCTCTTGGAGCAGGGAGAGATTGGGTCTAGTAGCGACCAGCAAAGAGGCGGGGCCAGAAGCTATGATTCGACCTCAGCAACCATAAATAAGTGAGTACACGCACACGGAGCATACTCAAATGAAATATCAAAGCAGAGTGTCTAGTTGAATGAACGAATAGCAAAAGGGAGCCCCAGAACACACAACTTACGACAAAAAAAAAATACTAAATTTACTGAAATAACAAATGAAGTATTTGCAGCAGGATACCAGCTAATGAGGAAGAAAACAAGAAACTGATGGAGGAGGTTGTACTGCTAATCGGAAAAACGAGTAGACTTTTGAAGAGAGGTGAAGGATAGACAAAAATGAGTCAAATGAGTGAAATATAATACTTATCTTGAGTTGCTGGCAAGCAGGCTCAACCGAGAGACAGAAGACAGTAACCTGTATCCTGGTACACTCTCATATAGATCGTAAACTTGTACAGAAATCCAGGTTATAATAACTCACCCGCCCAGACGACAGGACGGTGAGACAACACTCCCCTACCTCCATCTTGCACAGTTGCTACAATTAACCAATAAAGTATCGCCATAATTTATAAAATACATCTTGATATGGCTTATTTACTTCAATAATAAAGTAAAATTATTAGAAAGCTAAATACATAAACTTGACAGTAGCCATGACAAACACAGTTCATTCTGTAATTATGCCAAGCCAGAATATTGCAAAATTAGAGAAAATATTCTGAAAATTTTCAGTGTGAATTTTTTAAATGTAATCATATGGTCTCCCTGAGCCAGAAGAACCTAACTAACATATTATCAGTGGCAGAAAGCGCGCATGCAGACCTTTATTATGTATACCAAGAATACACACTGGCTATTTAATGAGGTGTGTTTGAAGATGAGGTTTGCAGTGTGTCGATCAGCTTGGTCCTCTATACATGCTGCCTACACCCAGGCATGCTGTAACTGGGATGCATAATATGATGTGGCGTCCCTGGATAGAACAAAACCCAGTGTTAGATATGTTGGTGTTTGGTAGTGGCGAGGTCATCCTCAGCTCCACAACACCACTAGTATCTACTCTAAGTATTAAGTGTTCATTTTTTAAGCGTGTAACAAAAATTAGTTTATTTTCTACTAATTCCAAAACGGCATACAAACATTCAGAACATGTATTTACTTTAAATAAATGTCGAAGTGTGTAGATAGCCTAGAGAGAGAGAGAGAGAGAGAGAGCGAGCGAGCGAGGGAGGTCATGTCTTCCTTCCACTGTAGGCGGAGCTCCATTAGGCACCAGCAATGCAGAAGAATACTGTGTGCAATACATAACTAACACGGCATGTTGCATGCACTTTCAGTGGAAAGTCACCGAGATTGAAGAACCAATACGATCCAGCATTGTCCATGGAACCCCTAGAGCGCACTTTTCTTAACTATCGGTGGTTCCAGGGGTTAATTCCCAGCTCCTGGCCCCACCTATCAACTGGCCACTACTAGGTCCACATTCTCCTGGTTTTGGGAGCCTTATCATAATACCTGTTGTTAAAACTGTGTACTGATCCTTTCCCTAACATTTTGCTGTTGCAAAGTCATGGAGAAGATTATCAGGAGAAGAGTGGTGGAGCACCTAGAAAGGAATCTCATCAACAGCAGCCAACATGGTTCCAGGGACGGAAAATCCTGTGTCACAAACCTACTGGAGTTCTATGACAGGGTGACAGCAGTAAGACAAGAGAGAGGGGTGGGTAGATTGCATTTTCTTGGACTGTAAGAAGGCGTTTGACACAGTTCCACACAAGAGATTAGAGCAAAAACTTGAGGACCAGGCAGGGATAACAGGGAAGGCACTACAATGTATCAGGGAAATACTTGTCAGGAAGACAGCAGCGAGTCATGGTACGTGGCGAGGTGTCAGAGTGGGCGATTGTGACCAGCAGGGTCCCACAGGGGTCCGTCCTAGGACCAGTGCAGTTTCTGGTATTTGTGAATGACATGACGGTAGGAATGGACTCCGAAATGTCCCTGCTTGCAGATGTCGTGAAGTTGATGAAGAATTCATTCGGTCGAAGACCAGGCAGAACTACAAAGGGATCTAAAACAGGCTGCAGACCTGGTCCAGCAATTGGCTCCTGGAGTTCAATCCCACCAAGTGCAAAGCCATGAAGATTGGGGAAGGGCAAAGAAGACCGCAGACGGAGTACAGTCTAGGAGGCTAGAGACTACAAACCTCACTCAAGGAAAAAGATCTTGAGGTGAGTATAACACCAGACACATCTCCTGAGGCACACATCAACCAAATAACTGCTGCAGCATATGGGCGCCTAGCAAACCTCAGAACAGCATTCAGACATCTTAATAAGGAATCTTTCAGGACCCTGTACACCGTGTACGTTAGGCACCAGTTTGGAACCCACACCTAGCCAAGCACGTAAAGAATCTAGAGAAAGTGCAAAGGTTTGCAACAAGACTAGTCCCAGAGCTAAGGGGTATGTCCTACGAGGAGAGGTTAAGGGAAATCGACCTGACGACACTGGAGGACAAGAGAGATAGTGGGGATATGATAACGACATACAAAATACTGAAAGGAATTGACAAGGTGGACAAAGACAGGATGTCCCAGAGATGGGGCACAGCAACAAGGGGACACAGTTAGAAGTTGAAGACACAGATGAATCACAGGGATGTTAGGAAGTATTTCTTCAGCCAGAGAGTAGTCAAGAAGTGGAATAGTTTGGGAAGTGATGTAGTGGAGGCAGGATCTATACATAGCTTTAAGCAGAGGTATGATAAAGCTCACGGTTCAGGGAGAGTTACCTAGTGGCGACCAGCGAAGAGGCGGGGTAAGGAGCAAGGACTCGACCCTTGCAACCTCAACTAGGTGAGTACAACTTGGTGAGTAAACACACACACACACACACACACACACACACACACACACACACACACACACACAATGGGCGTATGTGACGAGCGGGGTTCCGTAAGGGTTCCTAGGGCCGGTGCTGTTTCTGGTATATGTGAATGACATGACGGAATGAATAGATTCAAAGGTGTCCTTGTTTGCAGACTGTGTGAAGCTAATACGGAGAATTCGGGAGGACCTGGATCAGGTAGGGCTACAATGGGATCCGGACAGGCTGCAAGACTGATACAACAACTGGCTCCTGAGGTTTAATCCCACTATGAAGATTGGGGAAAACCCAAAAGAAGATCACACACGGAGTACAGGCTAGGGGGCCAAAGACTGCAAGCATTTCTTAAGGAAAAGGATCTTGGTGTCAGTATAATTACCGAGCACATCTGAGATACACATCAACTAAATAAACTGCTGCAGCATATGAGTAAGGAGCCATTCAAGACACTGTACACTGTGCACATCGGGCCCTATATTGGAATATGCAGCACCAGGATAAAACCCAACCTGGTCATCCCATTAAGAAATTAGAGAAAGCTTGCAGCAAAACTAGTTCTGGAGCTAAGGGTTTTGTTCTATGAGGAGAGGTTAAGGGAAATCAACCAGACGACCTGGAGAACAGGAGGGATAGGGGGACATGGTAACGACATATAAATACTGAGAGGAATTGACAAGGTGGATAGTGACAGAATATTTCGGAGATGGGACACAGCAACAAGGATCACAACTGGAAGTTGAAGACTCAGGGATGTTAGAAAGTAATTCTCCATAAAGTTGTCAGGAAGTGGAACAGTCTGGAGAGTGATGTAGCGAAGACAGTATCTATACATAGTTTTAAGAAGAGGTACGATAAAGCTCTTGGAGCAGGGAGAGATTGGGTCTAGTAGCGACCAGCAAAGAGGCGGGGCCAGAAGCTATGATTCGACCTCAGCAACCATAAATAAGTGAGTACACGCACACGGAGCATACTCAAATGAAATATCAAAGCAGAGTGTCTAGTTGAATGAACGAATAGCAAAAGGGAGCCCCAGAACACACAACTTACGACAAAAAAAAAATACTAAATTTACTGAAATAACAAATGAAGTATTTGCAGCAGGATACCAGCTAATGAGGAAGAAAACAAGAAACTGATGGAGGGGTTGTACTGCTAATCGGAAAAAAAACGAGTAGACTTTTGAAGAGAGGTGAAGGATAGACAAAAATGAGTCAAATGAGTGAAATATAATACTTATCTTGAGTTGCTGGCAAGCAGGCTCAACCGAGAGACAGAAGACATTTAACCTGTACCCTGGTACACTCTCATATAGATCGTAAACTTGTACAGAAATCCAGGTTATAATAACTCACCCGCCCAGACGACAGGACGGTGAGGACAACACTCCCCTCCCTCCATCTTGCACAGTTGCTACAATTAACCAATAAAGTATCGCCATAATTTATAAAATACATCTTGATATGGCTTATTTACTTCAATAATAAAGTAAAATTATTAGAAGCTAAAACATAAACTTGACAGTAGCCATGACAAACACAGTTCATTCTGTAATTATGCCAAGCCAGAATATTGCAAAATTAGAGAAAATATTCTGAAAATTTTCAGTGTGAATTTTTTAAATGTAATCATATGGTCTCCCTGAGCCAGAAGAACCTAACTAACATATTATCATTGGCAGAAAGCGCGCATGCAGACCTTTATTATGTATACCAAGAATACACACTGGCTATTTAATGAGGTGTGTTTGAAGATGAGGTTTGCAGTGTGTCGATCAGCTTGGTCCTCTATACATGCTGCCTACACCCAGGCATGCTGTAACTGGGATGCATAGTATGATGTGGCGTCCCTGGATAGAACAAAACCCAGTGTTAGATATGTTGGTGTTTGGTAGTGGCGAGGTCATCCTCAGCTCCACAACACCACTAGTATCTGCTCTAAGTATTAAGTGTTCATTTTTTAAGCGTGTAACAAAAATTAGTTTATTTTCTACTAATTCCAAAACGGCATACAAACATTCAGAACATGTATTTACTTTAAAAAAATGTCGAAGTGTGTAGATAGCCTAGAGAGAGAGAGAGAGAGAGAGAGAGAGAGAGAGAGAGCGAGCGAGCGAGCGAGCGAGCGAACGAGCGAGGGAGGTCATGTCTTCCTTCCACTGTAGGCGGAGCTCCATTAGGCACCGGCAATGCAGAAGAATACTGTGTGCAATACATAACTAACACGGCATGTTGCATGCACTTTCAGTGGAAAGTCACCGAGATTGAAGAACCAATACGATCCAGCATTGTCCATGGAACCCCTAGAGCGCACTTTTCTTAACTATCGGTGGTTCCAGGGGTTAATTCCCAGCTCCTGGCCCCACCTATCAACTGGCCACTACTAGGTCCACATTCTCCTGGTTTTGGGAGCCTTATCATAATACCTGTTGTTAAAACTGTGTACTGATCCTTTCCCTAACATTTTGCTGTTTTAGTCACCCTGGGGCTGAATAAATATTTCCTAATATACCCGTGACTTTGGTTTTAACTTTCAGTTATGCCCTCGTGTTCCTGTTTTCTGCCTCTTAAACAGCCGTACCATGTCCACCTTTACAATTCCTCTCAATATTCTGTACATCATTATCATGTCACTCTGATCCATCCGTCGTCTAGCTCCTTCAGTCTCGTCTCATACCTGACACCTCTCCTCTGAGACTAGTCTTATTGCAAACTTTTGCACTGATTTCAGTTTCTTGACATACTTGACCAGATAGGGGTTCCATATTAACACGCATACATCAAGATTGCCAGAAATATGACGAATATACTGTCGGGAAAGACTCCAAGCCGAGATTCTTGAAAACTAATTTTAGATTTGCCAGACAAGCATTTATCTGCAGGGAGTATTCGGCTGATGTGTTCAGTAATATGCATTCCCTAAGATCCTTCTCATTTAGTGAGGCACGAGGCTGCCATTATTCACTCTGTGAACCACTAGCTATAATCTACAAAACATTGGTACCCCCTCAAAGAAGGTTCCTTGATGCCAGTGGGGGAGTTTTAATCCACGAAATCGCAACTGATTTATCTTTCCTTGGATCGAATCTGTATACTTCTCATTCCCCCAGATGCTGTATAACGCCTGTAGGTTCAACACTCTCCAGCAAATGTAATAATGATACAAAGCAATGGATACTGGTCAATCGTCAGAGATCTGGATGAGAGCAAATGTCGTACCAATATTTGATGAGACACGATACGCTAAAGTACAGGGCAGTAACCCTGGCAGACATATTATATAATTCAGTAGAGAAGATAATTAGAAGGAGAATGCTGAACGCCTAGAGATTAGTAGCTTAAATAACAAAAACCAGCATTGGTTTAGAAATGGCTATTCTAATCTTACCAACCTGCTGGAGTTCTACGGTAAATTTGGAAGAAGTATGATTAGAAAAAGAGAGAAATGAATGAATTGCACATTTTTGGGCTGCAAGAAGGCATGCGGGCATTTTACACTATGGCTCTCAAGAGACTGGAACAAAAACCTTGAAGAACAAGCAGGTATAAGAGGGAATGTACTGTAGTCGGTCAAAGAGCTAACTTTATGGGAAAGAAGCACAACAATTGCCCAAGAAGTGATAGTAAGTGAGGTTCCACAAAAATTACATTCTGCTGAATGAGGAGGAGACAGTCAGATGTAACTTTGCAGATAGAAAATTAATGAAGAGACTAAAAACTGAGGAATACATGGAAAAGCAACGAGAGTACCTGAACATGCTGTAGGATTGGTCAGACAGGTAGCTACTGAAATTCGTCCCCAGCAGGTGCAAGGTTAGGGAAACTGGGGAAGGGCAAAGAAAACCAGAAAATGTATACAAACTAATGGGACAGAGGAAGACCTAGAGGTGGACATACTGGTTAGTGTATCACCAGAGCAGCACATCAACCGAAAAACCCTCAGCTGATAAAGTATACATGGAGAAAGCGCGAGGATTGCAATGAGATTAGTACCACAGTTAAAGAAAGACTGGAGGAATTAAACCTGTTGACATCAAGGGATACAAAATCCTGGGGAGACATAATTAGACGGGAAATAGACTATTCGAGAGGTGGGAAACGAGTAAACAGAGGCACAGTAGAACGTTAAAGATACTGATGAGTCACAAGAAGGCTAGGAAGTGTTTCTTCAGCCTCAGGATGGTCAGGATGTGAAACGACCTTGACGACGAAGTCATGAAGACAAGCTCCATACATGTGGGCCACCTGGCTAGGAATCAGAAAATGTAGCATGAGCCAAACCAGGAGCTGAGACTCGACACCCTTCAATCACAAATAGGTATACACACTCCCTTGAAAGGAAGAATCAGGCAGGCTGACCACAGTATTCCCTCGCCGGGATCTTCATCTGTCCAAGTGGAGCTAGCACTCAGGAGAGATTACAACCTCCTTGATGTAGTCAGGAAAGTCAGGTGGTGGGCGCGAGTGAAGGAAGGTCGTATGGTAAGGAGTCGTACTGCTCCGGGATGCACCATTGTGTGCTGGCATCCAGCCACGTCTAATCACTTAAAATGCGTTTCTGTGAGAAAGCGGAAAGGAAGACCTTTCTACATACCTCAGTGCCTGCCTGCCTGTCTCCCTGCATGATGCATGCTTACCCGTTAGTCTGCTTCTCTACTTACCTACCTGTTTGGTTCTCTACCTGTTGGCCTGCATGTTTTACTGCTATTGCTTTGCCTGTCTGTCAGCTTATTTGCCTACCTTCTTGCCTACTTGACTACCTGTCACCTGTCTGTCTTTCCGTTTCTCTGCTTGTCTGCCGTCCTATCTGCCTGTTTTTTTCTCTGTTTATCTGCGGGATATCTGTGTTTTTCACTTTTTTCATTCACCTTCGTTTTTAAAACCGGTGGCGGTGGCTCTACATTCCCCCGGTTGTCTATGATTTTTTATTTCATCTTGAAGTGGTAACGGTCGTTCCTCGCTTGGGTTTAGCTCCTTTTCCACAGCTTAGCCATGTTCCCACCACCTGCGGTTTAAGGGTTCCTCGTTAGGGTTAAGCTTCTTTCCTTCGCTTAGTCATGTTCCCACCACTTACTGTTTACGTTCCTCATTAGGGTTAAGCTTCTTTCCTTCAGTTTAAAGCCATGTTCCCCCACAACTTACTTTTACTTTCCCGTTAGGGCTAAGTTTTCTCTCTTTCAGCTTAGCCATGTTCCCACCATTTGCGGATTAAGTTCGTTTCTGTTGTTTATCTACTGTATATTTCCCCTAAGTTCATCGTGAAAGCTCACCTGATTCGCAGACATATATACACTGAATGAAAGAAAAAGCACAATACCGTGAAATGGAACGATACACAAATAATCCGCACATAGAACAGAGAAGTTTATGACGACGTTTCGGTCCGACTTGGACCATTTTACAAAGTCACACTAACGAAAAGGAGAGAAGGAGGGAGTATATATAGGCAGGAGGTGGTAGTAGTAGTAGTGGTGGAGGTAGAAGGAAGTTGTAGTGGGGAAGGTAGTAAGGAGGAGGAGGAGCCAGTCAAATACTACCTTCTACCTCCACTACTACTACTACCACCACCTCCTGCCTATATATACCCCTCCTTCTCTCCTTTTCGTTAGTGTGACTTTGTAAATGGTCCAAGTCGGACCTGAAAACTCTACCATCCTCAAAATACGCTGTTCAACTCGACACTCTTCAATCAAGGAATCCTTGCCAAGACCATCCGCATTCCTCCAAACTCTCCCCTTTCACTCCGAACTTCCACCCCATCACACAATGTCTGAAATGCTAAAAATTGGGCCCCACGACAAAATCTCATGCACTTCCACAAAACCTGCTCCAGATTTTCCCAGCAAACTGGCCACTTCTGGAACACTTGCAACCTCCCCCTTAAATGTTCTAACTGCGGGGGTCACACACTGCAGTTGCAAACTCCTGCCCTACTAGAAAAGACATTCTCTCCACCCTCAGAGCCACCCAACCTCCCTCCCTCCCCAACCCCTTCCCTGCACCCCCCTCCCCGGCACCCCCCTCCCCCTTTCATACCACCCCCCCTCCCCCCAAGCCTGGGCCACCCCACGCACTTGGTCTACCTCTTCTACACTACACACATCAAACACCAACACTCGGGACTACAAGCACTTCTCCTTCTAACCTACACCCACACTAGACTACAAAACTAACTGTCAACTCGCCACTGCTGCCCACTCTGCGATGGTAATCTCACAAGTTTTCCAATAAGACTACTCACATGCCCTTTAAAACCTAATCTTGTCTGTTTACAATCTTCCCTCCTTAATTACCCTCCTTCCTGCTTCTCTTCTAAGCCTACTACAACCTCTCCCTCCTCCCTCTTTTCCCCCCCCCCCCACTTCCTACTCCAATCAGCTTTTCCTACTCCCTTTACCCCTCTTCATACTTCCACACCTCCCACCAACACCCCTATGCTTCTGCTACGACCACCCCTCCCCCCATTTCCTCACCCCCTTTCCCAAATGCTTCCACTTCCTCATCCCTTACCATAGCTTCCATTTCCCTCATCCCTTACCATAGCTTCCACTTCCTTATCCCCTACCAAAGCTTCCACTTCTTTTGCATCCACCTTTGCCCACTCCTCCACCACAACCAAAACTTCATCAGGTCCAACTCCACCCCCTCCAGACAAAATCCACTCAAACCTAAACGGGCCCCAACTTCTGACAGAGAGACCAAAGAACATAAAAACGATCCATCTCTTCCTCCCCTTCCAGGAAACGGGTCCGTAGCACCTACAAACACACATCCACTGATGGCACCACTATCAAGGGCTTTAATCCAAACTCCTCCCCGACATTAACTTTGCTATGACGAAACCATTAAATCACGTTTAAGGTGATTCAGTTCAACGTCGTTCTTACTTTACAATTAGACACCTATGGCCGAGCTACTTGAAGCAGAGGCCAGATATTGTTTTGCTAAACAGTACTGCCTCAAAGCCCCTCACGCATCCGCCTTTTATGGTTTTTACTGCACTACAGTCCCCCTATGATCCCCACGATGGGGTTGTCATCCTTGTTAATTCCAACATAAAACACGAATTTCTCCCAACCCCTTTTTTTCACCAACATGTCTTGCAGTCAGAATACACACCCACCTCGGTCCCTTTATCTTTTTCACCACCTATGCTCGCCCAAACACTATTCTCCAACATACACGACCTTTCCTTGGTCTTCAACTACACCAACCCACACCAACATACCTATTTAGTGACATGAATGCCAAACACACCCCCCTTCATCACGCCAGTAGTAACAACCAACTTGGTCTCCAATTACTCAACTTCAAAAACCCAAAAACACCTAATTCATCTTGGCCCAGACTTCAATACCTTCTAAAACCCACAAGGGGCCCAAAGGCAAACCAGACATCATTTCTGGCAAACCGAGCCAGCTCTCTATTTCAACACTACATTTCACCTGGCCCTATTACACCCCAAAGTCATCTTACAATCTCTCCAACCCTATCCTCATTCCAACCACACCTTCCTTCTCTACAAGAAGCTGACTGGGATGCTTTCAAACAACACACAGACAAATTTTAACCCTCACCTATGACTACAACAACAAACCCATCTCTGACATCGATATCAATTTGATCTCATCCAGGGACACCATTACACAAGCAGCCAACATCGCAATACCAAGAAAACTCACACCACTCGTTATTCCTTCAAACCGTCACTCAGAACAAGAAGCTAATTATCTGCTACCACAACCGCTTCCTCTACAACACACATAGATTTAATAAAGGGTCCGATTAGTTTCTCACTTACCATAGAAACGATATTTTACGCCCCTAGACCAAGACCACAACAATCACTGGTCACTACTCATACAACAAGCAGACAAGCAGCGTATTAAAAACACTAAAGCCTTCTGGAACTTTATAAAAAAAATCAGGAGGCACAACTCCACCAACAAATTCAAACACATCACCCACCAAACACACACATCTCAGACCCGCAGGCTGCTGCCAATATCTTCAAACACATCTGGGAGAAACATCTTCCACGCTCACCCACCTCACCCTAACGTTTTCAAACACATTCAGAACATAGAACACTGGAACACTGACACACACAAGAAACAACACCAGACAGCCACATACATCTAGACTCTCTTACCTCCCCAAGAACTCGACACCCTCTTTCACCAACACAGACATTAAAACTCTCCTCAGACACCTTCCTCCCAAGGCTCCTGGTGCTTCTGGCCTAAACCATATTATCCTGAAACACCTTCCTGACTCTATCATTACTGCCTACACAAACCTCCTCAATGCCTCCCCTTTCCTCGGTATACTTCCCTTCCCTCTTCAAAGCTGTACTGCTATCCTCCTTCCTAAACCCAATAAAGACCACTCTGACCCTAGAAACTATCGCCCTATCAGCCTCCTCGAAACTTTAGGGAAAAATCTTTGGGAAAAAACTCATCAATCATCGCCTTCGCAGATACCTGGAACACAATTCTCTACTTTCTGATGGCCAGTTTGGCTTCAGAACACACAGATCCACACAGGATGCCATTAACATCATTCTCAAAATACATCCACATCAACAAAAAAAACAAAGAAACAGGACAGCCTGGTTGCAAAAGACGTTGAAAAGGCCTTTGACACTGTCTGGCACCAAGGGCTCAAGTACAAACTCTGCACTAACTTCAACCTGCCTCTCACTACTCGTAAACTCCTCTGCAACTTCCTTTGACGGCCGTACCATGAGAATCAAATTCCAAGGCTGTTACTCTGACTACTTCACACTAAAAGCCCGGGGTACCCCAGGGATCTGTCCTCTCCCCTACCCTCTACATTTTATACCCCTAACGACATTCCACACCTGTATACCACAACTCCATTTAAATAGCCTATGCAGACGACATTACAAACTTATCAAATTATGCCAATATAGATACACTCACACACAAAAAAACAAAATGAGGTCGACAGGATAGCCATCTGGGAACAAAAATGGAGGATCAAAACCAATGCAGCTAAATCCAGCAAATTTCATATTTTAACTACAGGAACGTGATCCTCCATTACCTGTCGAACTCAGAACAGCTGACACCCGCACTTACTTCCCTATCACACAATCTGTCTCTGTCCTTGGCGTTAATCTTGACTACCCTTTTTCGTTTACACGGACACATTCACTCAAGGCATGCAATAGCTAGTAAGGCCCTTGCGGGCCTCTACAAGCTGAAACTTTCCTCTCAACGCACCAAACTATACCTCTACAAATCCCTAATACGTCCTCTGATAACTTACTCTCCTCTAGCCCTCTCTCTTGCAGCAAAAACAAACTTACTTAAACACCCGCGTGTCCAGAACAAGGCGCTGCGCTGGGTGCTTGATGTCAGAAAGGGAGGAGTTCGCCACAAGCGAGTCTCTCCCCTGCCCAGTTAGACATCCCTGCGCTGAATCTGTACTGGAAGAGGCTCAGTGACAGACAGATAAAACAAACTTGAGACACGACATGACTACTGGACCTCTCTCCTTGACGAAGACATTCCAGACCACAAACCCAAAACAACCTTTTTTACTCCTTGCATGATCTGCTCCTAACCCTACTTACAAATAACTTGGATCCGCTGACAGGTACCTTCTATGACAGGTACCATTCTCTGGGCCCACGTTTGCCTTAGCATTTTTGGGTAAAGACATGGCCCAGTTCTACACTCCTCTTAGCCCTAAACGTCGCATGTCCCTTCCTCCTCGCTCACCCCACTGGAGTCCTAACAGAAGAGCCTGAATTTCTCTTCTCAATATCTGTCCCACGATCGCCTTCGCTGCTGGGTTAAGCCCTGGCTCATTTTCTACGACTAAGAACACTCCTCTCCAGCACTATTCTTCGTCTGTCCCGTCTTCCCTGCTCATCCCATTTGGGATCTTACCTGAACTTTCGTTCGTTCGTTCGTTCCTTTTCGTTAGTGTGACTTTGCAAATGGTTCAGGTCGGACCGAAACATCGTCGTAAACTCCTCTCTGCTATGTGCGAGTTATTTGTGTATACACTGAAAGGTATATCTATGTGTATAAACACTGCTGTTTTGCTTGTATTCCTGTCTTTGAATCTGAACTGTTCTTGATGGCTTCTGCACAGGTGAACTACAGCCTTAATGATCCACGTGCAGCCGATAGGTGTTGAAGATACAATCTTACCTAGATACACTCTTATTTATGATGGTTCACACTTCTCACTCTTCCCTCACGGGAGGTTTTTCCGGGGCTAGTGAGAACCTCTTCATCCAAGGAATTATACTTGACCTCCCTGTCCACGGCTCGAATCTTGTTCCTTCCCATTTACCCAGGAGCTGTGTGAGCTCTACAGTTGCAGTGCTTCTCCTTATATAAATGATAACGATCTTTCACACACTGGTTTTAGAGTTAACGATGCTGGGAATGGAATCAGACTTAGTGACATAAATCCCTCACGCACACACAATGGCGTGGAAGTACCGGTACTTGGCCAAAATGGACTCAAATATATTTAATGGGTCTCCCCTCACAACTGGCAGGGTGGTATTCTATATGTTTCTGGGATGGGATCAAAAATATTATCAGGTCTTCATTTAACTTTCTGGGTAGTGTATTGGTTTCAAAAG
>NC_069443.1:27099893-27125713 GCF_026875155.1 Cherax quadricarinatus | reverse complement strand
TCATGTGTACTTTGGGGTGCCCCTGTACCTCATGTGTACTTATTGGGTGACCATAGACTGTTTACCTCATGTGTACTTATGAGTGACCTTGGGCGCTACCTCATGTGTACTTATGAGGTGACCTTGGCTGCTAACCTAGGGTGTACTTATGAGGTGACATAGAGGGTACCCTCATGTGTACTTATGAGGGACCTGGACGTGCTACTCATGTGTACTTATGAGGTGACCTTGTGATGCTACCTCATGTGTACTTACGAGGGTGCCCTTTGGGCTGCTACCCATGTGTACTTATGAGGCACCAATGGACTGCTACCTCATTTTGTACTTATGAGTGACCATAGACTGCTACCTCATGTGTACTTATGAGGTGACCATAAATAACTAACAGACTGCTTCCTCATGCGTACTTATGAGGTGACAATAGACTGCTACCTCATGTGTACTTATGAGGTGACCATAGACTGCTACCTCATGTGTACTTATGAGGTGACCATAGACTGCTACCTCATGTGTACTTATGAGGTGACCATAGACTGCTACCTCATGTGTACTTATGAGGTGACCATAGACTGCTACCTCATGTGTACTTATGAGGTGACCTTGGACTGCTACCTCATGTGTACTTATGAGGTGACCTTGGACTGCTACCTCATGTGTACTTATGAGGTGACCATAGACTGCTACCTCATGTGTACTTATGAGGTGACCTTGGACTGCTACCTCATGTGTACTTATGAGGTGACCATAGACTGCTACCTCATGTGTACTTATGAGGTGACCATAGACTACATCATGTGTACTTATGAGGTGACCTTGGGCTGCTACCTCATATGTACTTATGAGGTGACCTTGGGCTATCTCATGTGTACTTATGAGGTGACCTTGGGCTACCTCATGTGTACTTATGAGGTGACCTTGGGCTGCTACCTCATGTGTACTTATGAGGTGACCTTGGGCTGCTACCTCATGTGTGTGTACTCATGAAGTGACCTTGGGCTACCTCATGTTTGTGTACTTATGAGGTGACCTTGGGCTGCTACGACATGTTTGTGTACTCATGAGGTACCTTGGGCTGCTACCTCATGTTTGTGTACTTCTGAGGTGATCTTGGGCTGCTACCTCATGTGTGTGTACTCATGAAGTGACCTTGGGCTACCTCATGTTTGTGTACTTATGAGGTGACCTTGGGCTGCTACGACATGTTTGTGTACTCATGAGGTACCTTGGGTTGCTACCTCATGTTTGTGTACTTCTGAGGTGATCTTGGGCTGCTACCTCATGTGTGTGTGTACTCATGATGTACTCTTGGGCTGCTACCTGGCGAGTGTGCAATTAACTGCTTGCAACTACAAAATAATTATTTTTGTATCTTATATAAATAATATATTATATCAATTAATTAAAATTTCGAAGAATGAAGCACTCGTAGCCCACTCTGGTGACTCTCTCTGTCAAGAAATATTTGATAGCATACCGTCGACTCCATTATTTTCTCACTTGACAACTATTGGTTCTTGTTATCCCAGTTGTTGGTAAGGAAAATCCTCTGTATTTAACCTATTTTGTCCTCTTATGACCATATGTCTATCATATTAACCTATACCACGGGCAGGGGTTGAACCCGCGGCCATAGACTCGTAAAACTCCAGTGGCTAACGCGTCGGTCTGGAGTTTACGACTCTCTGTCCACGGGTTCAAGCCCCGCCCATGGTATGGTTTGTTTGCAATCGTGTTATTACGATTTCGTGAGTCTATCATAAGCCCTGTCTTCTTATCGGCCAGCGTGGACATCTTCAGTGCTCCAGTCTATCAACATTACTTTGGTAATTCAAGAATATAAAGGCACGATACCGAACCGGTACATACACAGAAAACCCGAACATAGGAGGTGGAAACTTATGACTACTTTTTCGGTCCGACTTGGACCATTAACAGTAACACAGAAGGGAACCAGTAAAATACACGTTTTAATGGACCAATCGAATTGGCACGCCGTCATAAGTTTAAACTCACACTATGTGCGGATCATTTGTTTCTCTGGTAATGATTTTGTAATAGCATTACCCCACCATATATTGAAAAGCTATTTCATAATTAGCTATATTAGCTAACGAATTTTCTTTCAATTAAGCTTGCATGATCTTTTAGTGAAATTTTTTTTGATTACTCCCAAGTCCTCTCTCCCTCCTCACGTTCAATTTTATCACTGTCTAATTTCTACATATGGCCTGTTTTCTCTCTCTTTTACTTCAAACCACAATATTTTTCTATAACCCCGTATCATCCCCTCAAGATCTCAATAACCCTTCAAAAAATCCTTTCAACAATTCCTCAACATTCACTCAACAATCCCTAAATATTCCTTTTAACAACCCCTTAACATCCCTTCAAAAACCCCTCAAAAATTCCTCCAAAAGACCCTTCAACATCCCTTCAACAACCCCTCAACAACCCCCCAACAACCCTTAACAATCCAAAAAGAACCCCTCAACACTCCTTCAGCAACCTTCAACATCCCTTCAACAACCCATCAACAACCCCTGAACAGTCCCTCAACAGTCCTCAACACCCTTCACCTAATTTCGTAATTAAAAAAAAATCATTACAAATATGAAGTTTTCAAACGTCGTTTTTTCCCTGCAGATTTACATACATTTTTGTCACCATTGTTAATACATGCTTACATAATGAGAAGTTTGAAACCACTTAGTCTGGCGCTGACAGATTTTGGACCGTGTTGAATATTCCACTACCAGCGAGGGACCAGCAGAATTAACGAAGAGAATGGATTGAAAAAAAAATTCTCGAAACTCTCATGGAAAGAGAAATAGAAATCATCCCCAGGTAGGAACAATTTACAAAAACACACACACAGTGGAGAGGTTACTTTTAACAACTGTGGGGTCTGTTTCTCATCTATTAATTCGTCACAATGGTGACTTATTGAAGATTCATGACAGACAGATAGGCTTTTTCCTCAAGTGTGAGATTTTTTGGTCAAGCATCATGAATTGTACAAGAATGGTATCCAATACCAACAAGATGATAACTGAGACACATGTGCAATATCTGGGTATCTTTATTGTAGACGTTTCACCATCCAGTGCCTTTATCAATACAGATTCTAGGACATAATTTGTAATGGCTTGATAAAGCTCCTGGAGAGCGAAACGTTGCCACAATAAATGTCACATTAGTTGCACTTGTGTCCTTTTACTTTACAGTAATGGATTTAAATTAGATAAGTTTAGATTTAGAAAGGACATAGGAAAGTATTGGTTTGGAAATAGGGTAGTTGATGAGTGGAACAGTCTACCTAGTTGGGTTATTGAGGCTGGGACTTTGGGTAGTTTCAAATTTATGTTGGATAAGTACATGAGTGGGAGGGGTTGGATTTGAGTGGGACTTTCACATCAGAGCTTATTTCTTGGGTGGCATTGAAAATTGGGTTGGGCAAATGTTTTGTTAGTGGGATGAATTGTAAAGGACCTGCCTAGTATGGCCAACAGGCCTCCTGCAGTGTTCCTCCTTTCTTATGTTCTTATGTTCTTATGTCTTAAAACAGTAGAACTATATACAAAAGATGAGATAATCAGTCTCTCAGCCTTGGAGTTGGTGTGAAGAGCACCGTAGTTGTAAAGAATCTTCACGATTACGGTGATCTTCACACCAGCTCCAAGGCTGAGGGACTGATACCTCATCTTTTGTATATAGTTCTGTTTTCAAATTATGTCCTAGAATTTGTATTGATAAAGCCACTGGATGGCGAAACGTCTACAATAAAGAACCAGATGTTGCAAATTTTGTCTCAGTTTTTCATCATTTCAACTATCATGGAAAATATTTTATTGTGAAGGTTGTGATACTTGTGTTGCTTCTGGTGGTAGTGGTTACTTATGTATTATGACGACATTTCGGTCCGACTTGGACCATTAACTAGTCACACTAACACACGAAGGTAAGGGAGCCAGTATATATACGAAAGAACAGCAGGAACGGGGCAAAGAGAGGAGGAATTAAAAATAAAATGAAGGAATAATACACAAATAACTCGTATATGGGAGAGAGAGAAACTTACGACGACGTTTCGGCCAGATTTGGACCATTTACAGTCACACAAGTTTGTAAATGGTCCAAGTTGGAACGAAACTTCATGTGCGGGTTATCTGTGTATTGTTCCAGTCACGGTATTGTGCCTTTTCGTCCTTTAGAATTGAAGAAGTACATACATCACTATTTTCTACTTAAATGCTTCAGTTTTATCTAATCAACCAAAAAAAAAAAAATCCCAGTTATATATAGACATATTCCTGTAGTTATTTTTCCTCATTCAGACAAACACTCCTCGAGGATAAAAATACGTAATTATCACGAAGTGGTAAATCAGTACATGTCATACTGTTTGTAGATGAATGGTTCAGAGAACCGACATGTTGATAAATTAGACACATGTGCAACTCTTGGGTATCTTTATTGAAGCCACTGTGTGGCGAAACGTTTCCTCAATAAAGATACCCAAGAGTTGCACATGTGTCTAATTTATCAACATGTCATACTGTACCTTGGGAATGAGGAGATAAAGCTTGATCCGTGTAAACGGAGAATTTGATGAATTCAGTTTCGTACATCAAGAGTACTTCTGCATGACGATACTCCTCTTGAATGGCCTCCAGGTATTACTGTTTTCAGTTCCTCAGTAATGACTGCCTCGTGAGGAGAGGCTTTCTTCTTAGAAGTGATTTTTCTAACAGTAAATCTGTTCTCAAACAATTTAGTTATTACTCATGTTATTAACAAGATGCAGCGCAAACTATTGATTTGGATACATCTAGGTGAGTACATACAGGGAAAACAACTGACTGGCGCTAAGCAGACGGAGGATCAAGCCTTCACCACGTCTTGTGCTGAATGACCCACATGGGTATAGCGCTTTAAATTAAAAAAAAAATTATTGATTTAGAGTTTCGATCTGTATAGAAAAATACATGACTCACGAAATCGTAATGACACGATTGCAAACAAACCATACCACGGGCGGGGATAGAACCCGCGATCAGAGAGTCATAAAACTCCAGACCGATGCCTTAACCACTGGGCCAGCGGCTCTACACAGCGCGAAACGTTGTCCTGATGAGAGCAAGTGCTTCAGCTTATATCTCTTCATATTAATCGGCAATGCGCCATCTCATCCAATACTTATTATAGTTTCTCGTTTCTAGATTTACTACATGACAAATAATCAAACGTTTTACAGAAATACAAGTAAATGGAGTCGGCAAAGCCATTTCTCTTGCGATGTTCTTAACTATATTAAAATAAACATAAGTTTGAAATAAACAGAGCAAGACTCCAGCGAGGCAATTTTTTCACAATAATTCATCAAATTAACTTTGACAAGAAGGATTTTTGTTGATCTGTTAACCATGATCGACACATATTTCAGCCACAATTTATTTATTTTAAGCTAATATCACTGCTTATGTTTGAATATGAAAAAAGAAAAACTGTTCTCAATTTCTTCCCAGAGATTTTCTTCGATTTCTGGAGTATTGGTAACATATAACGTTCTGTTACATTCCTATAAAGAGGTAACACATGTCTTTCTTGTTCCAAGCTAAGATCGGCAGTGTCGCTTTACCACGGTGTTTTGGGTTTGTGTGTGTGTGTGTGTGTGTGTGTGTGTGTGTGTGTATCAGGGTGTGTGTGTGTACTCACCTAGTTGTGGTTTGCAGGGGTCGATTCACAGCTCCTGGCCCCGCCTCTTCACTGGTCCCTACTAAGTCACTCTTCCTTCTCCATGAGGTTTGACAAACCTCTTCTTAAAGCTATGTATGGATTCTGCCTCCACTATATCACTTCCCAGATTGTTCCACTTCCTGACATCTCTGCGACTGGAGAAATACTTTCTAACATTCCTGTGATTCATTTAAGTCTTCAACTTCCAATTGTGACCCCTTGTTGCTGTGTCCCATCTCTGGAACATCCTGTCTCTCTCCACCTTGTCGATTACTCTCAGTATTTTGCATGTCGTTACCATATCCCCCTTATATCTCCTGTCCTCCATTGTCAGGTCGATTTTCCTTAACCCCTCCTCGAAGGACATGCCCCTTAGCTTCGGGACTAGTTGTGTTGCAAATCTTTGCACTTTCTCTAATTTGCTTACGTGCTTGGCTAGATGTGGGTTCCAAACTGGTACTGCATACTCCAATATAGGCATGACATACACTGTGTACAAGGCCCTGAACGATTTCTTCTTGAGATGTCTGAATGCTATTCTTAGGTTTGCTAGGCGCTCGTATGCTGCAGCAGTTATTTGATTAATGTGCACCTCAGAAGAAGTGCCCGATGTTATACTCACCCCAAGATCCCTTTCCTTGAGTGAGGTTTGTAGTCTCTGGGCCCCCTAGACTGTAATCCGTCTGCGGTCTTCTTTGCCCTTCCTCAGTGTTCATGACTTTGCAATTTGTAGTTCTGCCTGGTCCTGTGTGTGTGTGTGTGTGTGTGTGTGTGTGTGTGTGTGTGTGTGTGTGTGTGTGTGTGTGTGTGTGTATGTATGTATGCGCGCGCGCATACTCGCGTGCGTGCGTGCACGCACTAGTCACTGCTAGAATGTAGGTGCTCCTCTTGTTCTCAGATTATTAAAGCCAGATGTAATTTCACACCCACCGTCTGTCTCCATCACAGAGGGTGCGCTGTGTACTACTACTGCCAATATTTATAGCAAAATCGTTCTAAGTAGAGGCTAGTGTGGTAGTAATTGAAATTTATCGCGCGTGTCGAAGATCTAAGCTGGTTTGTACCTGGTGAACACTGTCCACTGACGCACGCCACGGCTTCATGGCGGCCAAATAGCTTTTAATGAATAAAACAGCACAAGTGCTAACACCTAATAAAGAACCTGATAGTGTCGAGTGAAGAAAATTGGTGTAAAAGTTCCGTGTGTGTATGTGTGTGTGTGTGTGTGTGTGTGTGTGTGTGTGTGTGTGTGTGTGTGTGTGTGTGTTTTGCAGTCAGGTGCGTGGATGACGCTTGTCAACAGAGCTCCGATATTTCGTCTCTGGGGTAATGCGTCTTATTGCCCTAAATTTCTACCCTGGTAATGCGTGCATGCGTGGAAGCAACTTGCATTCTGGGACTCAAATGAAAAATGTATTAAAGACATTGTCGTATTTGGGTGACCCCCTCCACACACACACACACACACACACACACACACACACACACACACGACCCCTTTAAGGCTCCCCACTCCAACACTCCCCTAAGTGTGTAAAAATGAAATAGAATGTATATTAGTCTATGCATTAACGCTCTGTAACAGGAGTAGCATGTTGTGCATGTGTGTGTTAGGTGTCAATTGTGAAATACACTTGTCGATAGACACTTGGCCTGTTTTGTGTTTATGCGTATGTGTGTGTGTGTGTGTGTGTGTGCGCGCGTGTGCGTGTGCGTGTGCGTGTGTGTGTGTGTGGTGTGTGTGTGTGTGTGTGTGTGTGTGTGTTTGTACTCACCTATATGTGGTTGCATGGGTCGATTCACAGCTGGTTCTGATGGACACTTGAACAGAAAAATACTAGTAACTTCTAGTTAACATCTCTAGACTAGCGATAGTGTGGTGGCAAACTCATTCCACAGTTTTTCAAAAGTATGAAAAGCCAGAAAGCCCGTGAATCAATATTCCGGCCAGTGTAGGTTACGAGGCGTGGCCAGCAGTGGAGAATCATCCCTACAAACACAACTCTGAGTGCAACTCATGACGATACACTTGTTATCAAGAAATGGAAGGCACCAAAATACCATTGGACGACCTGAGGGAGAAAATATGATAAACACATGCAGATTAAATAAAAAAGAAGTGAAAATTAGAGAGGAGGATTACTTGGTGCCAATAATGGGAGAAGGAGAAGCCATACGTTATATGACGTATGAAAAATGCAGAAGGATACGTGAAAAACTGGTTTTCGCAAAAAGAAAGTTGATGGAATGAATCAGAAAAAACTGTGTGGGCCAAAATGGCAATTTTAACTTTTCAATGATATATATATTTTATAACAAGGCAGAATAGCAATGCACATACACGGCATTAAAGTACATACATCATGGTGAAGGATGTACTGAACCTAAAGAATGAAGATAAACAATAAACACCACCAGGTCTTTATTGTGACAATGTTTCATTGTAAGGAAATAATTTTTAATAATACAGATGGAGATACAGTGGACCCTCGATTTAGTCGTGCCTTTTCTGTATGCAAAACTATTTTTATTATGTATAAAATGTATTTTTTGTTAATATTTTTGGGTGTCTGGAATGGTTTAATTGGATTTACATTATTTCCTATGGGAAATATTAACAAAAAATACATTTTATAGATAATAAAAATAGTTTTGCATACAGAAAAGGCACGACTAAATTCGAGGGTCCACTGACATTGTTAGCAGGGAAAAATTATTACTAAGCTTCAGAGAAGACTGAGTTTTAACAAGTATTTGGTAATATACTTGAAGGAAACGTTGCAAGAAGAAAATTTTCCCTACGTTTGGGTCGATTTCCACTTGCCGGCTTACTTAATACAGCGACGTACGTCCAGATGACGTTCTGGAGTTTTGTGACTCTGATCGCGAGTTCTAACCCTACCCGTGGTATGGTTTATGTACGTGAAGCCCATATGAATACGACAGAAGGTAAGGTGAAGGTTAGGTGTAATGTGGCCTAGATCCCAGGGTCAGAGGTGACGGTCACACCAGTCGTAAGATTATCTACGTATTCCTACGTGTAACATTATCTACATATCCCTGAATGATCATCTCTACGTGGTTTCTTGATCTTTTTCCCTCTCTGAAAGGTTTTCGTCTATAACTTGAGAACGCCTCCCCGATCAGTTTCAAATTTTCATTCATGGAAAGGTTCATTGAACTATTGTTATGTTCAGGTGCCATCTGGCTGATTATAATTTCCTTGAGATAACCTCAAAGTCGCTTCTGATCAGCTTAAACCTCTAAATTGTTGTGTCCAACTCAGAAGAAAATTGAAATATTACTTAAGTCTGTAAGCCACATGGAGTGGCTTATGTACTGTTCTGGAGTGTTGGGATTCACCCGCCATGGGTTCAAACCCCACCCGCTACGTGGCTTTTTACAATCATGTTATTAGGAATTCTTGAGTCACAACCATTATGTACAGGATTTAAAGGTGCAAGTTTATAAATTTCCTAACACAGTTAAAAGTGAAATAATTGGGTTCTGACCAATAACTCTACTGATCGGCTTCAAACTTTCAGCGATAACTGGCTTTACTCAATTTTATTAAAAAAATATTTTCCTTGCTCTAACTGGAAAACACTTTTTCTAATTTGCTTGCAAGTCTAAGCACTGGGAGTTGTCACAGTTGTTCTTTGCTGATGACAATGTGCTTGTGGGAGATTCTGAAGAGAAGTTGCAGAGGTTAGTGGACAAGTTTGGTAGGGTATGTAAAAGAAGGAAAGATTGGATATCAGACTGAAAGGAGGGAGTGTGGAGGAAGTGAATCTATTCAGATATTTGGGAGCGAACTTGTCAGCAGATTGGTCCATGAAAGATGAGGTGAATCATAGAGCTGATGAGGGAAAAAAGGTGAGTGGTGCACTGAGGAGTCTGTGGAGACAAAGAACATTATCCATGAAAGACTAATGTAAGAGAGCATAGTTATACCAACGCTCTTACATGGTATGAAGCATGGGCTGTGAATGTTGCAACAAGGAGAAGGTAGAGGCAGTGGAGATGTCATATGGTGTGAATATCATGCAGAGAATCCATAGTTTGGAAATTAGGAGGTGTGGGGTTACTAAACGTATTATCCAGAGGGCTGAGGAGGGGTTTTTGAGATGGTTCGGACATTTAGAAAGGAAGGAATGAAACAGAATGACATGGAGAGCGTATAAATCTGTAGAGGAAAGCGGGGTAGAGATCGGCCTAGTATTAGAGTGAGGGGGTAAAGGAGGTTTTGTGTACAAGGGTCTTGGACTTCCAGCAAGCATGCGTGAGCGTGTTAGACAGGAGTGGAGATAAATGGTTTTAGGACTTGATGCACTGTTGGAGTGTGAGCAAGGTAACATGAATGAATTCAGGAAAACTGGCAGGCCTGGAGGTGGGAAGTACAGTGCCGGCACTCTGAAGGACGGGTGTAAATATTGCTGTTTTATAACTGTAGTGTAAGCACGCCTTTTTGCAAGACAGTGATGGAGTGAATGATGAAAGTTTCTCTTTTTAGGGTCATCCTGCCTTGGTGGGAAACGGCTGATGTGTTACTAAATTTTTTTTTTTTTTTTTTGCACGATCTTGTGCTGTATGCCTGCCAATTTTTCTGAAGAAATTGTGAAAACTTAAGAATTTTCCATACAGTGTTTATCTTACTGAGTGGATGCTACGGATTGTTATTGCAATATGCTGGTACCAATTTGCTAAATTTTGCTCTATCCTTTAAGCTGTACTAGTACAGCAGCTCGTAGGTAGTACACAAATTCTGCTTTCCTGAAAAAAAAAATATATTTTTGCTTATATGATTGTAGAGAATTTGAAACAGAAGGAAAAAGCAGAAAGGGAAAGCGAGAAATATTGAAAACTCGCATTTCTATGGAGTTTTTTAAATATCACGAATTTAGTGAGCCCTTATATATCAGACTTTTGTGCTGAATTAATCCTAGCCAGCACGTGTTCTCAGATATTTTTTTATCCCTTCAGTGTTATAGTTTATAATCTGAGAAAGCCTTTTATGACAGGCTTCAATTTTTGGACACTGACTTGCTGTTACTAAGAGAAGCTTTAAGGAGCTATTGGCATGTACAAGTATCCTGACCATTTTTTGGGGAAGAAGTTTCCTTATAATAACTTAAAAACTTCTTACCATCGGCTTGAAACTTACAGTACTGGTGTGTCCGACTCAGGAGGAAGTTGGATACTGGTGTGTCCGACTCAGGAGGAAGTTGGATACTGGTGTGTCCTACTCAGGAGGAAGTTGGATACTGGTGTGTCCTACTCAGGAGGAAGTTGGATACTGGTGTGTCCGACTCAGGAGGAAGTTGGATACTGGTGTGTCCGACTCAGGAGGAAGTTGGATACTGGTGTGTCCTACTCAGGAGGAAGTTAGATACTGGTGTGTCCTACTCAGGAGGAAGTTAGATACTGGTGTGTCCTACTCAGGAAGAAGTTGAAATTGTTGCTGAAATGGGAACCAATCTGTTAGTTACATTTTTATAATGGTGTAACATTTACTCGTAATATAACTAGAGTGTGACTTTGTAAATGGTCCAAGCCGGACCGAAACGTCGTCGTAAGCTTCTCTCTTTTATGTGCGGGTTATTTGTGTATAGAGGATGTCTTTCTCAATGGCTTCAGTTTTTAACTGATGATGTACCTAATGAAAAGGATGATGTCTTTAGCATCTAGAATGTGTGGCTGCAGATTTGCCAGTTCGCTAAATTAATAAACTTAGAACTGTATTTTGTGTGGTAACTGGGGAGTTCATTCGCACTTCAGCTTCAGATTTCCCTCAAGTGTACTTTCTGAAAGAAAGCTTTGATTATATGAGTTGTGTATGTTTTAATGTGCAACTTCAGTTAAACACGTTGTTTTCCATGAAATAATTCTTCGGCTTCAAACGCCAGTGCACTTAATGATTTGGACCGAGTTGTATAAGTGCCAATTAGCTAATTTTATCAAAGATACGGAAAATTTAAATACTTTTTGTTTTATGTGAAAGCCTCGTGTGATTGGTTTTAAATTTTCAACGCCGAGAACTTGAGACTGCAGCTTCTATGTTGCTTCTGCATAAAGTGCCGAGAAACTTCTAAAACTGTCCTCGGTAATATTTAGAGAATGCTTATTTTGACTGGTTTTCAACTTGCAAAATTGGAGTATGTTAGTGTAAAGTAAAAGGACACAAGTGCAACTAATGTGACATTTATTGTGGCAACGTTTCGCTCTCCAGGAGCTTTATCAAGCCATTACAAACAATACATGGACACAGAGGGTATATAAAGGCTCAGAGTGAGGTGAATACTAGTGAGGTACCATTCACCTCACTCTGAGCCTTTACATACCCTCTGTGTCCATGTATTGTTTGTAATGGCTTGATAAAGCTCCTGGAGAGCGAAACGTTGCCACAATAAATGTCACATTAGTTGCACTTGTGTCCTTTTACTTTACATATTGTCGGTAATTCTACCAACTTTATTACAGTATGTTAGTGGAAGATTCGAACTGAGTTGAGGCAGTGTGGCTGCCGATTTGCCATTTATACTTGGGAAATCTGGATATCAATGCAATAACTTGTGACTACCACTTATGATAACTTCTAATATATAATGACAGCTTCATAAATATCTTATGCCACACTCTGTACTCTTCATTTAGAATGCAATGAGCTAGAGTGGGCTGGGTTTATGGAATACTGAGATACTTTCTCTGGTCATGCAGCGACCGAAACTCATCTAGCCGTACCAGTGATCTAGACATAGTCAAAGCTTATTAGTTTTGCTCAAAGAGACTTTGTGTATTGATGACCGCTGCTTCAAAGCAGTCCAATAAGTCTGCTTTGGTCTGTTGGTCTATTGGTCTGTTTGATGATGAGTTCTGCATCTTTTATGAGCTAAGGTATGAATGACTGTCTCTGTGTAAAACAAGGGCATTCATGAGGGTATGAGTTCCGTAAGTATATTGGTGCTTTATTATCCTGGTTTTGATATGTGAAGTTGTTCCTCTTTAAGTGATTTGTCACATTCAGCACATGGAATGGAGTTGATTCCATTCGTGATGTTTCTGAAGTTGTTGTATCCTGATCTAGTTAAGTTCCATGTGGCTTTGGCTATGACACCCGCAATGTTGGTGCCACTTTTATTCAATGTTTCTGTGGCCATATTTTCTGTACGGAAAAGGAAAGGTTAGTTGGTATCGTCAGCGTCTTCAGGTTGGCTAAGTATTCCCTGAGTCTACACTTTCGAATGAAGTGTGAATGAAATTGAAATATGAAGAAAATTTCACTGATATTGCAACATTCGCGAATAAATTATGGTGCAAATTATGTAAGCTCTCAAGAAGTCCAATTAGAACACCACCACATTCTAAAACCTTGGCCATCTTTGCTCACATAGTTGTGGAGAAACGTCTACATACCTAAAATCGTCACTAATCTATTCAACGGGACACTGTTCAACACAGAAAACCAAAGTCTTGCGTCTAGGATTGCTATTCGGCATTTGCATCCGTAATCCATTCCGAATATCAAAAAATGACACATAACTACATATTCAATGATTAGGATATCAATGTTTCATACAAAGTATGCTTACTACTGCAATACCAGATATATAGAGGAACATGAGACCTCATGTATCACTACCTAGCTTTTGTAAACCTCACCAAACTCCACATTAATTTTAATTCTTGACTTTCGATAAGGTGTTCTACAGACAGAAATTTGGCTTAGCTATGGAGTAACCAATACGAACGGTCCTGGCATGGCTATGAAGTAACCAATACGAACGGTCCTGGCATGGCTATGGAGTAACCAATAAGAACGGTCCTGGCATGGCTATGGAGTAACCAGTAAGAACGGTCCTGGCATGGCTATGGAGTAACCAGTAAGAACGGTCCTGGCATGGCTATGGAGTAACCAATAAGAACGGTCCTGGCATGGCTATGAAGTAACCAATAAGAACGGTCCTGGCATGGCTATGAGGTAACCAATAAGAACGGTCTGGCATGGCTATGGAGTAACCAATAAGAACGGTCCTGGCATGGCTATGGAGTAACCAATAAGAACGGTCCTGGCATGGCTATGGAGTAACCAATAAGAACGGTCCTGGCATGGCTATGGAGTAGCCAATAAGAAGGTCCTGGCATGGCTATGGAGTAACCAATAAGAACGGTCCTGGCATGGCTATGGAGTAACCAATAAGAACGGTCCTGGCATGGCTATGGAGTAACCAATAAGAACGGTCCTGGCATGGCTATGAAGTAACCAATAAGAACGGTCCTGGCATGTCTATGAGGTAACCAATAAGAACGGTCCTGGCATGGCTATGAGGTAACCAATAAGAACGGTCCTGGCATAGCTATGGAGTAACCAATAAGAACGGTCCTGGCATGGCAATGGAGTAACCAATAAGAACGGTCCTGGCATGGCAATGGAGTAACCAATAAGAACGGTCCTGGCATGGCTATGGAGTAACCAATAAGAACGGTCCTGGCATGGCTATGGAGTAACCAATAAGAACGGTCCTGGCATGGCTATGAAGTAACCAATAAGAACGGTTCTGGCATGGCTATGAGGAAACCAATAAGAACGGTCCTGGCATGGCAATGGAGTAACCAATAAGAACGGTCCTGGCATGGCTATGGAGTAACCAATAAGAACGGTCCTGGCATGGCTATGGAGTAACCAATAAGAACGGTCCTGGCATGGCTATGGAGTAACCAATAAGAACGGTCCTGGCATGGCTATGGAGTAACCAATAAGAACGGTCCTGGCATGGCTATGGAGTAGCCAATAAGAACGGTCCTGGCATGGCTGTGAAGTAACCAATAGGAACGGTCCTGGCATGGCTATGGAGTAACCAATAAGAACGGTCCTGGCATGGCTGTGAAGTAACCAATAGGAACGGTCCTGGCATGGCTATGGAGTAACCAATAAGAACGGTCCTGGCCAATCTGTACACGGAGCAACTAGATGTAAAAAAAATGTCCCTATCACGATGTCCTCGTGATCATACCAAGGAGATATAATGTGGAACTTTAACAAAATTTGAAAGAATCTGCCAAAACATTTTCAATTGAAGAGACATCATCTTCCCTTTCCTGTACGCCAAACTCATCAAATAATTAGCAAATAATTAGCTTGTATACATTGCTTCTCTCATACAAGACAGTATAGTGGTATTTTTATTAAATACATCTCGAGAGCTTACAGAATTTGAAGCCTGAATTCCTGAAGAATGTTTACATGTCAGTGACATTGTCGCTCTTATTTGCTCTATTCACTTTAATGGGGATTTAGACAACGGCCCATGAATATTTACCACACCTACAGAGGATTCTGATAGCTACAGCTGTCTCATCCTCCCCCATTCCCAAGCGAACATTAGTCATCAGTACATAAAGAACCAACCTGTGGTACCTCTGACGTTGTTAAGTCAGTGAAGCTTTACCAACCTGTGACAAGATGTCATACGAACTCCTATTGCTGAGACACTCACCATCGCCCCAGGAACCTGGCGGTCACTACATACACAACAGATTCCTGATAAAGCGACATCCCAGCCTACCAAAACAGCAAGACCCTACCTGCTACCCTGAAATCTGACCTTCATTACAAGCACCTTACATTCACATCATCTTTTAATCGTACCTTTTGGAGTATTTGGAGTTCAGTAATAGTTATTAAGGGCGTAATTATCGTACCTGACCTGTTTAGTTGTTTTGTGATGATGATCACATGCCAGCATCCGTTGTCTGGTGACAAGTGTGTATTGTAGCCAGCTGGCCCAGTGGCTAACGCGTCGGTCTGGAGTTTTATGAGTCTCTAACCGCGGGTTCTATCTCCGCCCGTGGTATGGTTTGTTTGCAATCGTGTTATTACGATTTCGTGAGTCATGTGTGTGTGTTAGCGACTTGCCAATTATCAAAGCCACTTGTCGATAGGCACTTGACCTGCTTGTGTGAGTGTGTATGTGTGGGTATGAGTGTATGTGTGGGTACTCACCTATATGTGGTTGCAGGGGTCGAGTCTAGCTCCTGGCCGGATGTGTGTGTGTGTGTACTCACCTATTTGTACTCACCTATTTGTGGTTGCAGGGGTCGATTCATAGCTCCTGGCCCCGCCTCTTCGCTGATTGCTACTAGGTCCCCTCTCTCCCTGCCCCATGAGCTTATATCATACCTCGCCTTAAAACTATGTATGGTTCCCGCCTCCACTACGTCACTTTCTAGGCTATTCCACGGCCTGACAACTCTATGACTGAAGAAATACTTCCTAAAATCCCTTTGATTCATCTGAGTCTTCAACTTCCAATTGTGACCTCTTGTGTCTGTGTCCTATCTCTGGAACATCCCGTCTTTGTCCACCTTGTCTATTCCGCGCAGTATTTTATATGTCGTTATCATGTCTCCCCTGACCCTCCTGTCCTCCAGTGTCGTCAGGCCGATTTCCCTCAACCTTTCTTCGTAGGACAATCCCCGTAGCTCTGGGACTAGTCTTGTTGCAAACCTTTGCACTTTCTCTAATTTCTTGACGTGCTTGACTAGGTGTGGATTCCAAACTGGTGCTGCATACTCCAGTATGGGCCTGACGTAAATGGTATACAGAGTCTTGAACAAATCCTTACTGAAGTATCGGAATGCTATTCGTAGGTTTGCCAGGCGCCCGTATGCTGCAGCAGTTATCTGACTGATGTGCGCCTCAGGAGATATGCTCGGTGTTATACTCACCCCCAGATCTTTTTCCTTGAGTGAGGTTTGCAGTCTTTGTGTGTGTGTGTGTGTGTGTGTGTGTGTGTGTGTGTGTGTGTGTGTGTGTGTGGTGTGTGTGTGTGTGTGTGTGTGTGTGTGTGTGTGTGCGCTCGCCTATTTGTGGTTGCAGGGGTCGAGTCAGTTCCTGGCCCGCCTCTTTACTGATCGCTACTAGGTCACTCTCTCCCTGCTCCATGAGCTTTATCAAATATCGTCTTAAAACTATGTATGGTTCCTGCCTCCACTACGTCACTTTCCTGGCAACTCTATGGCTGAAGAAATACTTCCTAACATCCCTTTGACTCATAGGAGTCTTCAACTTCCAATTGTAACCCTTTGTTTCTGTGTCCCATCTCTGGAACATCCTGTCTTTGTCCACCTTGTCAATTCCTCGCAGTATTTTATATGTTGTTATCCTGTCTCCCCTAACCCTCCTGTCCTGCAGTGTCATCAGGCCAATTTCAAATATGTATGCATAAATGAGAAAGAGAGAGAGAGAGAGAGAGAGAGAGAGAGAGAGACAGAGAGAGAGAGGGGGGGGGGAAGGCTGCCTTGCTTTAAAGGAGAGTCATATTGAATGTTACTTTGCTGTTGGAGTGTGAGCAAAGTAACATTTATGAAGGGGTTCAGGGAAACCGGCAGGCCGGACTTGAGTCCTGGAGATGGGAAGTACAGTGCCTGCACTCTGAAGGAGGGGTGTTAATGTTGCAGTTTAAAAACTGTAGTGTAAAGCACCCTTCTGGCAAGACAGTGATGGAGTGAATGATGGTGAAAGTTTTTCTTTTTCGGGCCACCCTGCCTTGGTGGGAATCGGCCAGTGTGATAATAAAAAAAATAAATAATGTTATAAAATACAGACAAGTTGATAATTAAGACACATGTGCAACAGTTGGGTAACTTTGTTGTTGCAGACCACAACAGCT
The DNA here is from genome assembly GCF_026875155.1 of Cherax quadricarinatus. Lineage (NCBI taxonomy): Eukaryota > Metazoa > Arthropoda > Malacostraca > Decapoda > Parastacidae > Cherax > Cherax quadricarinatus. Next base: position 27,108,308 of record NC_069443.1, on the reverse strand, counting down.
GAGGGACTGACCACCTCAAACAATTTCTCCAAGATTAATGGACTGATTACATCAATATGCCTACAATTCATTCTCCTCTGTATCACGACCTCCAACTGACTTTGCAGTGTGTAGTCACAGTAGCTCCTACTCGCGTCATCACAGTCTCCCTACGATTCCCGTTGGGGAGGGGAACCTCTACCTGGTCGACGATATTCGCACATCGTGTTAAGATCAAACCAGCCAGTGGTATTATGAATGATTCCACTAAACTATCACTTGCTGCCGCTCTAAGAACCTGCCTACATCTTAAATTCACAGCGATCCACTCACTCAAGGACTCCTTTATTGTCGTCTATGCCGACGACAATGAAGTAGCTAAACTTATGGACGACATTGCAATTAGTACATTGCGAGACCGACAATTCAACATATCACCGTCTCCCTCCTTGCTGACGAAACGTTCAGTTTTTGTTAAACAATTGGATAAGATAATCACATCCTTACCAACGGATGAACTGAAGACCTCTATCGAAGAACAACACACCTGGGCCTCTGTAGACACCATCACACGAATTCCCAATGCTTCTTCTATGATCAAAATCACCTTTGCAAATATAGATATAGCTACCCAAGCGCTCTCTAATAGACTAGCTATCTCATATTACCACATACATCCACGCCACATAGAACCTGAACGTTTCGCCCTTGTCTCTCCCTGTTGGACCTGTTACTCTTATCAACACTCAACCAAGGACTGTCCCATTAAAGACAAAAAGTTCTGTTCTACCTGTTCTACCTGTACCACCACCAATGCCACTCCAATATGTCTTAACTGCAAGGGTACTCATCATACCCTTGCAGCTAAATGCCCACCACGAAAAGAAGTAATGTCGAAAAAGAATTAAAGAAACCAAGAAGAATAGCCCCAAGTCACCGACATATGCCGCCATTTCTAAACTCCAGTCGGACACCACCAGAATTCTACAAGCCACACGGCAGTCATCTCCATCCAGCAGTTCCCTCTCTGCAATCCCTGACGCTGCTCCCTCCCGTGATGTATGCACACCTTGCAAATGTAGCAAACCCAGGCACATTCAACACTACAATTAACGAACTATTCCGTCTTAACACTATGCCGTCATTCAACTGTCCTGACTCGCCAACATCACAGGACTTCCTCAGGATTATCCCAAACATCGTTAACTTCACATCAACTTCAGGCCCAAATCCTGACTTTGCCCCCAAAACACTCCTGAACCACCCGCAATGACCACTACCACCTCTCAACAGCCACCAACAACCAGCTAGACTGTAAATACTCTCGACTCCCGGCCTCCTCTCGACACAATCACAGCTGAAACAATTGAACAAGAATTTTCTGACGAATCCGCCGACGAGGCAGATAGCGACGACTTCAGGACACCATCTTGGGAAAACCTTACTTTCTACACCTCTCCCTCGAATGCTGACACCATGACCTGCTCTGAACTCTACAAAGGCCTCGGTGATGGAACAGTCAAGTATGCCTGCGAATCACCTCTTCACTTCACACTCACACAAGTTCTGGAGTTCATCAAGCGCCTTCGTTTCACTTTTTCCAACAACACAACACTATACCACCTCTCCAGGAGCAGCTTCAAGAAGTTTGCAAATAGCTCCACTGCAAACATGCCTTCTCAACTACTAAAATAACTCCCACATATCTACTGCCCTCTGAGAGTCCTACCTACCTGCCCTCTCCTGGGACCTGGAAACTTCCAGCTCTCAAGACCTCACCTACCACGAGACTGTTGCATACACAGCTTACTCTCTTCCCGTTTTTTCTCCAAGTCTGTCCCATGATTGCCTTAGCTGCTGGGTCAAGCCCTGGCTCTGTTTCTACGACAAAGAACACTCCTCTCCAGCGCTATTCTTCGTCTGTCCCGTCTTCCCCGCTCATCCCACTGGGATCTTACCTGCACTTGTTCGTTCGTTCCTCTGTATCTGACTGATGAAGCCTACAGCGTAGGCGCAATGTTTCAACAATAAAAAAAATACCCAACTATTTCATTTCTGTCTTAGTCATTAAGTCATATTGATTGTGCACCTCCCCATGACTTCAAAAAGTTCTACTAAGAGTCATGAGATGTCACCGTAAGAACCATGTCTTGTTACTGTGCCTTTGTTGTCATACTTGTAAATAAATGAGCAAACAAATGAACACAATACACAAATAACCTGCACATAGGAAGAACTAATGACGTTTCGGTCCGACTTGGACCATTAAGTAGCCCCACACACACACACACACACACACACACACACACACACACCACACACACACACACACACACACACACACACACACTATGTGAAATCCGGGTGAAAGTTCCCCCTTAGGCGACACAAAACTTTTGCTATGAAATAAATAGTCATGAGCGTGGACCCTGGACTGTCGGGACAAGTTTTGTTGGATGTGTGTGTGTGTGTGTGTGTGTGGTGTGTGTGTGTGTGTGTGTGTGTGTGTGTGTGTGTGTGTGTGTGTGTGTGTTTGCGTGTGTGTGTTTGCGTGTGCGTGTTTGCGTGGGTGTTTGCGTGTGTGTGTTTGTGTGTGTGTGTGTGTTAGCGTGCCCCTGTGTGAGTGTAGTACCAGTGTTACCGATGCTTCACACAGGGTGTGTTAGCGTGCCCCTGTGTGAGTGTAGTACCAACGTTACCGATGCTTCACACAGTGTGAGTTAGCGTGCCCCTGTGTGAGTGTAGTACCAACGTTACCGATGCTTCACACTGGGAAACTCACACTTCACTTCGCAGCTTAAATTCCCAGCTGACAGAACTTTGCTTTGCTGTTTTACGAGACAAAATTTTGTTGGTATCAGTTAACATTTTTTATTATTCAGAGAGCAATTTCATTTTACTATTATTTTTTCCTCCAAAGTGTGATACTTGCGTTGACTCACTGATTTATGTTTTTTTTTTCCTGGCTATAATGTTTCTGTTCTATAACTTCAGAATGCCTTTTCAGATCGACTTCAAACTTTAAACAAAAAATAAAAATATAGAGAGCAAAGTATGTAGCTGAACCCTAGTGATAGTAAATGCTTTATTTTAGAGTAGTAAAGAATAGGACTAGGAATCAATAAATAGCCGACGCTATGCAATGATTCAGGATTAGTTACGAAATGACCCAAAGTGGATGAATAATAGGCTCAAATATCTACTAGGGCATAAGAAAGGAATTTATAGGCGTATCAAAAGAGGTGAGGGTCATCTTATGAATCAGTATATTGACATTAAGAGGGACATTAAAAAGGGGATAAGAAAAGCTAAAAGGGACTATGAAATTAAAGTTGCTAGGGATTCTAAAACTAACCCAAAAAGTTTTTTCCAGGTATATAGAACAAAAGTTAGAGATAAGATAGGTCCCCTTAAAAATAACTATGGGCATCTTACTGACAAAGAGAATGAAATGTGCTCGATTTTAAATAATTATTTTCTCTCGGTTTTTACACAGGAAGACACTAACAATATTCCAGTAATTAATTTTTATAGTGGGCTAGAAGAAGAAAAATTTAAATGTAACATCAGTCACTAGTGAAATGGTGTGAAGCAGATAGACCGACTGAAGCAAAAAAGTCGCCGGGGCCCTGATGAGGTTTTTTCAAGGGTTCTTAAGGGAAAGCAAAAAAGGAACTCTGTGAACCATTAACTAATATTTTTAATTTCTCTCTTCAAAAAAGGTGTAGTGTCTGATATGTGGAAGATGGCTAATGTAATTCCTATTTTTAAAACAGGGGACAAGTCGTTACCATCTAATTAAACCCCCCAATAAGCCTGACCTCAATTGTAGGGAAATTACTAGAGTCAATTATAGCTGAGATTATAAGAAAACCATCTCGATAAGCATAGCTTGATTAATGATACTCAGCATGGAAATTTACAAGAAGCCGGTCTTGTCTAACTAATTTATTAACTTTCTTCAGTAAAGCTTTTTAGGCTCTTGACCACGATTTAAAAAGTTTGATATTATTTACTTAGATTTTAGTAAGGCTTTTGATAGAGTTCCGCACCAAAGACTGTTAAAGAAAGTGGCAGCTCTGGCATTGGGGGAAAAGTGCTCTCAAAGGATCGAGTCATGGCTCACAGACTGAAGCAGAGAGTGTCCATAAATGGGGGTTAAATCCGAGTGGGGATTTGTAACAAGTGGCGTTCCTCAGGGGTCAGTCTTGGCCCGTTTTTGTTTATAATATATACATGATCTTATGATGAGGGAATTACTAGTGATATGAGCAAATTCGCCGATGACACAAGATAGGTAGGATAATTGATTCAAACGTAGACGTTAGGGAACTTCAGGGGGAAATTTTAAAAAAACTATATTTTTGGTCAGAAAAGTGGCAGATGCAGTTCAATGTAGATAAATGCAAAGGGTTCTGAGCTCGGGAGTGTCCATAACCCTAGCACTTATAAGTTAAATGATGTAGAACTTAGCCATACAGATGCGAAAAGGACTTGGGGGTTATGGTGAGCAGCAGCCTTAAACAAGACGCAATGCCTAAGCGTAGTAATAAGGCAAATAGATTTCTGGGATTTATATCAAGAAGTGTAAGCAACGAAGTCCAAAGGTCATACTGCAGCTTTATACATCATTAGTAAGGCCTCACCTAGATTATGTAGCTCAATTCTGGTCTCCATATTACCCGAATGGATATAAAAATTTGCTAGAAAATATCCAGCGTAGAATGACCAAATTAATCATAAATTAGAAATCTTCCGTACGAATACAATTAAAAAAAAATCTTAAACTACATTTCACTTGTAAGACGAAGAATGAGGGGAGACATGATCGAAGTGTATAAGTGGAAGATGGGTATTAACCAAAGGGGATATTAATAAGGTTTTGGGGTTATCACTTAAAAGAAAGAACCCGCAATAATGGATTCAATTAAAAAGTTTAGATTTCAAAAGGAAATGGGAAAGTTTTGGGGTTTTGGAAAATAGGGTAGTTAAATAAAGTGGGACATTTGGGCCTATAGGGTTATTAAGGGCAAAAACGTTGGGGTATTTTCAAATTTGGGTTTTGATAAAACACAGTGGAGGGGTTAAATTTTGAGTGAGCTTGCAAAAGAGAAAGGGAAAGCCCATCAAAGCATTGAAAATTTGGGGAGGGGCAAAAATTTTGTTAGTTAAGAAAGAACATGGGAAAGGAGGACCCACTGCCCCAGGCCTTTTGGAAGGATGTTATCGCCCTCCCTAGTATGGGCCAACGGGCCCCTGCGCAGTTTTCCCCTCCTTTCTTATGTTCTTTTGCCCCCTACAAAACACTAATAAACAACACTTTAAAAATTAAGCCCTTAAGCAGCAAAAAGGGGGGTTTTTTCCCGGGGAAAAACTTTTCCCGCCACACAGCGATTTTTCATCATTTTATACAAAGCAAAAGGGGGTTTTAAAACCCCATATGTTGCATAAATTTTTTAAAAACCCCTAGTTGTCGGTATTCGAAACCATTCATCACATCTGGCCCGGGCCTGCAACAAACATGGGGTCTTGATACAAGGAATTCTTCCCAAAACTTGTCCCCAAACCCTTTTGGGCGCGGGCCTACTTTCCCCCAATGGAAACTTCCACTGTGAACCCCCGCCTCCTGCTTCCACTCAATGACAAAAGTATATAAGCCACTTCTCCGGGCCCCTGTTTCCCGTACTTTCTAGAAAACTGATGGGGAAAAACAACGATTCCAGGGGGGTGAGAGATTGCCTCAAACTCCTTCCTTTTTGCTTTGTATGGTTAAGATGAAGCCACTGTGTGGCGAAACGGGTTTCCCAAAAAAAGAAATTTCCCCCAATGTTTTCATAAGTATCTCAAACTTCAAAATTTTTGAATTTTTTAAACCCCTTTAAACGCATAAAAATTTTCACTGTAGGTTTAAAAAAGGGCCCCGGGGCAAACAGTTTAACCCCCCCAAATGAAAGCACACGAGACAAGCACAGGCAAAAAAAAAATTTTAAACAAAATACGTGCCCATTTTGCCCAACTGAGGAAATTTATGCCCCCAGGGTAAATTTTTACAAAGGGGAAAACCCCATGAATACAACTTCCCCCCCCCTCCTTTTTAAATCACCGACCCCCGCCATTTTCCTAGCAAAAAGGACCCCCCCTAAACCGCCCTGACCCCCTTTTCCTTTGCAAATGCTGCTGAGAAAGCCCTTTTTAAAACACCTCCCTCGGTCCCTTAATTTTGGGGGTTTTTTAAAAAAAAGGGAGAAATGGCAGCTTTCAGCAAATTTAAAACTGGCCCAACACGCCTCCCTCAAATTCATTTTTTAAAATTTTTTCTGCGGAAAAACCCGATTTTTAATTTTAAAAGTTTTGATTTAAATTCCTTTGAAATAATTGTCTTTTTGGAAAGGGTTTAGTTTTTCCCCGATAGTGAATAAAAAAAGGAGACAGAATACATGTCAATAAAGTAAATTTAAAAAAAATATAACATTATTATATAAATATTTATTTTATATATATATATTTATATATATAAAAAATAAAATATATTGTGTTTTTGGTGTGTGTGTGTGTGTGGGTTTTGTGTGTGGTGTGTGTGTGTGGGGAAAAGGGGAGAGAGAAAAAGAGAGAGAGGAGAGGGAGAGAGAGAGAGAGGGGAGAGGGGAGAGAGAAGGGGAGGGGAAGAGAGAAAGTAAAGAAAGAGAAAAGGGGAAAAAAAAAAGAGAAAGAGAAAAAAGAAAGAGAAAAAAGAGAGAGGAAGAGAGAAGAGAAAGAGAAGAGAGGGGGAAATGAGAGAGAAAGGGGGAGAGAAAGAGAAGAGAAGAAAAAATTGTAGTTTCCAGATGTAAAATTTTTTTTTGGAATTCCCGGGGGGTTGAAAAAGGTTTGGGGAAAAATTTTCAGACCCTACCTACCATGTTAAAGTAGCCTTTATTGATGGGGAAGTAAAAGTGAGGCGTAAACAACATACAGCTGAGGGAGATAAGGGGATCGGTAATCATTAACAATGTTCCATTTTCAATTCTATTAACGAGAATTTTCCAGCGTCTATTGTCCTTTCTTTCTCCGTTGAGGAAGATAATCGACCATTAAAAATTATATTCAAGGCTTGAATTAATAACCATCCGCCTCTCATAAGTATGATGAATTAAAGTTGAATTTATTAAAAAATATGTATAATAAAAGTGAGAAAGTATTGGTTTGGTATTAGAGCTGTGGATGTGTGAGCAAGAGCAGGTGACGTCACTGTCATGGTCCAGCAGGCCTCCTGCAGTGCTCCTCAAGTCTTATATACAATAAAAATATATTTTTCAAGAAATTATACAAAAAAATAATACAATTTGTTGAAAGGGCCATAGAAATGAACAACGTTTCAAACATATAATAGGCTTAATACAATACACAAATAACCCGCACATAGGGAAGAGGAGCTTACGACAATGTTTCGGTCCGACTTAGACCGAAAGTCACATTAACAGAAAAAGAGTGAGGGAGCCAGTATAGGCGAGTGGGAAAAAGGATGGGAACAAGAGAGGGAGAAGAGGAAGAGATTTAATGCTAGTTAAGACTGAGGGTCCATGATTGACGTGCTTAGAGAGAGTTAAAATTGCATACTATGAAATTTGATACTGCATAATTAAGGACTAAAATTAAGTGTTAGACTTAATTTAATGTGATGTGAAAAGAGAGTAATTTTGAAAAATTTGGTGATAATAATTATTGGGCGGTATAATGAAGCGACGACAGCTACGTATAAATAGTAATGGGAATTAAGTCTGCTGAGACAATTTACAATTGTTACACAGAACATTTCGGTGTAGTGGAGGGAAGGCGGGGTAGGGGTTCGGCCTATGAAAGGTTGGAGGAGGGGGTAAAGGAGGATTTTGTGTGCGAGGGGCTTGGACTTCCAGCAAGCATGCGTGAGCGTGTTTGACAGGAGCGAATGGAGACAAACGGTTTTTAGGACTTGACGTGCTATTGGAGTGTAAGCAAGGTAACATTTATGAGGGATTCAGGGAAACCGGCAAGCTGGACTCGAGTCCTGGAGATGGGAAGTACAGTGTCTGCACTCTGAAGGAGGAGTGTTAATGTTGCAGTTTTATAACTGTAGTGTAAGCATGTCTCTGGCAAGACAGTGATGGAGTAAATGATGAAAGTTTTTCTTTTTCGGGCCACCCTGCCTTGGTGGGAAACGGCCGATATGTTAATAAAAAAAAATAGCATTTACAGATAATCAAATTTAACCTGGTATCCAGTCTACTTGTTGTGTTACTGAGTGCTGCAAAGTAAGTTGTGGCAAGTAATCAATTTACAATTTACGTAAATATTTACTCCGATTAGAAAAGGGTTTTTTTTATCAAAGCAGCTGCAGTGTTAAACCCTATTTTTGGGGTTTTATCCATATAGAATACCTAAATATGTTATATCAAGAGGTGTACAAGCACGGATAAAGGT
>NC_069443.1:27052167-27099393 GCF_026875155.1 Cherax quadricarinatus | reverse complement strand
AATAAGGCTGGTTCCTTTTTGGATTGTAAAAAGTATTTCTAGCAATTTTAAAAAATTTGTCAATTACGTTTCTTTGGTATTTCAAATCATTAGCTATTTCATAAATTTTGGATATTTCCTCATCTATGAACTCTGGACTACAAATACGTAAAGCTCTCAAAAACATTGATGAGAAAACAGACAGTTTAACCCTATCTTGATGTGAAGAATAATAGTAGACATAGGAACAGTTATTTGTAGGGCAAGCGGGCCTGTTGACAGTGTTCCCTTTCTTATGGGTCGCGCGTCAGGTGTTGCTTTGTTGTGGGATGTGATAGTGAGTGTGGTCTAGACCCTTTATATGCCTTCCTTTGATGCATTACATTTATTGTTCCTTGATAATGTGAGTAGTCACGAAAACGCTTGGAATTTCTCTCTTCTTTCACAGTGGTTGTTTTGCATATTCTGAAATCATCTGTTTACTGTGATCTTATTGCATATATATATATATATATATTATATATATATATAATATATATATATTATATATATATATATATATATAATATATAATATATATAATTATATTATGTTGTGCCCAATAGGTAAAACTTGCGATTTTGGATTATATACCAACGATCTTCTTGTCAAATAAGACAAGCAAAAATTTGTGAATGCACTAATTTCACAAAAATCATTCTGAACCTAAGGAAAGAAATATATTTCACTGTGTCTGTTTCTTATTAAATTTGGATCAGTCTTGTATATAAGACCGGTCCAAAAATATAAAGTAGCGAAATTGTTCGCTCCACAAGTTTATTTTGTTACACTCATCCTAAGTAACATACCGACAAATTTTCAGGAAATTTCGTTTAGTTTTAGAGGTCGCGCAAAAAGGCGTCTCTTGCCGACAGAAGAGACACACGAAGAAATTATAATTTTTGTTCATCTTTTGCATACCATAGCTCCAGTTTTTCTGACAGCAGAATGACTAATTCAATAACCAGCTTTTAGCGCCGCTTTGTTGACGTGAAACGAGCGAGCGATTATATGAGCATTGACGAGGTACCACTCGATTTAAATAGTGACGTGTTGTCATGAATTCTTGGATGAGAAATCATTTGTTTAGATCGACCTTCGCCAACCACTGGACTATGTATTCGACTGAAAAATCACTGAAAATGGGTGTTTTCCTCAGCTGTATTCTCCCACTAAATGTTGAAAAAACGCTAATGTAATTCTTAATCGTATTCTCCCATCTTTACTCTTTCGAATTCAGTAAGGAAAACAGTCTCACAACAGAAAATCTCACACAATTCGCTTCTCAAGTTGAACAAACATCGAAATTTGACCAAATATTCCCTCAGAGACCGTGGTTTTCTGGGGGGTTTCCCTGGAGTTTCAGCTAAACAAACGGTTAATAACATTTATTTCATGTGACTATCAGACTGAAAAGGAATATAGGTCTCTTTCTTACGTAGGGAAAACGTTATTAGCCTCTCAAAAGCATCTGGTGGTGTCGGGTCGGGTTGGGGCGTTTCAGGTTGCTCATTTGTCACACCAACTGCCAGTAAGATGCCGCTTCAATCGCTACGCTTGCTCACTCGTAATAATTCTCCCTCCTGTCTACTTGAACGACGAAATAAGGTGGAACCTCAATCTGTCCCTATAAAATTCAGCAGTTACCCTCCTTCTTAAGTCTCTCTTTGGTTAGAGCAGGGAAGCGGCGACGGTGATACGCCATGAGGCGAAGACGTTACTGTTTCTGTCCTCGTCCTTGATCAACGACGCGTTGAAGGTCTGAACCAGGGAAACAGCTCTTTCTGCTGTGTCGTTCACGACCTTCAAAGAGCCCACAGACTTCTACATTTCCAGGAAACGTCGTGTTCGTCTCCCACTTTTCGGGGTTTTTATTCAAGAAGGAACATTTTTCCTTCCTCTTCCCTGGCTCAGCAATGACGTTAAACACCTTCAGCGTCCTCCTAGTCATGAACTCCTTCAGCCCGACTCCGATTTCCGGGACATCTTGCACCCTTGCATCTTGCACCCTGGTTTCTTTTCCCGCTCGAGATTGGTCACCATCTTGCGCTCTTTTGCAATATCCACTTCCTCGTTGAAGAACGCCAATTCATCCAGGTGCTCCGCCAGATACCAGATATGGCGTGCAAAGGTGATGGCAGCAGCTGGGGGATGATGCTTCAGATTTTTTGCTATAGTGACAGTGAATCTGCACAAATGATATTTAAGCTATAATTAAAAATACTGAATAAGAGCTGGGTAAAATAATTCGATCCAGGATATTGGCCCAAAATGATTTTTATCTTAGGAATTAGTCGAATTCTAAATATTGTTCGTATAAGGCGTTAATTCGAAATTATATTTTCCTGTGGTTATTTAATTCATGGTAACTTAAAATAAATAGTTTAAAGAGAATTTAACCATTTGATTAAAGAAATTGGAGAGAAGAAGGGGGAAAGATAATGAAGAAGAGAATGTCAATATAAAGACACGTGGATTTATAATGACACATACAGGAGACTTCAAAAGTTTACGAGCATTTATGGTTGCTCACAAAATTACCTGGCAGGACGTGGGCGGGGAGGGAGAGGAGGGCAGATTATTGCTGCTGCTGGTTGTGGTGGTTATGGTTGTGTGGTGATGGCTGTGGTGGTGATGGTTGTGGATATAGTGGTTGAAGTGATGGTCATAGTGGTTGTCGTAAGATGGTAGTGGTAGTGATGGTAGTGGATGGGGCAAAGCGTGGAAAGAATTTAAAAGACAATAAAGTCAAATAAAGGAAGACAAAGAGGAGAAGAAAATGGTGAGTGGAGTGTCCATCTACCTGCTTGAGCTAGATAGCAACAAGATGATGCCAAACACGAGTGATGGCCTCGCTGGCTTCGAAAAATACCTACCTCACTTCCTGGGATGCCAAAAACGTGTCCTCCTGCACGGGGAGTTTAAATCAATACGTCATAGCGTGTTACGTCATGGGTCGTTACGTCATAGCGAGTTAAAGGTCACTCCTCTCCACCAACCTCCAGCTCTCCTCGAAAAACTTCTCCATCCCAGTGGAGGAGTTAAACTCGGGTGGGAATATTAAATGTTTAATGATAGGTAATATCAGCCAGCTGGCTCCACCAGTATGATGCAATTATCAAACTAAAATGATAGAGTAAATATTGAATAAAAACGGCAGTGAAGTTAAATGCTGCCACCAGACGACATAGACCCGGGACTGTCTTTTTAACATCCTTGAGAAGTTGACAAGAAAAAAGTAAAATAAAATATTTATGCAAATTTATGTAGAAAATAAAGAGGGCTCGGACCACTTGCACTTTGGAAAGCAATAACCTTGTTCGAGCATTTGGTAAGATCAAAGATAAGATTTTGTTCGGATTCTTAACCCCGATGGGTTAGTCGCTCAGGATAACCCAAGAAAGTCAGTACGTCATCGAGGACTGTCTGTCTTATTTCCACTGGGGTCTTTAAATTTTGTCCCCCAGGATGCGACCCACACCAGTCGGCTAACACCCAGGTACCTGTTTGCTTGCTAGGTAAACGGGAGACCAAGTGTAAGAAAACATGCCCAGTGTTTTCACCCTTGCCGGGGATCGAACCACACACTGTGTTTGAGGCGAGTGTTGCTTATCAGGCCACGGGACACCATAGAGTAGCACCCGATCTCTCCACTTCTCCAGAAGATTACTTTAGATCTGGGTAATTAATTGTCTTGCAGGTCTACAGAGTATTTAAATATAAGCAACGTAATGGCCATTATAATAATATTTATTATATGAGGACATGATTAGCATACATGTATTAGCAAAATAAAAATATATATTTACAGCAATTATCATAGAAAGTGACAATAACATCTAAACACTTATCAAGTATTTGTAAATGAACGAAAATATATATGAATTTAGAAAATATTTGATGAAATTACTGGTTATTTCTCCCACCTTCACTGATTTCCGTTTTCCTCCGCTGGGATATTCCTTTTCTTTCCCATCCTTGGATCAGTGACGCTTGTAACTCCAATACCCAAACTCGGTTCACGATATTATCCAGATTCATTGGATCATTCCAGACTGACCAATGCTCCTCCCAAGATAGTAGAAAGAGAATTCTAATTCCAACCTCGAATAGGGTGATGGCTTTCTAATTCCCCACCATGTTTCTTAATAAAGACAGTAAGGTAAAGATACTGAATTTAAATTGATGCCCAACCTACCAAATAAAAATCCTGAGTCAAAAGCAAACCTATCTAATTTTTACATCTAAAAGACTATAGGTAGTGGCATAATATTTAAATTCCTGTAGAGAATCAGTCTGGAGCTGTCTAAAGGGTTTATATTAAACACTAAAAGATACAATTAGACTATTCACTCAAAATCACAGGTCCCTCATCACAAATGTGTTTTTGACAAGCCAAGCACGAAATAAAATTTTAAAATCACTGCATCATTTATCTGTCTCATAAATAAAGTTTAGTGCAATATGTTGACATCTGTCCACTACATTAAATATCAATGTTTACTAAACCTGTTACAAATAATATCCCTATAATTGCTATTAAATTTACCCCTTAATAATAAGGTCCTACACTAAGAATTACTAAGTATCCTAGAATAATTATTCCAAATGTCCACGCTATATAAATTACAGAAATATACAGTCATTGGAAAAATTGACGAGTCTGGTGTTACTGTACACAGCTGAGCTTATTTTCACACATTCCTATCATGTAAAATAGGTAACACAATTCAAACGATAATCCCGGGTAGTTGCGCAATATGCTGATGTAGGTTCTAAGTCATTAAATGAATTACAATAAATTTATATTTTTTAAAGATTAAGATAACACCTTGGCAATTATCAGAACATGTCCTACACAATATTTACAATAATTTCTCTGTACAACCAGACCTTGCAGTGATGAAATAGGCTTACAGATACATTAACAGATGCAATCACTACAATTCAATTGATCGAGCATGACTTGAAGGACCTTCTATAAACCAAGCCAAAATGTGTGTAAATACAAAATTATAAAAGCGAATGGGCTTGCACCAAACATGGCTGTCATCTGATTGTAATGTTTACAGTACCAAAAACGTCTGAAATAACCCTGAACATTTTGTGCTGAAAAAATGCCTAATTGCCTTGGCCTTTGTTTACGTATAGTTTGGGCAGTTATCCTATTACAGAAACATTCACTTTCTCTCTAAATTACTGTTTTACCGTGACATCTCATTCCCAATAAAATATTTACAATTATACGGTCTTTAAATATGCACAGTACAGCTTTTTAGATTTTAGCCCTCATATTTAATCACTGAAAAACTGTCATATTTATGTGAGAGGCAGATGCAAAATTTTGCTACGCTACAATCATTTGACTTGCCTCTTCTTCCTCTCCATCAGCCTCTCTACTTACTGCTTCCACCATCTACGACGCATGCGCCAACTTCTCCCACCTTACATACTAACCTCGTCCACACCTTCCATCATCTTTTCAATCCTACAGTAACCTCTCCATCCCTCTTATCTATTTCACTCCACTCTTCTTCTATCTCTCCACCCCTCCAATACCATCTCGCCTGCCTATGCTAACATCTGCATCGCCTATGCTAACCACTCCTCCACTTCCACTAGCCTCTCAACTCCCCTACCAACCCCTTTACTTCCACAACCTATGTACTCCTTCATGCCATCATTTCCATCCTTCACCAACGTTTCCTTCTATCCATCCTTCCACCATCTCCTCACTCCTTTAAAATCTTTATCACCTTATCTAGCCACTCCTCGCCTCCACATCCATTCCACCTTCCATCAACGTACTTCTCCTTCCCTTTCACATTCTTTCATCCCCTCCACTAATCTCTTTTACCTCTTCTACTAAACCGCTCTACTACTCCTCTCAATCCGAACTTCTATACCCTTCCATCAACCTCTCCACCCCCTCTATCAATTTCTCCACTCCTTCACTAACCTTCTAAACCCCCCTACACCCAATCTCTCGAAGCCTCAATCTAACCTCTCTCTCTAGTTTCATCAATTCTCCTCCTGTTCCACCTCTCCGAACCCCATCCAACAGACCTCTGCACCATCCTCACCACCCCTTCGACTATCCTCCTCCACTATCTCATCCTCTTTCAAATCAGTGTCCATAGCCACTATCCCATCCAACCCCTTCACCATCATTTTCCACCACTTCTCTACTCTACCATGATTTTCACCCCTCCTCTAACCACTCTACCTACGACAGGAACCTCCCTACCTGTCCATCAGCCTCTCTAACTCCTCCACAGGAACTCTCCAACCTGTCCATCAGCCTCTCAAGGCCCTCTACATCTCTACTCTCTAGACCCACCTACACCCTGATGCAGCTCCTGCCACATCTGCAGAATCTTTTCCGCCACTTTTCTCGAATATCAACTATGTTTCCCAGTGTTCTTCCGCCGAAACTTCTCTCATCATCAACGTTTCCATGATCCCCACCTATTCCACCATCTTCTCTGACTCTTACGTGCAAGTTGGTATTTACTTTCCCAGCCAACTGACATCAACCATTTTCCTAACCACTCTCCGCCCCCCACCACCCCCCCCGACTCCGTCTTTACCAGTAGACGTCACTGCTAACTCGTCCAGCATGCAATATATCCCAAACAACTTTACACATTGTTTTCCTCACTTCAACTTTCACCTTATTGTAAATCCAATTCATATCATCCATTATTCCCACACAATTATCTATCAGTTTCACTTCATTGCCTTACTCTCCTCTCATAACTACCCCTCTCGTCTCCTTTACCAATGTTTTGCGTTCAAAAATTGGAACACATTTCCTCCCGACCCCAGGCGTCATCTGGCAAAACTGGTGCCTGAGTATTAGCGGAAAGTTGGGGGTGTCATTCAGGGTATTCATTACTATGCAAACGTTATAGGAACCATAGCCTCGATAGATACTATCTTTTTGGGGCAAAATACCAAAATATAAGAGAAGAACTGTTGAAATTTATGAAGCAAAGACAAGGTTAGAGGAAGCATACATGTCAAAAAATACCTGTCTCTTGTCTGTGACAAAAGCTTACCATTGACTTTGTCTGTGACCAGATTAGCTTACCGGTGTCTTGTCTGTGACAGAACTCACTGTGTTTTGTCCTGGGACAGAATCTTACCGTTGTCCTTGTCTGTGACAGAAGCTTACCTGTGTCTTGTCTGTGACAGAAGCTTACCTGTGTCTTGTCTGTGACAGAAGCTTACCTGTGTCTTGTCTGTGACAGAAGCTTACCTGTGTCTTGTCTGTGACAGAAGCTTACACTGTGTCTGTCTGTGTCAGAAGCTATACCTGTGTCTGGTTCTGTGACAAAAAGCTTACCTGTGTCCTTGTCTGTGACAAAAGCTTACCTGTGTCTTGTCTGTGACAAAAACTTACTGTGTCTTGTCTGTGACAAAAGCGTAACCTGTGTCTTGTCCTGTGACAAAAGCTTACCTGTGTCCTTGTCTGTGAAAAAGGGGGGGGGGGGGGGCAAAAGCTTACCTGTTGTCCTGTCTGGTGACCAAAAGCTTACTTGTGTCATGTCCTGTGACAAAAGCATACCGGTCATTGTTGTGACGAAAGTTTTACCCTGTGTTTTGTCTGTGAAAAAGCTTACCTGTGTCTTGTCTGTGACACAAGCTACAGTGTCCTTGTCCTGTGACAAAAGCTTACCTGTGTCTTGTCTGTGACAGAAGCTTACCTGTGTCTTGTCTGTGACAAAAGCTTACCTGTGTCTTGTCTATGACAGAAGCTTACCTGAGTCCTTTTCTGTGACAGAAGCTTATCCTGTGTCTGTCTGTGTACAAAAGCTTACAAAAGACCATAAGAACATAAGTAATGTATGAACACTGCAGAAGGCCTACTGGCCCATACGAGGCAGGTCCTTATCAAAACGACATCTACCTAAAGCTACTCAAGAAACAACTCCCGCACCCCCTAACACCAATCAAACCCAGCCCCCTCCCGCTCAATATTTGTCCATTCTCTTCTTAGAAGCTACCCAATGTCCTAGCCTCTATCACCCCACTGGGAAACTGTTCCATCCACGCATCTACAACTCTGTTAGAAAACCATAACTTAACCTATTCCTTGTCTAAATCTAAATTATTCCAACTTAAATCCAATATTCCTGTTCTTACCTGGTTTCGACACCCTCAGTACTTATTAAGGTCTCCCTTGTTTATGCCGTCATTCCACTATACACTCAATGATATCTCCCTCATTCTACGCCTCTCCAGAGAGTGGAGATTTAAGGTTTTAAGTCTATCTTCAAAATGGATCAATACCGACAGTTGGTAGGTAAGACATGACATAGGCAACAGTTAGGCAACTTTATTCCGAAACGTTTCGCCTACACAGTAGGCTTCTCAGTCGAATACAGAAATTAGGCCAGGAACAGTAGAGTAGACGATGTAATCAACCCATCACCCTTAAAGTCGAGAATATTGAGGTTTCAGTCCCCTCGGCCTGGGAGAAGGTTCAGTTCCATAGTCAGGATACGAACTGAAGATCAAGCAGACAGTTCGAGACTAAAATACTGTCGGAAGAGAGTTGTTTGAGTAGTAAGTAGTAAGTGGAGAATGTAAGCCACTGAATAAGTCCAGGGTCCCTCTCAGATCCAACAATTCTCACTAGAAAATTTTGGACACAAGTGTTTTACTGTATCAAGATGCCATGTGTTGCTGTGTTCTGACAAGATGACATCAAAAGGTATACAATACCGACAGTTGGTAGGTAGACACATAGGCAACAGTTAGGGCCAACTTTATTCCGAAACTTTCGTTCGCCTACACAGCTGCTTCTTCAGTCGAATACAGAAAGTAGGCAGGAACAGTATAGAAGACGAAGTAATTCAGTCCATCCCCCTTAAAGTCGTAGAATATTGAGTTGTTCAGTCCCTCGGCCTGGAGAAGTTTCAGTCATAGTCAGGAACTACTGAAGATCAAGCGACAGTGCGGAGCCTTAAATACTGTCGGAAGGAGAGGTGTTTGAGTAGTAGTTAGTAGTGAGAATGTAGCCACTGAATTGTCAAGGTCCCTCTCAGATCCACAATTCTCACTTGAAAAGTTTGTCCAAGTGTTTTCTAATCAAGATCCAATGTGTTGCAGTGTCTGACAACAGATGAACATCAAGATGAACATCAAAATGAACATCATCTTGTCATACACAGCAACACATGGCATCTTGATACAGAAAACACCTTGACAAAACTTTTCAAGGAGAATTGATGATCTGGAGGGACTGACATTTCAAGTGGCTAACATTCTCACTACCTAACTACTACTCACACCTCTCCAGTCCGAAGTATTTAAGTCGTCCGCACTGTCGGCTTGATCTTCATTAAGTTCCTGACTATTGAACTGAACTTCTCCAGGCCGAGGGACTGACAACCTCACGTACTACGACTTTAAGGGGATGTATGGACTGATTACATCGTCTTCTCTACTTCCTAGCCTACTTTCTGTCCTGTATTCGACCTGAAGAAGCCACTGTGTAGGCGAAACGTTTCGGAATAAAGTTCCTAACTGTGCCTATGTCTTACCTACCAACCGATCGGTATTGTATACCATTTTGATGTTCATCTTGTCAACACTGCAACACAAGCATCTTGATACAGAAAACACCTTTGGACAAGAACTTTTCAAGTGAGAATTGGTGGATCTGAGAGGACCTGACCATTTCATGGCTACATTCTCACTACTACACTACTCAACACATCTCTCTTCCGACAGTATAGTAGTCTCCGCACTGTCGCTTGTATCTTCAGTATTCCTGACTAGGAACTGAACTTCTCCAGGCAGAGGGACTACAACTTCAAGATTTCTACGACTTTAAGGGTGATGGGACTGATTACATCGTCTTCTCTACTGTTCCTGCCTACTTTCTGTCTTCGACTGAAGAAGCCTACTGTGTAGTGCGAAAACGTTTCGGAAAAGTTTGCCTAACTGTTGCCTATGTGTCCATTACCTACCACCTGTCGTATTGTATACCTTTTTGATGTTCATCTTGTCAACACTGCAACACAATGGCATCTTGAATACAGAAAACACTTGGACAAACTTTCAAGTTAGAATTGTTGGAATCTGAGAGGCCCTGACCATTTCAGTGGCTACATTCTCACTACCTTACTACTACTCAACACTCTCCTTCCGACAGTAATTAAGTCTCCGCACTGTCGCTTGATCTTCAGTTAGTTCTGAGCTATGGGAACTGAACATCTCCCAGTCCGAGGGACTGACCAACTCAAATTCTACGACTTTAAGGTGGATGGACTGATTACATCGTCTTCTCTACTGTTCCAGCCTACTTCTGATCGACTGAAACGACGCCTACTGTGTAGGCGAAACGTTTCGGAATAAAGTTGCCTAACTGTTGCCTATGTGTCTTACCTACCAACCAAGTCTATCTTCATACGGGAGGTTCCTTACACAGTAAATCATTTTAGTCATTCTTCTCTGTATGTTCTCTAATGAGTCTATGTCCATCCTGTAGTAAGGGGACCAAAACTGAGCAGCATAATCTAAATGAGGCCTCACTAGTGATGTATAGAGCTGTAAAATAACTTTTGGACTTCTGTTACTTATACCTTCTTGGAGATAAATCCCCAAGTAATCTGTTGCCTTGTTCGCACACTGAGGCACTGCTGGTCTTGGCTTAGATTTCTGCTTACCATGACTCCACGTCTTTTCACATTCGTAGACCAAGCTCTACTTCACCGCTAGATTATAGCTTCGAGGGTTATTTTCATTACCAAAGGGCAAGTACCTTTCACTTATCCACATTTAAACTTCATCTGCCATTTCTCAGACCAAGACATTAATTTGTTCAAATCTTCCCTGGATTCTTTGATATCCTCCTCAGAGTGAATGTAATACGCCTAATCATTGTATCATCAGCAAACTTACTCATGTCACTAGTAATCCCTTCATCAAGGTCATTAATGTAAAATATGAACAAGAGAGGCCTAAAACTGATCCTTGTGGAACGCCTCTAGATGACTAATCCCCATTCAGATTCACTCCCATTAATGGTAACTCTCTGCTTTCTTTTGGTAAGCCATGCCTCAATCCATGCTAGAACTTTACGCCTCCTAAACCATGAGCTGCCAATTTTTATTTTTTTTTTTTTTCTTTTCTTAAGAGTCTCTTGTGAGGTACTCTGTCGAAGGCTTTACTAACAAATCCAAATAAACATTATCATATTCCCTTATCACTGTCAACTACCTCCAAATTTGTATTGAAGAACGGCAGTAAGTTTGTCAGGCAGGAACGACCTCTCGTGAATCCAGCTGAGATTCAATTTATTCAAGTTATGCTCTCAAGGTGACTTCTGATAATGTCAGCTATAATTGAATTCTAATAACTTGCCCACTATAGAGTCAGTCTTATTGTACGGTAATTTGAAGGATGGACTATCCCCCTGATTTGAATATAGGAACCCCATTAGCCATCTTCCACATCTCTGGCACAACACTGTAAGGATGGCCGCATTGGAATACACTCGTAATGCTGACTAAAGCTCCATCTTGCTTCCTTAAGTACCCCTTGAAAAAACTCATCGGGTCCCGGGGACTTATTTTGTTTCAGTTTTGTCTATCTGTTTATAACCTGTCCCTCCGTGACAGTAGAATATTAGTTCACTTAAATTCCATCAGGAACTAAATAATTGTTATTACTGGAATCTCATTTACATCTTCCTGTGTCAAAACTGACAAAAAATAGTCATTAATAAGATCACATTTTTGCCAGTTCATTACCTCAGCTGTCCCATCCCAGATTTCAGAGGTCTACTTTTTCCTTCACCTTCGTCCTAACACTTGAAAGAACCCCCTTTGGATTAGTCTTGATCCATTAGCAACCTCAAATTTCATAGTCACGTTAAGCCTTTCTAATCGTCCTTTTTACTGCTCTTTTAAAGCTGAACCTATTGGTCAGTAAGGATAACCTCTCCTCTTCTGATGCGCCTATAAATTCCCCTTTTTCTCCCCTAATAGATGCTTTAGCCTCCTGTTAACCCATTTGGGATCGTTATTATTAGACCTAATTTCTCTCTGGGGAATGTATATACTCTGGGCACTGTGTACATTATTAAGAAAACAATCATAAAAGCAGATCCCTTCATATTCATAAGTATGATTATCGTCAATAAAATCATTAGCTAGATAACCCCAATCAAGATTAGACAGATGTTCCCTAAGTCCATTATAATCGGCAGAACGAAAATCGGGGATTTTTACTGTATTATCATTATTCTTGCATTCCCAATTAATGCTAAAGGTGATGGATTTGTGATCACTTGCGCCAAGCTCTTCATGATCTCCAGATTATTCACGAGTGTTTCCTTATTTGACAAGACTAGGTCTAGCAAATTATTACCCCTGGTAGGTTCAGTTACACTCTGTTTCAGAAAACATCCTGAACTGTTTCCATGAAGTCACTGGACTCTAGATTACCTGTCAAAGAATTCCAGTCAATTTGGCTAAAGTTAAAGTCCCCTACTATGACTACGTTACTGTGTCCAGAAGCCCTAACAATTTCGTCCCAAAGAAGTCTCCCTCTATCGTGATCCAAGCCTGGAGGTCGGTATATTACACCTAGAATTAGTTTTTCTTGACCCTCCACGAACTCTACCCAAACAGACTCTGTATACTGCTCCATCTATTTTTATACCTTTTTTTATGCAACAATTAATATTTTCTCGAACATACAATGCAACTCCTCCCCCTCCCATTACATCTATCCACATTGAATAACTTAAATCCCTGAATATTACACTCAGCAGTCATATCCCGACTCTTTAAATCATACCACGTTTCAGTTAATGCAATGATATCAAAGTTCCCAGCACATGCTACCAAACGTAGTTCATTAATTTTATTTCTTGCACTTCGACTGTTAGCATAAAATACCATCATATGTTTTTTCTTCTGCACATTTTTCCTATTCATCTTTGTTTTTACACAATTTCTGAAATTATCATTACCCAGAGTTACTCCATGACAGTTACTATTAAGATTCTTAATATCAGAGCATAAGTCAATATATCCATATTCATTATTAATCATTTCAAAACCCATACCTCTAACTAATCCTAGTTTAAAGTCCTAACAACCCCCTCAACTGAGTTAGCAAGAAAACCCACACCTGCCCTGGATAAGTGAACCCCATCACTGCATACATGTCATTTCGGCCATAGAAGTTGTCCCAGTTGTCAATGAATGGTACTGCATTATCCTTACAGTGTTTATCCAGCCAACAATTAATACCAATTGCTCTGGACAACCATTCATTACCAACACCTCTTCTTGGCAAAATGCCACATATACAGGGCAACCCCCCTTCTTCCTAATCATGTCTATAGCTGTCCTGAACTTTCTAACTAAACCCTCACTTCTACGCTTGCCTCATCATTGCCTCCAGCACTGAGGCAAATAATAGGATTGATCCCATTACCGTTCATGTGTTGTCAAGCCGGCTAACAATGTCCTCCACCCCACCCCCAGGAAAGCATACCCTTTGTCTCCTACTCTGTCTTCAAGCAGGAATGCCCTATCCATGTATCTAACCTGGCTATCCCCAACAACAACAATATTCTTACCTTCCTTGTTGTCGTTCGTCGTGACGATCCCAGTAGTGGGACTCACATTCGTCGGGTAGCCCCGAGAATGCGTTGGAGGTTTCCGCGGGAGTTTCCCACAGCAGTCTCTTTCTTCTTCATCGTTTCTGGTTTTCCCATTCGTCTTCTTGATCGTCAACTTCGTCGCCCCCTGCTTTTCCAACCACTGACCACGATCCCTTCTTGCCCTGAGGACTCGAAACAGGAGGATTACTACGAATCCTCTTGTTTTCCTCGGTTCAATCGCCGTATCTCCATCTTCGCTGCCTCAATTTTTCCCTTTAAAGTTGCTGGTAAAGTTGCTCGATGGAGGGCATCTTGGATCAGTCCACGGGAGCAAACAAGACACTTCTTCACAGAGTTAAGTACAGGTCAGCACTCAAAGTACAGGTCACCACTCAAGAGCACACAAACAGGTCTTCACTGAGCTAAGTACAAAACCATTTATCGCATAAATTACACATGTAGGTTAAGAAGGGCCCAGGAGCAGCAGTTCAACCCCCCTACTGAAAGCACACGAGACAAGCACAGGCAAAACAAAATCAAATCAAATACGTGAAATTTAGCTCCAATGAGGAAATTGATGCACAGCTAAATTCACAAGGGGAAATTTCCTATCGAATACAACTTCCCCTCCCATCCCTTAACTCACCGACCCCCCACCATTAGCCTACAGAGGGACCCACCCTAAGCCGCCGCTGACCCCTTTGCCTTGCAACTGCTGCTGTTAGCACCTGCTAAATCACCTCCTCTCGTGATCCCCCAGTTATTAAACAAGCAGGGAGAGTGGCAGCTGCAGCACATTTACACTGGCTAACACAGCCTCCTCAAATTATTTTAAATTTGTCTGCGAAAGCCAGATTTTATTGAAAAGTTTTGATTTTAAATTTTAGAATATATTGTCTTTTGAAGTTTAGTTTTCAGATAGTGCTAAAAACAGGGGAGAAAGAATACATGTCAATAATGTAAATAAATAATATATATATATATATATATTATATATATATTATTTATATATATATATTTTTTAATGTGTGTGTGTGTGTGTGTGTGTGTGTGTGTGTGTGTGTGTGTGTGTGTGTGTGTGTGTTGGTGTGTGTGTTTTGTGTGAGAGTGAGAGTGAGAGTGAGAGTGAGATTTAGAGTGAGAGGAGAGAGAGAGAGAGAGAACTGTAGTTAGCAGATGTAACTTTTACATGGAATTCAGGGGGATTGAACTGGTGGCAAGAATTTACAGACCCTCTACTCTACCATGTTAATGTAGCATCATTGATGGTGAAGTATTGATGAGGCGTAGCAACATACAGCTGAGGCAGATAAGGGGATCGGTAATCATTAACAATGTTCCATTTTCAATTCTATTAACGAGAATATCCAGCGTCTATTGTCCCTTTCTTTCTCCGTTGAGGAAGATAATCGACCATTAAAAATTATATTCAAGGCTTGAATTAATAACCATCCGCCTCTCATAAGTATGATGAATTAAAAATTGAATTTAAATTTAAAAAATATAATAAAAGTGAGAAAGTATTGGTTTGGTATTAGAGCTGTGGATGTGTGAGCAAGATACAGGTGACGTCACTGATCATGGTCCAGCAGGCCTCCTGCAGTGCTCCTCATGTCTTATATACAATAAAAAAATTTTTTAAGAAATTATACATAAAAATAATACAATTTGTGAAAGGGCCTAGTATGAACAACGTTTCAAACATATAATAGGCTTAATACAATACACCCAAAATAACCCGCACATAGGGGAAAAGGAGCTTACGACAATGTTTCGGTCGACTTAGACCGAAAGTCACATTAACAGAAAGAGTGAGGGAGCCAGTATAGGCAGTTTTGGGGAAAAAAAGGGTGGGAACAAGAAGGGAGAAGAGGAAGAGGTTTAATGCTAGTTAAGACTGTGGGTCACATGATTGACGTGCTTAGAGTTAAAATTGCATAACTATGAAATTTGATACTGCATAATTAAGGACTAAAATTAAGTGTTAGACTTAATTTAATGTGATGTGAACAGAGAGTAATTTTGAAACATTTGGTGATAATAATTATTGGGCGGTATAATGAAGCGACGACAGTTACGTATAAATAGTAATGGTAATTAAGTCTGCTGAGACAATTTACAATTGTTACACAGAACATTTACGGTGTAGTGGAGGGAAGGCGGGGTAGGGGTCGGCCTATGAAAGGTTGGAGGGAGGGGGTAAAGGAGATTTTGTGTGCGAGGGGCTTGGACTTCCAGCAAGCATGCGTGAGCGTGTTTGACAGGAGCGAATGGAGACAAACGGTTTTTAGGACTTGACGTGCTATTGGAGTGTAAGCAAGGTAACATTTGTGAGGGATTCAGGGAAACCGGCAAGCTGGACTCGAGTCCTGGAGATGGGAAGTACAGTGTCTGCACTCTGAAGGAGGAGTGTTAATGTTGCAGTTTTATAACTGTAGTGTAGGCATGCCTCTGGCAAGACAGTGATGGAGTAAATGATGAAAGTTTTTCTTTTTCGGGCCACCCTACCTTGGTGGGAAACGGCCGATACGTTAATAAAAAAAATAGCATTTACAGATAATCAAATTTAACCAGTATCCAGTCTACGTGTTGTGTTACTGAGTGCTGGAAAATAAGTTGTGGCAAGTAATCAATTTACAATTTACGTAAATATTTACATCCGATTAGAAAACGGATTTTTTTTATCAAAGCAGCTGCAGTGTTATCCATATTTTTGGGCTTTTATCCATATAGAATACCTAAATATGTTATATCAAGAAGCTTGTACAAGCACGGATATGGTAATATTGACGGAATAGAACACGCATGTATATACAAGACATTCTTATGTTCTTATTACGAACACTTGTCTACCTGCCTGCAAGCCTGGCTGTAGCACGGTAACAACTTAGGAATGAGCAAAAAGGCAGCAGAGAGAATAATTGTATTCCCTTCACCAAATAATCTCGTATGTATGATATATACAGCCTGTGTACAATATATACAGGTATCTACAATGAGAGAACTGCAGGCACAAAACACGGCGAGAACCGTAGCGACCAGACGTGAAGGTAAGTCTGACAAAGATGATTAACAAGTGTTCCACATCGGTTTACAATTTTGGCGGTCTTGTGATTGGTTGGTTGAACCGAGGCACTTGCATAACGACGGAGCCCCTACTCGTTAAACCTGTAGCACCTGGTTCACTGGTCGGGAGACATGCCTATATGGGTGTCTGACATACCCCGAATAAAGTGTAACATACTCTTAGCATGCCACAATAATTATTTAAAATGTTTCCCATGCTGGCTTAATCAATCAATCCTTAATCAATCCTAATGGATTGATAAAGGATTGATGAAAGTTTCTTTTAGTAAATCTCTTCAAGGTGCCAATGTGTGGCCACGTTCCCAGAAGAGATATTTCTTGTATTGTGTCCGTATATTCTGCTGCAGACCTCGAGGAAGAGTTTCAGCCTTGGGTTAATGTTTGAGTCTTGTATCCTACACACACAGTTTGGATATTTTGAATGTTGTGCTTATTTCAACATTTTTGTGTGTTGGAGGGGAGAGTGATGTCTAGAATCTGAGTTTGTGATCATTCTTAAATCAGAATTCTGTCGATCTTCCATTGGTAAATACGATAAGTGTTGTAAGAATAGCTTAGAGAGTAGCACATAGTGAGGATGCATGGAGTACATTGGCTTACTAATGTGTTGCATGGGGGTATTGAATTAAAATTTGCTAACAACGTATATACATGGGAATTTTTCCCTCCTGTCTTCCTATGGGTGTATTATTTATGTTTTGGTTCAAATATTTTTTAGTTTTGTTCCTTAACACTGTATAGAATGCTTTATTATTTATTTTCATTTTGTTAGTTGTTAGCCAACTAGATAGTCGTTTTGGCAAGGACCTGCCTCGCATGGGCCAGTAGGCCTTCTGCAGTGTTTCTCCATTCTTATGTTCTTATACCTTTCGAAACTGAACAATAACTGTGTTGTTGAGTTCAGCCGAATCTGAGATAAAATTAGTAACTTAAAAAACTTGCTTTAAGGTCAGTGATGTAAATGAAGAATAGAAGAGGGTTTAGAAAAGTGTTATGAGGCTTCATTATGTTGAGCTGTAGAGTTGATAGATAAGACACACAGGCAACATTAGGCAAACCATACCCCCGGCCGGGATTGAACCCGCGGTCATAGAGTCTCAAAACTCCAGCCCGTCGCGTTAGCCACTAGACCAGCTAGCCACAATAAGATTCATCCAACTAGGTATATTTCTACACCATAGGAAGGTTAGCACAGGCACCACTGTGACCACAAATGCAAGTTCGTCGCGGCCACGCTAGCTGGAGATTCGTCTGTAAAAACTTGCATTTGTGGTCACAGTGGAGCCTGTGCTAACCTTCCTATGGTGTAGAAATATACCTAGTTGGATGAATCTTATTGTGGCTAGCTGGTCTAGTGGCTAACGCGACGGGCTGGAGTTTTGAGACTCTATGACCGCGGGTTCAATCCCGGCCGGGGTATGGTTTGTTTGCAATCGTGTCATTACGATTTCTTGAGTAACATTAGGCAACTTTATTCCGAAACGTTTCGCCTACACAGTAGGCTTCTTCAGTCGCGTACAGAAAGTCGAGTTGTTGAAACACAGCCATTAATGGTCACAAGCTGGCGTCTTTTGTTGAGGTAAGACCACGAATGGCGGGGTTCACTGGATCAAAGGTTTTTACTCTGATCGATAAAAAGGCCTATAGGATGCCTATTATTTTCCATGAGTGAATAGACTGAAGTGAACTTCTAAATTATAGCATCATTGGCGCTGCTTAGTGTTTTGAAACACAACTAGTCAGGGTTTGGGACGGTCTCTTCGGTTACGAATCAGTGCAAATGTTTATGTAGTTTTATTCCAGAATTTGTACTTAAAGGAATGTTGGAAATTTACCTGTAAATATTGACTTGTGTTCGTCAGCACTTTCATAGTGAAGTAACTCATGCTAGTACCCGCTCCATCCTAGGCGGTGCCTAGTACCCGCTCCATCCTAGGCGGTGCCTAGTACCCGCTCCATTATAGACAGTGCCTAGTACCCGCTCCATTATAGGCAGTGCCTAGTACCCGCTCCATTATAGGCAGTGCCTAGTACCCGCCCCGCCACAGGCAGTGCCTAGTACCTTCCCCGCCACAGGCAGTGCCTAGTACCCGCCCCGCCACAGGTAGTGCCTAGTACCTTCCCCGCCACAGGCAGTGCCTAGTATCCCCCCTGCCACATGCAGTGCCTAGTACCCGCCCCGACATTGGCAGTGCCTAGTACCCGTCCCGTCACAGGCAGTGCCTAGTACCCGTCCCGTCACAGGCAGTGCCTAGTACCCGTCCAGTCACAGGCAGTGCCTAGTACCCGTCCCGTCACAGGCAGTGCCTAGTACCAGCCCCGTCATAGGCAGTGCCTAGTACCCGTCCCGTCACAGGCAGTGCCTAGTACCAGCCCCGTCATAGACAGTGCCTAGTACCCGTCCCGTCACAGGCAGTGCCTAGTACCAGCCCCGTCATAGACAGTGCCTAGTACCCGTCCCGTCACAGGCAATGCCTAGCACCCGTTCCGTCACAGGCAGTGCCTAGTACCCGTCCCGTTACAGGCAGTGCCTAGTACCCGTCCCGTCACAGGCAGTGCCTAGTACCCGTCCCATCACAGGCAGTGCCTAGTACCCGTCCCGTCACAGGCAGCGCCTAGTACCAGCCCCGTCATAGGCAGTGCCTAGTACCCGTCCCGTCACAGGCAATGCCTAGTACCAGCCCCGTCATAGGCAGTGCCTAGTACCCGTCCCGTCACAGGCAGTGCCTAGTACCAGCCCCGTCATAGACAGTGCCTAGTACCCGTCCCGTCACAGGCAGTGCCTAGTACCCGTCCCGTCACAGGCAGTGCCTAGTACCCGTCCCGTTACAGGCAGTGCCTGGTACCCGTCCCGTCACAGGCAGTGCCTAGTACCCGTCCCATCACAGGCAGTGCCTAGTACCCGTCCCGTCACAGGCAGTGCCTAGTACCCGTCCCGCCACAGGCAGCGCCTAGTACCAGCCCCGTCATAGGCAGTGCCTAGTACCCGTCCCGTCACAGGCAGTGCCTAGTACCAGCCCCGTCATAGGCAGTGCCTAGTACCCGTCCCGTCACAGGCAATGCCTAGTACCAGCCCCGTCATAGGCAGTGTCTAGTACCCGTCCCGTCACAGGCAGTGCATAGTACCAGCCCCGTCATAGGCAGTGCCTAGTACCCGTCCCGTCACAGGCAGTGCCTAGTACCAGCCCCGTCATAGGCAGTGCCTAGTACCCGTCCCGTCACAGGCAGTGCCTAGTGTCCGTCCCGTCACAGGCAGTGCCTAGTACACGCTCCGTTCTTGCAACTAATTTTGCGCTCTCCTCCACTTACTTGGATCAACCCTGATTGCCTCTCCTACTGGTTAAAGTTCTTTTATTATTATTATTATAATCAAAAAAGAAGCGCTAAGCCACAAGGGCTATACAGCGCTGCAGGGTAGGGAAGGAAGCACGGGGATTGGATGGCAGAAGGGAGGGGGGGTGATCAGCAGGTTACAGAAAACAGCGGGGCAGGGGATAGTACGGGGGTAGAGGGTAGCAAGAGATTGAAGTAGAAAGGGCTGAAAGTATCAGAATTTGTGAAGTAAGTCAGTCGTTGTCAAAAAGTCAATGAGAGAGTCCGGATGAAAGGTGGGTCCATCAGCGAGAAGGGAAGGTAAAGAGAGAGCAGCGGAGCGAAGACGACGACAGAGGTAAATTCTGCGTGCTCGTTGATAAAGTGGGCAGTCCAACAGAATGTGGCTGACTGATAATGGAGCTTGGCAATTCTCACAGAGAGGAACAAGACGCCTCTCCATGAGATATCCATGAGTAAGACGAGTATGGCCAATGCGAAGACGGGAGAGAGTAGTCTCCCAGCCCGACACTGGTGATAAGAAGACGGCCAGTAACCTATACTCGGTTTAATAGACTGAAGTTTGTTGCCGAGCATAGTAGACCAACGTTGTTGCCAACGGGTGTGAAGGTTCCCACCTTCACAGCAAAATAGTCCGTAAATGAAATACCTCTATAAGAAACTGGTAGGTCATGTACTGCTGACCGCGCAGCAGTGTCTGCCTGTTCATTGCCCTGTACGTCAACATGACCAGGGACCCAACAAAAAACAATATCTTTATGCTTGGTAAAGATGCGGCGTAGCCAAAGTTGGATACGGAGGACTAAGGGGTGAGGTGTATCAAATTTTTGTATAGCCTGTAAAGCACTAAGGGAGTCTGAGACAACCACAAATGATGACACAGGCATAGATGCAATATGGATAAGTGCTGTAAGGATGGCATATAATTCAGCAGTAAAAATACTAGCCGAAGATAGTAAATGCCCTTGTACGACGCTGTCCAGAAACACTGCTGTGAATCCTACGCCGTCAGAAGACTTCGAGCCATCTGTGTACACAGCAATGGCATGAGAATGAGAGTGAAAGTGGTCAAGAAAAAGAGAGCGGGAAGCGACCGTAGACAGTTGGGCTTTCGAGCAAGGGAGGGAGAAAGAACAGACTCGAACAGCTGGAACTTCCCAGGGGGGTAGGGAAAAGTGAGATGCTACATGTACATAGAAAGGTGGTAGTTGAAGAGAAGACAAAAGCGAATGAAGGCGAAGAGAGAAGGGACGGAGTAAACAGGGGCGGCGAACAAATAAAGAATGTCTACTAATATCAGTGACCATTCTATAAATGGAAGGATTGCGGAGATCATGAGAGCGTACATAGTAGCGCAGGCAATGGGCATCACGGCGATCGATAAGGATGGAACGTTCGCTTCTGCATAGAGGCTTTCGACAGGGGAAGAGCGAAAAGCACCAAGGCATGAACGTAATCCTTGGTGATGAATGGGGTTAAGGCTAGAGAGAGTAGCAGGAGATGCCGCTGAATAGATCTGGTCACCATAATCAAGTTTCGATAAAATAAGGGTGGAATGTAGGCGAAGGAGGGTTCGACGATCAGCTCCCCACGAAAGATGAGCAAGGGTTTTAAGAAGGTTCAGCCGGCTGTGACAAGTTGCCTTCAGAGAGGTAATGTGAGGTTTCCAGGATAACCTACGATCAAAGAGGAGGCCCAGAAACTTGACTGTATCACGTTCAGGGATACGGGAGCCATAGAGGTACAAAGGATGATCGGAGATGACAGAGCGTCTAGTGAAAGTGATTTGGTGGGTTTTAGTGCTGGAAAATTTAAACCCACGTGTGGTGGCCCAATTGGAAACACGGTCGACTGCATGTTGGAGAGAAACTGTAAGGAGGTGACAGTCAGCGCCTGCACAGGCAATAGCGAAGTCATCAACATAGAGTGATGACCAAATATTTGATGGAAGACTAGAGGCCAAATCATTAATAGCAAGGAGAAAAAGTGTTGTGCTCAGAACACATCCCTGGGGGACACCTTCAGCTTGGATAAAGTCCGGGGAGAGCACATTATTAACCCGAACACGGAAATGCCTGTCAGTTAAAAAGTTCTTAAGGAAGGATGGTAGATTGCCTCGAAGGCCCTAGGAGTGGGCTTGGGCTAAAATATTATACCTCCAAGTTGTGTCATATGCCTTCTCAAGGTCAAAAAGTATGGCAATAACTGAGTGGTTATTCGCAAAGGCATTACGAATATACGTATCCAAGCGTAGTAAGGGGTCTATGGTAGAACGTCCCTTACGAAAGCCATATTGACGAGTGGAGAGACTGTTGTGTGTCTCTAAATACCACACTAAACGTCTATTTACTAGGCGTTCCATTACTTTGCAAACTGCACTGGTAAGAGCAATGGGACGATAGTGGGAGGTTTCATGTCCCGTAGTGCCTGGTTTGCGGAAAGGGAGAACAATGGCGGATTTCCACAGCTGTGGAAGAACTCCTTGTGACCAAATAAGATTGTAAAGGCGTAATAGGACTGCAAGGGCTGACTGATGTAAATGTTGTAGCATACGAATATGAATGTCGTCGGGCCCGGCTGCCGATGATCGACAAGCTGAGAGTGTTGCCTCCAGTTCTTGAAGTGTAAAAGGCACATTATACTGTTCTTCTCTGAGAGAAGAAAAGTCCAAGGGTGCTATCTCTCTGGCAGACTTTGAGGAAAGAAATGAGGGGCATAGATGGAGTCCCTGAGAAATACGGACCAGATGATTGCCAATTTCATTGGCAACATCTAGTTGGTTTGCTATATCAACACCGGCAACCCGCAGAACAGGAGCCGGGTCAGGAGAATATTTACCACTCAGTTTTCGTACTTTTTTCCAGACTGCACTCATAGAGGAAGCAGAGGTGATGGTGGAGACATAATCTCGCCAGCAAGTGCGTTTAGCGTCACGGATGACACGGCGAGCGATCGCACGCTTCTGTTTAAAATCAAGGAGTCGCTCTGTGGTTCTATTGTACCGGTGCCTGCCCCATGCAGCGCTGTTTCAAACGTACTGCACGAGCACAAGCAGGAGACCACCAAGGCACGCATTTCTGAGAATGCCTGCCCGAAGTTTGGGGTATAGAATGAGAAGCTGTGGTGAAAACGGAGGACGAGAAGAGTGTAAAAAGCTCATCGATGGAGGACGAAGAAGGAACCTCTTTAAAAACAGTTAGGTGTGAGTAAAGGTTCCAATTTGCCCGATTAAATTGCCAGCGTGGGTGCGAAGAGGTGGCGAATATGAAGGGGAAGTAAGAATGATTGGGAAATGATCACTGTCATGTAAGTCCGGGAGAACAGACCAAGTGAAGTCTAATGCGGCGGAGGAAGAGCAGATTGAGAGATCGATGCAAGAGAGAGTATGAGTCCGAGGATCAAAATGGGTGTGAGTACCTGTATTTAAAACATGGAGGGGGTGGGTGGCAAGAAAAGCCTCTAACTGAATTTCACGGGAATCACAGTGAGAACCCCCCCCCAGAGGAAATGGTGGGCATTAAAATCACCAAGTAACAGAATCGGTGGCGGTAATGATGAAACAAGGGAAGGCAAAATCCGGAATAGATAATGCCCGAGAAGGAGAGAGATATAAAGAACAGAGCGTATACCACCTATGTAAGTGGATACGGGCTGCTGTGTAATGCAGCGAAGTATGAACAAATAGCTGATGGTACGGAATATCAGTGCGGAGAAGAAGGGCACTTTCATTAAGGTCCCATCAGAAAAGGATCTGAAGAATACAATAATTATAGCCTGAGATGTGAGAAATAACAGCAGAGTGTAATTTTGGTTCCTGTAAGCAAACACCAACAGGGGCAAACTGGGAGAGTAACATCTGAAGCTCACCCCGATTACCCCTGAGGCCGCGTATATTCCACTGTAAATAGGCCATGATTGGCAATGATAAAGATACTTGAAATCCGCAGGTAAGGGTTCCTACGGACTAGAAGGGTTAGAAAAGTCCACATGCGGAGGCAGTGGAAAATGTTCAAGCAGCGAAGGAACGGTGCACTGTGAAGAAAGGAGTTGCGCAGATGGAGCAGAGGAGAGAGAAAGAGCAGAAGGTGTATCAGTGTCCATTGATGGTTTGGTCTCTGCAATATATTCAGAGATTGCTTCAAGTGTTTCGAAATTCAGAGATGTCGTATGGGAGACAATATTGGGAATGGTAGGGGGAGGATGAGTAAAGATTGGAACTGTATTGGACTGTACCAAGGTAGGGGGGGGCGAAAGGGTGGAGGGAACTGGAGAAGCGTGGCAGGGGACAGAAGAGGCAGGAACCTGGGAGGTGGCAGAAGAGGAAGAAACTTGGGAGGGAACAGGGGAGGAAGGTACATTACGAGGAGGAGGGTGATCCTCTGCACTTGTAACTGAGCCAGTGAGAGGGGAAGAACTAGGGACAGAGACAGGGAGGGTAAAATGAGGAGGTGGAAGATGGGTAGGAGGTGTTACCGGACCTTTTTTTTGACTTTGAGAAGTAGAGGGACGATTGGAGGAGGTGTCGTACGAGGTCTCGTCGATACTGAGGCTTGTGAGAGAGAACTCGAAGAAGCGAGATTAGACTGAGGCGTTGAAGTAGGGACGTCTGAGCCGAGGACAGCAAAAGGATTAGATACAGGAGTGATTATGGAGAGGTAACCACAGAGGTGGGTGTAGAAGATGGGATACCAGAAGTGGTGGGGACGTTTTGAAACACGGGAATAAGAAACACGTGGGAGTCTCCCTTGGAGGCAGAGATGAGAAACTGCCATGGCATAAGGGAGACCTTCTGTCTCTTTGAGGTAACGGATTTCCCGCTCGTTTAAATAGACCTGACAACGGCGAGAGTACGAAGGGTGAGCCTCATGACAGTTAAGGCAAGAGGGAGATCGATTGCAAGACGTATTAGAATGGTCATCGGCACCACAGACTGGGCATTCGGCGATAGATCTGCAATATTTCGCTGGATGGCCAAATCGCCAGCAATTTCTACACTGTTGTGGTGTAGGGATCACCTTTCGAACTTGTAACCGATGTCCTGCTATATAAACTGAGGATGGGAGTTCTCGGCTGTCAAAAGTTAAACGAGCCACATTGCTAGGGTATCGTCTCCGCCCACGGGCAGGAAGAACGTAAGTGTCTACCTTGAGGATTGGGAGATCCTGGAGTTCCAGCTGTTCTAGAATGTCAGTGCCACATGTCTGGAAATTTTGTTGAACTATGGTATGGGGCAGAATGACGGTACCACTACAAGAATTGAGGGAATGATGTTTTTCAAGAGTGACAGGAACAGTATCGATATGGGAAAGACGAGAGAGCTCATGAGCCTGGGTAGCATTCTGTACGGTAATGATGCGCGTACCGCTCTTAAGAGCATGAAAAGAAATATCTTTACCAACATGGCATAGGAGTGCCTTGCCAATACTGTGGTCAGATAGATAGGCAGTAGAGGAAGTTGGTCATAAAGTGAAGAATTTAGTCCACTGTTCAGTGTGAAACTGAGCGTGGAAAGGTAGTGAAGGACGTGTCAATCGTTTCTGAGAAGAACGAGAAGGTGGAGAAGTATCATCAGCAGGTAATTGTCGTTGGCGTTTAGGCGTGGGACCAGAGTTGGTCCGACGTGGAACGGGTCGGCGATTTGAAAATTGCCGCACCGTAGAGGGAGAGGCCGGAAGCATAGTCAGAGGAGAGCGAAGCTCCGATAAATCGAAGGAGTCAGTCGAGGCCTCAGTACCTGAAGCGGGTGAGGAAATAGCACCGGCAATAGGTACAGAGGCATGAGGAATGTCTGAAGAGTGGTCCAAAGACGAGGCGGGGTCAGAACGGGGTGCGGTATCAAGAAGGGGCCCGGGGGTACCAGGTTCATGGACTAGGGCTGCCATGGTTAGGTTACTTCTTTCTTTTTGTTTTTAAGAAAAAAAAAAGAAGAAAAGAAAATAAAAATAAAAAAAGAAAAAAAAGGGGGGACCGG
Source organism: Cherax quadricarinatus (assembly GCF_026875155.1). Classification (NCBI taxonomy): domain Eukaryota; kingdom Metazoa; phylum Arthropoda; class Malacostraca; order Decapoda; family Parastacidae; genus Cherax; species Cherax quadricarinatus. The sequence goes on along the minus strand of NC_069443.1, from coordinate 27,073,354 downwards.
GGAGGGATAGGTCCTAGAAGGAATGAAAGGGCCAGAAATCTCCCTCCGCGCCCAAGAGGACCTCAGCACCGCAAGTAGCGCAGATGCAGCATGGAACCCGTGCCATACCCTACCCATCATGCTAGTAAACTAACAATCCGGGATAGCAACCTCACATCTGCTGAGCTACCTCGGTGGACAAAAGAGAGGGCGGCCGGATATCCGCCACAAAGCATACCTCCTTCGGCCACCACCCCCGGAATCCGAAAGGTGGCTTCCAGAGATCGCCCGAAAGACACCCAAAGCTACTCCGGGATACCGGAGAGGGATCGGGACATCCCCAGGCGATCCAGATTCCACGGCAAACTACGCCACCGCTAAGAACCTCAACGGAATGGGATGGACCCCGGTATCCTTTCCTCTACCTAGGAACTAGCACGCCTGTGGGAGAAATCCCAAAGGACAAAAAGAGGAAGGGCAAAAGGGAGGGGTGGGGAGGGGGAGGAGGAAAGGAAAAAGGGGAGGATGGGGAGGATGGGATAGGGGAGGGGAGATTGGGGGGTAATTAGGTTCGGTCTGAGGAAGAAGACCGATAGGTCTAATTCCTCAGACCAAGAGCCTCTTCACCACGCCAAGGAGCCCCCCTTGAAGAGGAAAGTTCTTTTATGAATATAATAATCTTAAGGAAATAATTGTTTTATGATTATAATAATCTTGTATAGTAACAGATTATTATATATCCTGGGGGAGAGCTAAATCCGTAAGGGCCAAATATCGCCTGAGGAAGGGAAGGTAATCAGTTTTTTCCCAGCATGATTGATATACTTATCAGCATCATACCTATGATGTATACCTGGAGTCTACCTGGAGGGCATTCCGGGGATAAACGCCCCCCGCGGCCCGGTCCATGACCAGGTCTCCTAGTGGATCAGGGCCTGATCAACGAGGCTGTTACTGCTGGCCGCACGTAGTCCAACGTATGAACCACAGACCGGCTGATCTGGCACTGACTTTAAGTATCTGTCCAGCTGCCTCTTGAAGACAACCTGAGGTACATTGGTAATTCCCCTTATTGTTGAGAATCTTAAGAATTTTCTTGTTATAGCCAGTGGATTTTTCCCTGTGACCTCTCTCTCTCTCTCTCTCTCTTACATCAAAATTTTATGCTCTGCAGTTTATTACATCATTTCCTCTGTATACCTTCTTCCTACTGCTTTGTTTACGAGTTGTATCATATTTTTAAGGTGCTAGTTCCTGCATGCAGTGATCTGTTGTCCAGTAGTTGCAACAGCACAGTCTTCGGCTCACAGTAATCGCTACGTCATACGAGAAAGTTCAGAGCATACACACAATTCCCAGTTGGCTCAGACATTAGAAATACTTTTTTTTTTTTTTATCACAATTCAATTGCCAGAATTATCTTGGGGTTTACTATCATAATAGGGCTAGCGACCACTTCAGTCGTCATAAGATGGAACTATTCGTAGTAATGAAAGTATACAGTACCGATAAAATTAATGAATAATGCACATACGTTATTGCACTTGTGTACCTTTAGCGGCGAAACAATTCGCCCGTACAAGAGACTGCTGTACAAGGAAATAGTTTCAGAAATAAAGATACCCAATTAATGCACATATTTCTTATTCATCGGATAGAGTTATTAACATGCAAGTCAACATGTGAGTCACAGTGGGTTTATGTTAATAATAATAATAATAATAATAATAATAATATGTTTATTTCTACAAGTATAAAATGTACAGGCCTAGCTGACATCATTAACATACTCCTATATAGAAAATCCCTTGTTATGCAGAGCATTTCTTTCAAATTAGGTCAGTTTTGTCCCAGGGTACGACCCACACTAGTCAACTAACACCCAGTTTTGTCCCAGGGTACGACCCACACCAGTCAACTAACACCCAGTTTTGTCCCAGGGTACGACCCACACCAATCAACTAACACCCAGTTTTGTCCCAGGGTACGACCCACACCAGTCAACTAACACCCAGGTACCCATTTTACTGATGTGTGATCAGGGACAGCAGGTGTCTTATGGAAACACGTCCCTAACGTTTTCCATCCGTACCGGGGAATGTTATGTTCTGCAGACGACTGATATATTCAGTAGTGTCAGCTTCTAACAACGATTCACTCGAGGTAGACGACAAAGACACAAAAAACAACGCAACCCATTATGATAACATTTCACTCAACGTAGACGACAAACACAAAACAGAGCAACCCATTATGATAACATTTCACTCAACGTAGACGACAAACACAAAACAGAGCAACCCATTATGATAACATTTCACTCAAGGTAGACGACAAAGACACGAAATAATGTAAGCCTTTTATATAACAACGTTTCCTCAGGGTAGACCATTACCACGTTAATCAAGGCATACGATGTGTCACGTGTGGCATCCGCTTGTCGGTTCATGTGTCTCCAACAACACACACCCCTCAAGGAAGGTTCCTTGATGTTGGTGAGGGGCTCTTGATTTAGGGAATTGGATCTGTGCTCCAGTTCCCCGAATTAAGCCTGAATGCCTTCCACATCCCCCCCCCAGGCGCTGTATAATCCTCCGGGTTTAGCGCTTCCCCCTTGATTATAATAATAATAATCCAACAACACACATTGGTTTGGTGTTAAAATACTACCCTCGAATATGTTATTCAAGAGAGGCAATACAATCAATAAGAATTAATACCTCAAAGGGCCAGACGTACAAGATGATCTGCTCCACTCAGCAAAAATCCATTATATAATACAATACAATACAGGGCTCTGGTGGCCTGGTGGTTAACGCTCTCGCTTCACACGGCGAGGACCTGGGTTCGATTCCCAGCCAGAGTAGAAACATTGGACGTGTTTCTTTCCACCTGTTGTCTATGTTCCCCATCAGTAAAATGGGTACCTGTGTGTTAGTCGACTGGTGTGGGTCGCATCCTGGGACACTGACCTAAGGAGGCCTGGTCACAGACCGGGCCGCGGGGGCGTTGACCCCCGGAACTATCTCCAGAAACTCCAGATACAATTTTCATCTCTCCACGAGGTAAACAATAACGTGGTTTACATGTAATACAACTTTAGGTACAAAATAAAGTCACTAGTATACACAGCTGCTTTAACTCTGGCAACTTCATCACTTTTATTCCTTCGAAATAATGGCTTTATATTTTTATTTAAATTTGGATATAAAAGCTCATGGGCGTAAAATAATCCATAGTATAATACTATATTAAAAATATTTTTTATATTAATAATTTTATTGCACTGTAATTATTATTATTATTATTATTATTATTATTATTATTATTATTATTATTATTATTCACACAAACTTGCTGCTGCCATAAATAAAAATGATATAATTTTTACATCGGGACATCAAAAGAAGGTATTATTTATTTAAGCGGATAAATAAATACAACGAGAGATGTGAAAATGTAATATAATTTTTTTAAAGGGGGGGTTGACCGGTAAGCCAGTGGAAGGACTCGGTCAGATGACTGAAAGCTCCTCTGGCGGGTCATTTGACTGAGACCAGTTTCACAAAACACTTGTCCTGTTTCCTGAGGAGTTTTACCTAATCTAATGTAAACGAAGTGAAATATATCCTTACAACGCAGTGAGATATATCCTTACAACGCAGTGAGATATATCCTTACAACGCAGTGAGATATATCCTTACAACGCAGTGAGATATATCCTTACAACGCAGTAAGATATATCCTTACAACGCAGTGAGATATATCCTTACAACGCAGTGAGATATATCCTTACAACGCAGTGAGATATATCCTTACAACGCAGTGAGATATATCCTTACAATGCAGTTAGATATATCGCGAAAATGCAGCGAAATATATCGTGAAAATGCAGTGAGATATATCCTTACAATGCGGTGAGATATATCATGAAAATACAGTGAGATATATCATGAAAATACAGTGAGATACATCATGAAAATACAGTGAGATATATCATGAAAATACAGTGAGATATATCATGAAAATACAGTGAGATACATCATGAAAATACAGTGAGATATATCATGAAAATACAGTGAGATATATGAAAATATTGAGATATATAATGAAAATACAGTGAGATATCATGAAAATACAGTGAGATATATGAAAATAGTGAGATATATAACGAAAATACAGTGAGATATATCAGGAAAATACAGTGAGATATTTCGTGCAAATGCAGTGAGATATATCATGAAAAATGCAGTGAAATATACCTTAAAAATGCACTGAATGACAAAACCCGAAAGTAGACAGAGAAAACAGGTGAATACATAGACAAACACCAGAAAATATGAGCGACTCGTCCTCAGGAATAACCTTATCCATGTCCCCGTGGAGGCAGCCCCGCACACTTCATCAATAATAACCATAAACATATAAGAGAAATATCGTCGGCTCGAGTCATCTGTTTGTGTATGCAGGAAGCATCAAAATTGAATTCCTCACGCGCAATTTATTTTCGGTAAAGTTTCACTTTAAAAGATTTAATTCGAGTGTAATGAAATTCCAGCGACGGGTCGCCCAGCGTCGCTCGATTGATTCCAAGGAAAGTGATGTCATTCTGAGAGAAGCTGCTGAAGTCTGACTTTGTTAATGCAGGCAGAAGTAAAATTCCGCTTGTGGTTTGCTTTCAAGGAGAAAGAGGAAGAGGAAGAGGGCTGGGAGGAGAGAAGTAGATGTCTTGATTCAAGAGACTGGATCTACTGCACCCTCCTGATTGTCTCCCAGGACAATATGTCTAGGAAGTATATGACCCCTACTGATGTAGCGCTCCATAATAAATATACTACTACAACAACAACTACTACTACTACTACTACAACTACTACTGCTATTACTACTACTACTAATAATAATATGCTTGGAGAGGCAGACAAACTAAGTAGAGGCTAACAAATGCTCTCTCCACATTAGAGCTCCGAACAAAAGTTCGTAAAATAGGTTATAGACTCAATTAACTAGACTAGTTTGGGTCACCCAGCGCCCTCTACCTCAACGCAAGAGGAGTAACACAGTGTAGATCAGCTTAAATATCAGCGCAGATTTGAAGCCACTCAGAAGATGTATTCACAAATTATTTTAACTAATTCTCCAATTTAAGTAAAAAAATGCAAATTGTTCGCTCTCCAGGAGCTCTGTCAAGCCGGTAACGGCTTGACAGAGCTCCTGGAGAGCGAAACGTTGCCACAATAAAATGTCGCATTAGTTGCACACGTGTTCTTTTACCTAAGATTTAAAGGTATTCCATCAGAAATACCTAATTAAAACATTTAAAAAATCTGTGTAAATATTAGTCACATAGAATTATGTGCTGATGTACGTCTAGTAAATTACCCGGGTGAGTAAGAGACAAGAGCGATAATTTATCATTATTGACAAGACTGCTGCACACGTGTCTTACTCAGCTGTTGTTTCTCGATATTGTATACCAATACTTTTACTAAATTAATTATAATAGACCAATTAGACCACCAACAAGACTCATGAAATAGTAATGACACGATTGCAAAAAAAACATACCGAGGTGGGGTTAGAACCCGCTATCAGAGTCTCAAAACTCTGGAGTTTTGAGACTGATCGCGGGTTCTAACCCCGCCCGTGGTGTTTTTTTGTTTTTCACCAACAAGACTTCGTCATAAAAAATTGATGAATTTGTCACATATGGAACATAAGAACTATAATAAACACGATGAATTAGACACATATGTAACATAAGAACATAAAGGAGGAACACTGCAGCAGCCTTACTGGCCCATACTCGGCAGATCCTTGTCAAATTCAAACTCAATAACAAAAATATTAGCCCAAACAATTATCATTGTTACCCAAAAAATAATCTTTGATAACCCTATTAACCGAGTATCTTAACTTTGTGGACGTTTCGCCATCCAGTGGCTTTATCAATATAATACCTGGACATAACATGATGACTCGACAAAGATACCCAGATGTTGCATAGGTGCCTAATTTATCATATTGTCGGTTCTGAATATTAATGATATAATGGAGAAAACTTTTATTCAAGAATTAATACGTATTTCACAGGGCCACAATGGTGGTAAAGATGAGGAAGGGAAGGAGTGAAGTAAGGTGTAGTAGTGAATAAAGGTTGTGGGAATTGTGGACAGGAAGACAGAGGCAAGGAAGTGTTACTGGTCTCAACACTTTGTGTGCTGAATGAGCGAGTTACTTTCTCACATAGTCACCAGTGGATTAATGTTCATATGTTTTGGTGCTTTAATATAACACCAGAGAAAGGTTTAGAAACTATCAATAAGGGCAGGTTCTGAAACTAGCATCACAGGTAGGTTCAGAAATTAACGCCAGAAATTCAAAACCTAATGTCACCCGCTCTACATTTCCTGCACATTCTTTTCTTCCTTTCTCCTCTTTTGTGTGTGGTGTGTGTTTGTGTACGTACTCATCTGTATGTAGTTGCACCTGTCGCATTTCATCTCCTGACTCCACCTTTCCGCTGGCCGCTACTGGGTCTCCTGGCTACGTGAACCTTCCGTCAATTCTGTATCAATCCTGCCTCTACCACTTTAACTTCTAGGTCGTTCTACTTCATGATCACTATGTCTGAAGAAGTATTATATAATATTCCTGTGACTGTGGCGTTTTTAACATCCAGTTGTGCCCTTATGTACCCGATTCCTGCCTCTCTAACAGTGTGTCGCTGTCCACGCAATCAATTCCTCTCCGTATTTTATACGTTGCCATCATGTCATTCCCGCATATTCATTTCTGGCTCTTCTGTTTACTTGTTTTCTTGCATTATTTGCCTCCATATCTTTTTATCATGTTCTAGTGTTTTTAGCCTTATAGTTTTTGCGCCTCTGGGCTCAGTTTGTTATTGAGGCCGCTTCTTTTGCTCCTGGGTATCAGTTTCTCCTCTTCCTCCTAGCACTCTCAGCCTACATACTCCATCATCTCATTCACTGTCTTCCCATCCAGTTTCCTTTCTCACTGCACCTCATTCAAGAATTGCCTCATGTCTGTGTAGTCTCCTCTTGTGAAGTTTAGTTTCTCTCGTCCCCCCTGTGTCATCTATCTCCTTTTATTTCTTCTCCCTCTCTTTCTCCCGTCTCTGTCCTCCTCTGCTTCCCTTACCTTAGTGTGTGACTCGTAAATGGTCCATGACGGACCGAAACGTCGTCATAAATTTCTTACTTCTAAGTGGTGGTGGTTTGTGTATTTCTCCAGGTTGATCTCCACTAGATGTTCGAAACTCTTGACTGTGTGATCACTGGCACCAAGTAGAGCACCCGTAATCAATATTGCTTAAGTCAGAATCGCTCAAGGTAAATATAAGTTCCAGCCTTGCTCTCTCTCTCTCTCTCTCTCTCTGGTTATGTTCCTGACATGTTGGTTCAAGAAGTTTTCCATTACCACCTCTGGCATCAGCATTTCTGATCTCTCGTGTGGCTCCAGGTTCTCCCAGTCTATTTTCTCGCTTAAAAAGTCTTTCATGGTCAGCAGTATTGCATTGCTGATGTAGGCTCTTCTGGTCACATGCGCTATTGTGTGCACTGTCGCTCTGTTGTTATTGTGTGTTAGTTACCATTTTGTCTAAGGCACTTGTCACGAAGACACTTGGGCTGTTTGTTTTGTGGTGTGCGTGTGTGTGTTTGTACTCACCTATTTGTGGTTGCAAGAGTCGAGTCTTAGCTCCTGGCCCCGCCTCTTCACTGGTTGCTACTGGGTCCTCTCTCTCTCTGCTCCACGAGCTTTATCAAACCTCGTCTTAAAACTATGCATGTTTCCCTCCTCCACTACGTCACTTTCTAGGCTATTCCACTGCCTGACAACTCTGTGACTGAAGAAATACTTCCTAACATCCCTTTGACTCATCTGACTCTTCAACTTCCAATTGTGACCCATTGTTTCTGTGTCCCCTCTCTGGAACATCCTATCTTTGTCCACCTTGTCTATTCTGCGCAGTATTTTATATGTCGTTATCATTTCTCCCCTGACCCTCCTGTCCTCCAGTGTCGTCAGGACGATTTCCCTTAACCTTTCTTCATAGGACATTCCCCTTAGCTCTGGAACTAACCTTGTCGCAAACCTTTGCATTTTTTTCTAATTTCTTGACGTGCTTGATCAAGTGCGGGTTCCAAACAGGTGCTGCATACTCCAATATAGGCCTGACGTACACGGTGTACAATGTCTTGAACGATTCCTTACTAAGGTATCGGAACGCTGTTCTCAGGTTTGCCAGGCGCCCATATGCTGTGTGTACTCACCTATTTGTACTCACCTATTTGTAGTTGCAGGGGTCGAGTCATAGCTCCTGGCCCCGCCTCTTCACTGATTGCTACTAGGTCCTCTCTCTCCCTGCCCCATGAGCTCTATCATACCTCGCCTTAAAACTATGTATGGTTCCCGCCTCCACTACGTCACTTTCTAGGCTATTCCACGGCCTGACTACTCTATGACTGAAGAAATACTTCCTAACATCCCTTTGATTCATCTGAGTCTTCAACTTCCAATTGTGACCTCTTGTGTCTGTGTCCCATCTCTGAAACATCCCGTCTTTGTCCACCTTGTCTATTCCGCGCAGTATTTTATATGTCGTTATCATGTCTCCCCTGACCCTCCTGTCTCCAGTGTCGTCAGGCCGATTTCCCTTAACCTTCCACCTAAATCATTCCAGTTTTCACCCACTCTGAGACTAGTGGAATACCTCCTCACATCTCTCTGGCTCATCAATTTCTTCAACTTCCACCTGTCTCCTCTTGATCCTGGTTCTTTTAATGTAAACATTTTGTCTCTATTTGCCCAGTCAATTTCCCTTGTGATTTTGTACGTGGTAATCACTTGTTCTGTCTCCTACACGGTCGTCAAGTTCAGATGCAAACTTTTGCATCTTCTCGAGCTTGTTAACAAGCTTTATCAGGTGTATTTATCAGGTGTATTTATCAGGTGTATTTATCAGATGTATTTATCAGATGTATTTATCAGATGTATTTATCAGGTGTATTTATCAGGTGTATTTATCAGGTGTATTTATCAGATGTATTTATCAGATGTATTTATCAGATGTATTTATCAGATGTATTTATCAGATGTATTTATCAGATGTATTTATCAGATGTATTTATCAGGTGTATTTATCAGGTGTATTTATCATATGTGGCTCCATCCTTGGGCTGTATACTTAATGATAGGCTTAACATGTGTCGATAAGGTTCCGAAGGATTTTTTTTTCATTCGTGTTTCTGAACGCTATTCGTACATATGCCGCTGACGCAAATACGGTTTGTATGTATTCCTACAGATACGTTTGTTTTCATATTTTACCCAGGTGTTTTTTCTGATATTTGCAGTTTCTCTCCGGCCATGTTGCACTGTGTCGGGCCTTCAGTTATCTCTAGTTCAGTTGACCTTGTCTGTGTTCAGCTTGAACTCGATTAGGTTGATGACATTAGAGGGTAGAAGGACCAGGGGAGACGTGATAACGAAGTACAAAATATTAGGACGAATAGATAAGGACAAAGACAGGCTGTTTGAGAGACTGAAGTTCAAAACACAGATGAGGAATATCTAGAAAAATTTCTTCAGCATTACTGTAGAAAGAAGTGAACCAATTTGACGAGCGTAGTAGTAGTAGTAGTAGAGGCAGGACCCACGTAGAGAATAGCTTTAAGAATAGGTATGACAGGGCTCACAAGGCCAGGAGAGAGTAAACTCATTAGCGGCCAGACTGAAAAGCGGGGCCAGGAGCTGTGATTCGACCCCTGCAACCACATATATGAGTGTACACACACACACACACACACACACACATCACTCCAGCATGATGAACTATCAACAGCATTCCACCAGGTATCGATCACTGTTTCATTTACTAAGGACCCGGGAGTCAACCCATCCTCATTTTGGAAGAATGTCGAAAAAATTAGCTGATTGAATATGGAATATCGGATCTTTGCTGGGTGGCGTGAGGTCTCTGCTATTTCGAGTCTAACAGTGCAACACTCTGATATCTTTATCGTGGGAACGTTTCAGTCCAACACAGAGAAGAACGGCTGAAAATCAGAAGGAGTTTGAGCCAATCGACTCCAGACTAAGGGACTGATTACCTCAAACTCCCCCCGATCCCCCCCCCCCTCACATTGAACTGAGGAAGCCACCGGTCAGAGAAACATCTCCACAACAAAGATACCCAAGTGTTGCAAATGTGTCTAGATCATCATGCTGTCTGTTCTCTGAACCAGTTATTTACATTCCAGCAGTCTTACCGACATTATTAATATATATATTCGCGGTGAAGCAATGAGCCCATACAAAGCCTTGGTGTGTGTGTGTGTGTGTGTGTGTGTGTGTGTGTGTGTGTGTGTGTTTTATTACGAACACAGGTACTGGTCAAAGTCCTGTCATAGCTGGCCGTAGCAGTCTATTAATAAAACAGGCAACAAATTTTAAAGAATACGCACCAGATGTCTGCTCTAAAGCACCAGCATGATTCCACCACCGACATTATTTACAGTATTTGTAAATAAGTTTCCCAGATTCCGTCATGTGAATAGATAATGATAGAACGAGAACGAGTACTCTGGCTACAGCTCGTGCATCGACACAGTAGAGAGAACTCCAGTGAGGATCCGACTTCCAAGCATGACTGTAGTTATAAAGAATAGCCAGACTGTTGGTCGTCCTCTGGTCCCCTCACTATGATTGTCTGCCGAGCAGAAATTGTAATTAATAGCATTCAGGATGTGGGGTTGCATGTGATGCAAGCACGCCATGTGTATGTACTCATCTATATGTGGTTGCAGAGGTGGGGTTGCGTGTGTTGCAAGCACGCCATATGTACTCACCTATATGTGGTTGCAGAGGTGGGGTTGCGTGTGATGCAAGCACGCCATGTGTATGTACTCACTTATATGTGGTTGCAGAGATGGGGTTGCGTGTGATGCAAGCACGCCATGTGTATGTACTCACCTATATGTGGTTTCAGAGATGGGGTTGCGTGTGATGCAAGCACGCCATATGTACTCACCTATACGTGGTTGCACAGGTCGATTTATAGCTCCTGGCCCCGCTTATGTGTCAGTGTGTGTGTGCCGGGTCCACCACATTGTCTATTCTGTTTTTCAGGAGAGATCATTTGGAGTGTGGGAAAAATAAACATCTGGAGGCATTTTGGAGTAAAAGTCTGGGGGAGGGGGGAAAAATGTTTTTTAAACTAATTTGCCAGTTACAAAGCTCAACTCTACGGGTTAACTATTTTTTATTTTCCTTTAAAAATGCGCCGGCTGAAATAGCTTAATACAAATTAAAAAAGTTTTTGAGTGTGGTATCGCAAAAACTGTCTGCTGCTGCCGGGGTTTGGGACCACGGTCCACTCTTTGTAGAGCTTTATCAAGGCGTGACCTGATAAAGCTCTAGAGAGAGAGAGAGAGAGAGAGAGAGAGAGAGAGAGAGAGAGAGAGAGAGAGAGAGAGAGAGAGAGAGAGAGAGACATATAGACACAGACAGACGAGATAGATAGATAGAGGTGTTACGGTAAAAACATGTAGTACAACGTGATTATTTCCCTGGATAATGTTAGCACAACATTAAGCTGTCTGGATCTGAATCTCGAGCTGAATATATTTTGAGTTAAATGTTAGTAATCTTCGTTAAACTTGGAGATTAACATTAACAAGAACGTGAGAGAAACGTGCATGCGATTACCAAGGCTTTTGAATACTCTGAGTATACTACAACTACATTTTTCTTGTTTTTTTCTAGAACATATCGTAGCGGCCCAGCAGTTGTGAAATAAAGGCCAACTGGGTCATCATAGGCAGGCAATAAACAGTTTTTTTTATGTTTGTTACGCTCATCATTATTTTTTTATCCTGTTATGATCAATAATGCGAGTGAACGTATTACTACAGCAGGAATTACCAAGTGTAACACAGAACTTCACTTAACAAACATTACTTAGCCGACTGCAATACATGCTAGCAGGCATTGGGGCCCCCTGAAATCAGTTAAAATTAAGAAATAACTGGGTGAGACTAAGCCATGAAGCGGCTATGTGCATTACCTCTGAATGAAGCTGTCAAAGGTCATGTACCACAGCTGAATGAAGTGTGGCTGTACCACAGTACAAGGAGAGCTTGTAGCTCAGTAGTTGTATCTTCGGCTTACAACTGACCTGAGTTCAATATTGGGAGAATAGAAGCACTGGGCAAGTCTCCTTACACTTGACACACCTGTTCGTTTGGTAAAATCAAGGATCTGTGAGTTACCCGTTTGATGGCTGGGAATATTGTATCTATGATAGGGCTGGATTTGGAACTGAGTCGAGATAGGATAACAACACTAAGCTTGCACAGAACATTCATCGAGATAAAAAAATGAGAAAGTCATTTACCAGCGTTTCGTTTTAAGGTCAAATGGAATACTCAGAGCTAATCATTTCTCTTTTCTGCTTCTTTCTGCCTGCCTATCCTCCTTTTCCTCCCAATGCCCTCTCTCTCTCTCTCTCTCTTTTTTACATAGGGTTTGACAAGGTTAGGTTAAGGGATCCCTAACTTTATTGACAAGCTATTTACAGGTTAAGGATTCTTAACTTTATTGACAAGCTAAGAGCTGTTACCTACATCAGCTCATTTGAAAGCATTTTTATTGTTATGAAACATGCAAGCACGTAACAGGTTTAAGTTGGAGCTATCTGTGGGCCAGCATTTTCATTTGATCAACTGACTTTATCTCGTTGACATTATAATGCTGTACGAATATATGTTCCATGCTCGAGTCATCCTGGGGATAAATGATCTCAGATGAAGTGATGTTCTGGAGAAGGTTACAGCCAGAGTGAAGTTGCTGCTTTCTGCCCGTCTTGTGGTATAGAAGCTTGCTTCACGCTGTCCTCGAAGTGGATCCAAGTGTGGTACTTTGGCAATATTGGCCTTGTACATAAAAGTAAGGCCACCCACATCCCTCCTGTGTTGAAGGCTGTGCTGAAATGACAGATCTATCCAGGATGGGATCTATCTCTCTCTCTCTACCTTAGTCATAACAATCAAATCAAATTTGGTATATCCGCGTGAGACCCTCACAAGGATATCTTAAAGATTTTTCCCCCTAACAGAGAGCATCAGCAAAGCATAATAATGTAGCCAGGAAAAATGTTACTAGCGAGCCATGTGTTATAGAGGGTGAGTGTTAATGTTCGTGGCGCCACCTTGTGAGTCTTCCTTGTAAAACTTCCGAGGAGAAGAAAAGAAACCAACAACTGTAAACAGCAGTTTAGAGAAGGCGTGTGTGGAGGTGACCCAAGTGCTGCTAGTGATAACAATAACAGTAACCTATTGTTATCATAAAACACAGAGCAGCACGATAGTGCATAACCTTTCTGTTTACCGACTCGTACCACAGAGGTGCCCCTGATGACGCTGAAGAGCTCCTGACCCAGCAAATGGAGCTACTCTTCTCTTCCTGGTATGAAACCTGAATACGTCCCCCGTATGAGTAGTTCATACTCACATATAACATATACTCTGCCAACTTTAGTAACATCTACACTCTTCTCGTGTCTAATATGCAGCTTTTCTCCCCGAAAGAATAATCCAAGAAGATTTACTAGAGTCAATCAGTATTTTCACAACAGAGTCATACTACGTCATACTCGCCTCTATTATACACATTAAGACTGTCACCCTGGTCACTCGTTGTTTCAGATTCCCAAAGCTATCCAGATACCTTGTAATACAGATGTATCTGTACTCGCCTAGTTGTGTACAGATGTCAAATCGTAGCTCCTAGTAACGCCTCTATTATTTAAAAATGAGCCCTAACGATTCTGGGCTTTCGATTTCTGCTTTACCTGTTGTTGAAACAACGTATGGAAGTGACTGCTGCCACCTCATTTGTTTGTGTGAGTGTGTGTGTGTGTGTGTGTGTGTGTGTGTGTGTGTGTGTGTGTGTGTGTGTGTGTGTGTACACTTACCTCTCTATAGTTGTAAGGCTCGAGCATCAGCTCCTGACCCTGCCTCTTAATTTACAGCTTGTTAGATTCCCTCCCTCCTTGCTTCATGGGTCCTGTCATACCTACTCCTAAAACTATATATGAAGCCATCCTTCACCACTAATTCATCGAGGTCTTTGATGACCACTCAGAGGCTTCAGAAATACTTCCTGATCACCCTACAGCTGAAGAAATACTTCCTGACATCACCATGACTCATCTGTGGTCTTGTGTACTTGTGCACGTTTCCCACCACTCAAATTTTCTGTCCTTGTTTACGGCCATCTCTACCTACCGAGTTGTGTTTGCAGGATCAAGTGTGCGCTCCTGTGTCTGCCTCTCTGTCTGTTTACTTCTGTATCCACGTATGTAGTTGACCTTCACAACACTGGTCAGAGTATGTCACTTTCTCACTCTATTATCAAGGGAATAATGTTTTGCTTACCACACAACCTGGCCATGTGGTGCGTCATGAGGGAGTGTTGTGACCACACAACCTGGCCATGTGGTGCGTCATGAGGGAGTGTTGTGACCACACACAACCTGGCCATGTGGTGCGTCATGAGGGAGTGTTGTGACCACACAACCTGGTCATGTGGTGCGTCATGAGGGAGTGTTGTGACCACACAACCTGGCCATGTGGTGCGTCATGAGGGAGTGTTGTGACCACACACAACCTAGCCATGTGGTGCGTCATGAGTGTTGTGACCACACACAACCTGGTCATGTGGTGCGTCATGAGTGTTGTGACCACACACAACCTGGTCATGTGGTGCGTCATGAGGGAGTGTTGTGACCACACAACCTGGCCATGTGGTGCGTCATGAGGGAATGTTGTGACCACACACAACCTAGCCATGTGGTGCGTCATGAGTGTTGTGACCACACACAACTGGCCATGTGGTGCGTCATGAGGGAGTGTTGTGGCCACACACAACCTGGCCATGTGGTGCGTCATGAGGGAGTGTTGTGACCACACACAACCTGGCCATGTGGTGCGTCATGAGGGAGTGTTGTGACCACACATAACCTGGTCATGTGGTGCGTCATGAGGGAGTGTTGTGACCACACACAACCTGGCCATGTGGTGCGTCATGAGGGAGTGTTGTGACCACACACAACCTGGCCATGTGGTGCGTCATGAGGGAGTCTTGTGACCACACATGGATAGTACATAGGGTGCGACACACGTACATATCTAAAACGTCATGTAATCTAGACACCAGAGTCCTGCGACACAAATATTCATATAAAACCCACAATTAGAACCATGTATATTATTCACAGTAAACAATGATCACTCCTTATGCACTTGGACCTTACTTAATTTGTTACTAACAAGAACATGACCAGGAAACTGTACAGCAGCAGCCTTCAAGCACAGAATTGAAACCGCCAAGAAATATTTATGATCCGTGAGATACCTATCACTAACGTTCCCTCACTAGGAGCTGCATCAACCCAGAGACATAAAAGTAGGTTAAATGTTTACAACATTCCCTACGGGGGATTGCCACAGAGTCTATATCAGGGAGACAGTTAATAGTTTACCTATTCCAGGAAGCGCTAAATCCATGTGGGTCAGCGCAAAAAGGGGTATATAAAGACATTAACTGCAGTGAAGGCCTTAATTGGTACAAAGTTTAACTGGAGGGTTTTTACAATGATATAAAAGATAAAAGGCAAAAACAACGTTAACATTGCAAAAGTGTGATGAAAGAGTGAGGCGAGTTATTGCAGCCCACCTACCCACCTGAGGCACTGTAGCCCACCTACCCACCTGAGGTACTGTAGCCCACCTACCCACCTGAGGCACTGTAGCCCACCTACCCACCTGAGGTACAGAAGCCCACCTACCCACCTGAGGCACTGTAGCCCACCTACCCATCTGAGGTACAGAAGCCCACCTACCCACCTGAGGCACTGTAGCCCACCTACCCACCTGAGGTACAGCAGCCCACCTCAACTTCCATTTCTTCGCAAAATAATGTTCGCTAAAGGAGAGCTAAAGTGAACATTCCACTGTTTTGTTTATTGGTGTTTGTATATTTTATTGTAAATTATTTCAGGTATCTATACTGAACTTTATGTTCTCCAGGAGCAGTAGCCAGGCTTTACTCCACCCATTAAGTACTGTCAATATGGCAGCCATTCCAATATGGCAGCCATTCCAATATGGCCGCCATTCCAATATGGCCGCCTCATGGAGAACAAGTATTACGTTTTGCCTTTTTTTTCAATTTAATATTAAAAATACGCGAATCTGGCCATTTCTAGAAGTTTTGATTGAAATTTCCTTTCCAACATGGTATAAAAGATTAAAATGGTATAAAATACCGACAGGTTGTTAGGTAAGACACATATGCAACAGTTAGGTATCTTAATTATGAAACGTTTCGCCTACACAGTAGGCTTCTTCAGTCGAGTACAGAAAAGTTGATAGAAGCAGAAGATACTTGAAGACGATGTAATCAGTCCATCACCCTTAAAGTTTTGAGGTGGTCAGTCCCTCAGTCTGGAGAAGAGCATTGTTCCATAGTATGAAACAAAGGGTGATGGACTGATTACATCGTCTTCAAGTATCTTCTGCTTCTATCAACTTTTCTGTACTCGACTGAAGAAGCCTACTATGTAGGCGAAACGTTTCATAATTAAGATACCTAACTGTTGCATATGTGTCTTACCTAACACACATGGTATAAAAGATTCATGTAGGACTTTCATAATTTTTTTTTTTTTTTTTTTTTTTTTTACAAAATTTTGAAGAAGTTAGGTACGTTTTAGACTATTTTTACTCGTAAATTTAAATATTAACAAAAACTCTTCAGATAAAAGTTTGTTAAAAACGTTGCGTCCGATGACCATATAATACTTTAAGTTATGCAGTACCCGATCATCCTGGCTGTGGTTCATACGTTGGACTACATAGGTCCGGCATTAACAGCTTGGTTGATCAGGCCCTGATCCACCGGGAGGCCTGGTCAAGGGCTAGGCTACGGGGGCGATGACCCCCATAACCATTCTCCAGGTAGTGAGAAATCCCAGTTGGTCAATGTTGTCAATAACATTGTTTCATAAAATAAGCGAATAATTTTGTAATTAACACAGTAGTATTCTAAACTGTTTATTGTTAGTTCAGGTAGTAATACAAATGCATATATATATTTTAAGTTTTACAAAATCAATAACACGAAATCAATTTTAATTGCATATAACGAAAACGATAAGTTTCAGTAATATTCTATGTTCATCTCTGGTAAACAGGAACACCTGACACCACGACAATCTGTACATGCACTCGTTCACACCATTTTCTGCTTCTTGCATGTGCACTGCAATGTTGCACATCGAGATTTGGTGCAGCTGTATGTAAAAATCGAGAAGCCGCTGTTTCAGATATTTTTATCAGTTCTAATTTAACTTTCTGTAGTTGCCATCCCCAATTGAGGAGAGCAATTCCATTCTCGTCCAGCTCTGCACTCGAGGATAAGCAGACTGAAATTGGCAGCGTCCTCTGGTGGTGGCAGCATCTCAGGTTATGATGATAAAATAGACACATGTGCAACTCCTGGGTATCTTTATTGAGGAAACGTTTCGCCACACAGTGGCTTCATCAGTCTATACCAAGGAGAATCTTAAAGAACAGGAGGAGAATGAGGTAATCAGTCCCTCAACCTTGAGTCGATGTGGTCAGTCCATCTTGAATAGAATACGGCATATGGACGGAGAAGGAGCTTATAAACCGTAGGCAAGAGAGGTGCAGCAGAGGTAGGTGGTGTCACATTTGTTCAATGTGGAAGTAGGTCGTGCCCAAGGGTTAGGCAAGCGAAGAATTCCCAAGTATTAAGATCCCAAGAAGTTGCAGTGTCTGACAGGATTGTAGATGAATGGTTCGGTTCTCTGAACCATTCATCTACAATCTTAGGTTATACATGAAAACATCATTTTGGGGCTTTTCTGTGAATATTCGCAGTTAAATTTGAGTTAGTGTGTGGCCTGGTCATCCACGATAAAGTATTGTTATAACATCACGTCCTTTAGTCTGAATAATCTCCTGAGATTTACCCGACTCAGTGAAGCTAATAGCTCGTGCGAGGAAGGCTTTATTTTGTTAAGTACTTTGATATCCCATTTTTCCTATTGGGAAGATTTTAAAAGTGGTATCAACCGAATATCGTCTGGCCAAAAAGTATTTTTCATACTGATAAATTCACCAAGTTTTTTTTTATTCTTTTTTTTTTTTTATCGTAGACAATGACATCATTGGACTTCTCTTTAGATGAACACTAAAAAAGAAAGAAAAAAAAACTAATGGCTTGACAAAGCTCCTGGAGAGCGAACCGTTGTCACAATAAAATGTTACGTTAGCTGCACTTGTGTCCTCTTACTTTACAAATAAAAACTTCAAGAGAGTCCATGTTCACATAATGAATGAAAATCAGGAGATTCATGTCTTGTTCTACAATAATTGACTTAATTCTATAATAACATTGAGTGATATTACGTATTTGTTCTTTCTGCTGATCTTAGCAATAGTCATGTTAGTCATTTCATCCAATATATCCCTTGCCAATATCTTTAATTATATTTGGGTTGACATCTTTTTCAGAAATAATATCACTGATATACATATTAAAAATTTTCTGTCTTCGTCTCATTGAATTCTTGTACTTGTCTTGTTGCTCACTCCTTGTGTAGCAGACACCAGCACACTCCCGCAGAGTTGTTTATTTGGGCAATTAAAGGGCATGACTTGACCCTACAGAAACTGTTGTTGTTCGGTCATTTCACGTCTATGTTGTCAGTGGAACGCCTTCCATTTGAGCAAAAAAAAAAAAAACTAATGGAAAAAAATAACGACTCTAGGAATAATAAGAATAGTCTTTTGAGGATTTTACTTAAAATTTAAATATAATAAAAGTGGCCTTTGGTTCTGGTGCTGTATTTGGGCAGGAGTAGGCAAGGCCCTGGATGGATCTCTGATGTTAAAGACTATGTAGGTAATCCTGGGCGGATGGTAACTGTCCGATGTTTTGGAATCTCCTGTATCACTTGGTTGGAGCACCACAAGTAGGATAAATAAGGACCAATAGTAGTCGGGCAATGTTAATTAGTCCAATTAATAAGTATCTTTGCTTCCTTATCTGGCGTCTATCCTGGATGACTACGCCAGAAGCAGAGCTGGTAATTAGAAAAAATAGACTAGTTACCAACAGTTAGGCGAATATAACATTTAAGAATGAAAAAGAGTGGTAAATGCCAAAATCATTACTGGTAACCAGCAAACAAAAGAAAACAACGAACAGTAATACTCCTGATAGATCACCTTACCTGATCAGGAGAAGAGTGGAGATGAAATGACTCTCCAAACTTCAGCCCACACCAGGTAAGGTCAATACTACCAGGAGTAGAAATTGAAACACATCAGACACCAGGAACTAGAGTTTCGCCCCAGCCCGCTAGAGGGGGGAGGTGCCCAACGTAACTCGTAATGGTTCCTGGTTGCCTGAACAACCCTAACCCCACTTACAACCCACTTTTCCCTCACACATGTGTCAACCCATCAAGTCCTTGACACTTCACATCACAACTTGTTCAATTATTTAGTTTGTCAGCAATTTGAAAGTGTCATTTTCCAGTTCGTTGCTGTGATGTAGTTTCTCAGAATCTCCACCATTAGTATATATAGTAATCATAACTCTGTAGTCCTATATATTTTCCACTCACAATGAGACTGGGACGTAATTCGTTGGGCAGCTTCTGAGAGGAAAAATCTTGGAGAGAGATTTCTCTGGTTAATAAACCTTTTGATAAGGAATAAACTTCATTTAAATGGTCAGTGCCTCCCTCTTCCTGTGAACACAGTGCCTTCCTTGCCAGTCTTGTGCTGAGCACAGAGTGCTTTGATCAGTTGATCTAAATGGTCCTTATAATCGCTTTTCCTGACGGCATGTGCTTCATAGCATTTCCTGTGTATATTTCAAGAGTTTCACCCAACCCTGTGCTAATGCTTCATTACCTATTCATCGTGTGTTGCCCCCAAGATTATATAGAAAATTAGACACAAATGCAGTATAATGCGATCCTTTCTTGACTAGGTTTCGCCCACACAGTGGTTTTCATCAAGTGAGGTGATAAAGCCCACTGTGTGGGCGAAACGTAGTCAGTAAGGGATCAAATAATATATACTTCATTTGTGTCTATTTTCCCATCGTGTCGGTATTTCATACCATTCATTTTCACCAAGCCTAAGTATAATGTTCTACAGAGAGCTGTTTTGTGATTTATTAATAATAATTCTAAGAGCTTTAAAGAAAAGAGGATGATGAAATGTCATAACAGGTGTCTGACCGTATCTACAAGCATGATCAACCACAATAAAGTTGATAAGATGCAGGTTTTATTTATGGGATCCATATCAAGGCATCTCTTGCTTTCCCAGGATACTCGCATTCATGAAACAGTTAGCATATGCCATACCATCCAGGGCCGATGCCCTTAGAAGGCGTGAAATGTTCCTATGGATATTCAAGTTGGCGGTGGGGTCAGAATATTTATTTTTTTATGGATAAGTATTTTAAGAAGTGCGTCCCACTAGGTTATGACGAGTCATTTTTGACAGGTTATGCCTCTAAGCGTCTTCACATCAAGTGAAATGGAATGTTATTTAGTTGCAAGTGTCACAGCTGCAATTATACCCATTCCATGAAATGTCTCGAGGCCAACAACTGTGATAATGTTGTGGTCTATATTGGGTTATACATATTGAACAAAACAGTCAAAAACGAACCCTGGTCGTGGACTGGGCCGCAGG
Source organism: Cherax quadricarinatus (assembly GCF_026875155.1). NCBI lineage: Eukaryota > Metazoa > Arthropoda > Malacostraca > Decapoda > Parastacidae > Cherax > Cherax quadricarinatus. Next base: position 27,052,547 of record NC_069443.1, on the reverse strand, counting down.
AGCGTTGATCCCTGGAATACCCTCCAGGTAGACCCTCTAGGAAAGTACGCAAGTACCTGTGCATGCTGCAGATGAAACTCTGGAAACATGGTACATCCGCAAATGAGCATGAGAATCCTATACGATGCACTGTGCAAACCTGAAATCTGGAGCTTGTGTTGTTAGGTAGTTGTCGTCCTAAACCTAACTGCCATGGCGGCAGTAAGACCAGAGGGCGAACACCTTGCATAATCTCCTGACCTCCTGAAGTCACTCGCCTCTAACTTTTTCAGTAACAATTTGAGTTAGTAGGATAAGTCTCAATGATGTAATTTACATTACTTTCAACGTTACAAACACCTTCAACTGAAGCTTATGTGACATTATCGATTCTAATACTT
>NC_069443.1:27027167-27047167 GCF_026875155.1 Cherax quadricarinatus | reverse complement strand
GCAGAAAAAAAAATAACAAACGAATTCTGATGAGCGAGACGCAGGTGCAAGACCAGATCTCTTCACTGACGAAATATTTCGGATGTGCTGTTGGCTTCATCAGTTGAATGCACCTCTGCACTTAGTCTACCCTCTCCAGGGTAGTAATTCATCCTTGTATTCAACAGACAAAGCCTGTTTTTCAGGCTATACGTCCGTCATTAAAGATGCCTAGTGATGCATATGTCCGTTACTCATCAACTTGGCGGAATTAAATACCATTTACAATATGATATAAACTAATGCACCGATTGAAACCAGACTCATGTGCAATATTATGATACACTAATTCGCAACGAATAGCTTCTTCAGTCCTTCAGTTCTTGATGGCTGTAGAAACCAGTCTAAGATGCTAGAACACTAGGACATCCTAACTACGTATGTGGATTATTTCACATTTGGCGATTTTATATAGCATATCATACCCAAACTAATGTTTTTTCAACATCATAGATTCGAGGCAAAACAACGGACGTACATAGATTACATAGTTGTTTCCATCATGGTATTTATACGTTGTTGCCTTAGTGTCTTCAGTGTACAGTAGGTGATCTCTCGCACAGCCTGGTTGATCAGTCACTTGGCTGGAAGCGGTTCATTACCCTCATTACCCCAGGAATTGTTTGACCTTTGATGACCTGGCACTCCCTTATGAATGTAATAATAATAATAATAATAGAGAATAGGCTGCGATTAGGGGACGGAGGATCGAATCTCCACTTTCTACTTCCCTCCAGCGGGGGATCCTGATGCCAATGAGGGCTTCTATACTCTTCGAGAGTAAGAACACCTAACTCACACTGTGTCTTCCAGAGTACAACCACCTGCCACACGGCGTCTTCCAGAGTACAACCACCTGCCACACGGCGTCTTCCAGAGTACAACCACCTGCCACACTGCGACTTCCAGAGTACAACCACCTGCCACACTGAGTCTTCAAGAGTACATCCCCCTCATACAGCGCCTTCAAGAGTACATCCATTTTCCTCATACAGCAGCGTCAAAGAGTATAACCATCTAAGACAACCATCTTAGACAAATTAAAACAAAGTCCCAGGGCCCGGCCAATTGTATTTAAGGGTACTTAAAGAATGGAAGTTGGAATTTAGGCAGCCCCAAACAAGCCTGTTTAACTCTTCAACCCAAACAGGTGTACATGTCCTTAGCAAACTGTACATGGAATATTTTGAAACAAGATTGTTTAATATGTTGAAAATGGTTTTTGCCTAAGAATATGTAAATCATTTCCTTGTTGAATGAAATATTTAGCTCATTCCATAAATTTTACTGTTGAGTTTGAGCAAAATAACTCATTGCCTTTTCCACATGCCTTAATTTTTAAGGAGGAACCATAATTTCTAAGTTCAAAATATACAGAAAACCAACAAATAACTGTTCTTATGTGCAATTTTATTCTTCATATCATGATAGAGTTAAACTTTTTGTAATCTCATCAATGTTTTTGCAAATTTTGCGTATTTGCAGCCCAGAGTTTATTGAAGATTTATGAAGATTTATGAAGATTTATGAAGATGTATGAAGATTTATGAAGATTTATGAAGATTTATGAAGTAGGTAATGATTCAAAATACCCAAAATATTTTAATTGATAAATACTTTAAACAGCTAAAAATATATTTTACAACTCAAAAAAGGAGAGTCATATTCAAGCAAGAACATGTTAGTTATTCCTTACAATGAAAACCTTCTTGACATACCTTCTCTGTTTAAGAACTTTAAAATCAAAGTTGCATATAAGAACATAAGAAGGAACACTGCAACAGGTCTACTGGCCCATGCGAGGCAGGTTCAATTCTCCATCCGGCTTAAGCCTAGTCAGGTAAGTCACATTTAAGGGAGGAGCACGGCATCTGACCTAGGAGCACAAGCTAGTCAGGTCCAACTCACACTCAAGTATTTAAAAACCTTAATACCTTAAAAAAAATCTGATTGAAAATTTTCCCAAAATGCTGATGGTTGTATCTACAAGATTCCTTGTAAAAAGTAATAAATTTTATTATGGTCAGAACTGGGAAAAGTCTTGAGCTAAGATTACAACATAAATATAACATTAGACCTAGACAAGAGTCTAATATTCTTTTCATTCATGTGAGAGATTTTTAACCATCCAATTGATTTTCGAAAGGCCGATAAAGTTGTATTAAGCGGGATCATGGTTTAGAGAAAAATAATTGAATCAATCTTCATAAAAATGATTTTAATATATTATTTTAGGATATACAAAATAAATTCATTTATAATTAATAAAATTAGGGAATAATTTAAGGTATGCGTGACATGTCGTTGACACTCACACCTGCATCATACTGGGACGGGTATAATGTATGTGAGGTGACATCTAAGTCTTATAAGCCTTATGCTGTTCTGTTATTTTTGCAGGTTCTTAATTATGTGAGAAACCACGAAAGCCCTTGTAAGTTCACTATTTTTTCACAGTGGTTGTTTTGCATAGTGATATCACCTGTTTACTGTGATCTAATTGCATATATATATATATATATCACAAGATCACAGTAACAGGTGATTTATGATATATCAAAACAACCACTCTAAAGAATAAGAAATTCCAAGCGCTTGGAATTTCTCTATTCTTTCAGAGATGTTGGTTTTGCATATTATTAAATAATATATATAATATATTATCTATATATAATTATAATTATACAATATAGTATATATTAATATATTATTAATTGGCTAGTAAGACCTTCACCGTGAAACGGAAACCGCAATTGTTTTACACAGTGGATTTTACGTCTTTCTATCTTTACAACGTAAATGACTAAATTCATCTTGCTACTTCTCACATTTAATACAACACAAATGCAGTGTGCTTGACAGGTGTGTCTACTTCTCTGTATACTTAATAACTAGAAAGTCCTTGTTTTTAATGTTCCTTTCACTACAAGGTAAAGTGGTGAGAATTTTTCTTCATAACCTATAGTATCGTAAAACAACAAAAAATGCCAGACAGTGGCTAGAGGACCCCTTCTCCTGTAAAGATACTAAACGGGCTAAGGGAAATTGTTAAAGGTGGGTTGTTTGGTGTGTATGGGTATAGTAAAATGTGAAAGAATTGACTATGAATGTTATGAATAAAAGAGCCGGATTTCCTAGTTCAAAGCGAAATGAAGCTAAAGAAGGGAAATTTCAGTGGGGAGGTGTAGATGAGTTTAGCTCAGGTGCAGCTAAGAAAATTGGGGTTAAGGAATAAGCAGCAGGAATGGAAGGAAAAGAGGAAATACAGGGCAATAAATTAAAATAAGTGTGGATTAAAATAAGTGTGGGATGTGAGAAGTGGGTAATGGTAAATGCTTTTGCACCAGGGGAAGGCAGGAGTGTAGAAGATATAGAGGGATATTTTAAGTGTTTTAGGCGAGTAAATGAGATTTCAGATCAGGCTGTTGCCAAACCTATTGAACTGAAAAAAAAAGCCAATGATGCCCCATTAGTCAGCAGTGCATGCAACAGCCTTCTCCTGGATATAAATACCTGTCATTAATGCAATAAACGAATTTCCCAGACACATTTCTGAAAATGAAAACACAAATCAGTAAGAAGAGAGAGGAAGAGAATAATACAGAGGCAATCAAATAACCAACATGGAAAAAACTTGTCCCAGAGACTCCAGTGACCTCAAAGTCCTACAGGACAAACACTCACCTAGATAATGGAGTTTGCCTGCAGGGGGTTTCGGGGGTTAACGCCCCCGAGGTCCGGTCCATTACCAAGCCTCGCAGTGGATCAGGGCCTGAACAACAAGGTTGTTACTGCTGGCCGCATGCAAACCGACAAATGAATCACAGCCGGGCTACTGGTAATCCCCTCTTATTTATGCTGGGAGGTAGTTGAGCAGCATTGGGCCCCTGACACTTTTTATGTTGTCTCTTAGTATATTCATGGCACCCCTGCTTTTCATTAGTGGAATGTTGCACTGCCTGCCCCCCTCAAGGAAGGTTCCTTGATGTTGATGAGGGGCTCTTGATTTAGGGAATTGGATCTGTGCTCCAGTTCCCTCGAATTAAGCCTGAATGTCTTCCACATCCCCCCCCCAGGCGCTGTATAATCCTCCGGGTTTAGCGCTTCCCCCTTGATTATAATAATAATGCACTGCCTGCCCAGTCCTTTCCTTTCATAAGGAATGATTCCCGTGTGCAGATTTGAGACTAGTCTCTCTTAGATTTTCCAAATGTGCATCTTTCCCGCCTGCGTTTCAAGGAGTACAGGTCAGGGGACGTCAACTGTTCCCAGTAATTTAGGTGCTTTACTGTACTTGTACGTGTAGTAAAAGTTCTCTGTATATTCTCCAGGTCTGCAATTTCGCCTGCCTTGAAAGGGGCCATTAGTGTACAGCTGTATTCCAGCCTAGATAGAACAAGCGATTTCAAGAGAATCATCATTGGCTTGGCATCCCTAGTTCTGAAGGTTCTCATTATCCATACTATCATTTTCCTAGCAGAAGCCTTAACAACAGAAATAATTCTCACTATAATACCACCAGAGTAGAGCCAGAACAAGAGATAAAAAAGGCTACCATAACCTTCCCTCAGGGATCTGCAGGCTTTTTCCTGCCTTTGACAGGAGACGCAGAGCTTCTGACAGAACTCAAAAGATTTGCAAATATCATTCTCACCAGTGGTATTCATGAGACCGTTAGGTCTTCTTGGTTTTTTAGTACATTTATTTGTGCACTAAAAACAAGGAATCAGACCTATCGCCGTTGGCAACTCCATCACCCGTCTTGCTGTCAAGGCAGCAGAGAACAGTGAGCCACTGATAACACCATCATGCTGAGACCAAGGCAGCTGTGGGTCAGGATCCAGCAAGGTTGAGAAGCCACAGCCCATGCAGCATATGATCTACATAACTAGGGGTTTTCTATAGTGTGCCAATGATGTCAATTACGTTTGCATCAGCTGTATCACGTACTAATAGAAATATTACTATTATTATTATTTACTAGTATAAATATTATTATTTATATCACTAACCTTGCGTGCCATAAATCGAACTTAGCGAAAGTCTTTACCTCGATCAAAAGGGATGTTTTACGCAGGTCTTGATAATTTTCATGCACTTCATTCATTTTCTTTTTCAACATTTAACAGTTCCTATATATATTATATATATATATATATATATATATATATATATATATATATATATATATATTTTCAACAAGTCGGCCGTCTCCACCGAGGCAGGTGACCCAAAAAAAAAGAAAGAAAATCCCAAAAAGAAAACACTTTCATCATCATTCAACACTCTCACCACACTCACACATTATCATGCTTTTGCAGAGGTGCTCAGAATACAACAGTTTAGAAGCATATACGTATAGAGATACACAACATATCCCTCCAAACTGCCAATATCCCAAACCCCTCCTTTAAAGTGCAGGCATTGTACTTCCCATTTCCAGGACTCAAGTCCGACTATATGAAAATAACCGGTTTCCCTGAATCCCTTCACTAAATATTACCCTGCTCACACTCCAACAGATCGTCAGGTCCCAAGTATCATTCGTCTCCATTCACTCCTATCTAACACGCTCATGCACGCTTGCTGGAAGTCCAAGCCCCTCACCCACAAAACCTCCTTTACCCCCTCTTTCCAACCCTTTCGAGGACGACCCCTACCCCTCTTTCCTTCCCCTATAGATTTATATGCTTTCCATGTCATTCTACTTTGATCCATTCTCTCTAAATGACCAAACCACCTCAACAACCCCTCTTCTGCCCTCTGACTAATGCTTTTATTAACTCCACACCTTCTCCTAATTTCCACACTCCGAATTTTCTGCATAATATTTACACCACACATTGCCCTTAGACAGGACATATCCACTGCCTCCAACCGTCTCCTCGCTGCTGCATTTACCACCCAAGCTTCACATCCATATAAGAGTGTTGGTACTACTATACTTTCATACATTCCCTTCTTTGCCTCCATAGATATCGTTTTTTGACTCCACATATACCTCAACGCACCACTCACCTTTTTTCCCTCATCAATTCTATGATTAACCTCATCCTTCATAAATCCATCCGCCGACACGTCAACTCCCAAGTATCTGAAAAACATTCACTTCTTCCATACTCCTCCTCCCCAATTTGATATCCAATTTTTCTTTATCTAAATCATTTGATACCCTCATCACCTTACTCTTTTCTATGTTCACTTTCAACTTTCTACCTTTACACACATTCTCAAACTCATCCACTAACCTTTGCAATTTTTCTTTAGAATCTCCCATAAGCACAGTATCATCAGCAAAAAGTAACTGTGTCAATTCCCATTTTGAATTTGATTCCCCATAATTTAATCCCACCCCTCTCCCGAACACCCTAGCATTTACTTCTTTTACAACCCCATCTATAAATATATTAAACAACCATGGTGACATTACACATCCCTGTCTAAGACCTACTTTTACCGGAGAAGTATTCTCCCTCTTTTCTACACACCCTAACCTGAGCCTCACTATCCTCATAAAAGCTCTTTACAGCATTTAGTAGCTTACCACCTATTCCATATACTTGCAACATCTGCCACATTGCTCCTCTATCCACTCTATCATATGCCTTTTCTAAATCCATAAATGCATATATATAATATATATATATATATATATATATATATATATATATATATATATGCAAGGAATTCGCAAGAGCAGGCGAAATATACACAAACACTGATGTAGCTAGCGCTACACGTTGATCCAAGGAAGCCAGCTTTCAGGGAGAAGGCTTACAGCTTTTTCATCTCATCCCCTGCATGCATCAGCCTTACTAGAGAATTTTAACAATGCAAGGAATTCGCAAGAGCAGGCGAAAGGTATTGTCAAGGTATTGTCCAGTGTGGGTAGATTGGTACAGTACTGCGTACCTTGTTCTAAGGTTCGTAGGTTCGAGTCTCCTTCAGCCAGAGATCAGTGTTTGTGTATATTTCGCCTGCTCTTGCGAATTCCTTGCATTGTTAAAATTCTCTAGGAAGGCTGATGCATGCAGGGGATGAGATGAAAAAGCTGTAAGCCTTCTCCCTGAAAGCTGGCTGCCTTTGATCAACGTGTAGCGCAAGCTACACGGCAAGGTATTGTCCAGTGTGGGTAGATTGGTATAGCACTGCGTACCTTGTTCTAAGGTTCGTAGGTTCGAGTCTCCTTCAACCACGAACGAGTGGTTTTAAGCAATTATCAATAAGTATGTTCTTATAAGCGTAATGTATGCGTGTATCAAGGTAAACGCTGTATTGTTATTCAGTGACAGAGGTTACATACAATGATTCTATATCCTGCACTTTTATGACAAAGTTCTATCAGTTACCATCAAAAGTAACCCTCGTGTCTCTTCCCAAAACAGCAAAATATACACATTTTCTCATATTCCTCAAGGACGAATAGTCTCTAAGTCCATAATAAGTCGTAATGAACAACTGTCATATGGATACACAGAAAAGATGGATACTCAAGCCGTTGTTCATGTATTTCTCGGAGAGACAAAGATACACAGAGTTCTATCCCCTTTCATGGCGTGACAGATGAGTAAAAAAATTTTTGATGCATCATATACGCTCTCCGTGCTCCCTTTTCCCTCTGGGGAAAAAATATAATAAAATCCCTCTTGCTGTTGGAGGTGGTGGAGATGAAAGCTGAATAAAAAACTAATTGCCACAAGGGAATAAGAAAACAGCATATGCTCTATATTTGCTTTTAACCAGAGCCATGTATTAAAGAATATTATTTCTAGTATTCTCAGTGAATAAAATAAATATAATTATATATATATATATATATATATATATATATATATATATATATATATATATATATATATATATATATTATATATATATTCAACAAGTCGGCCGTCTCCCACCGAGGCAAGGTGACCCAAAAAGAAAGAAAATCCCCAAAAAGAAAATACTTTCATCATTCGACACTTTCACCTCATTCACACATAATCACTTTTTTTTGCAGAGGTGCTCAGATTACAACAGTTTAGAAACATATACGTATAAAGATACACAACATATCCCTCCAAACTACCAATATCAGGGATATGTTGTGTATTTATATATATATATATATATATATATATTATATATATATATATATATATATATATATATATGTATATATATATATATATCTTATATGCTTAACAATTCGTAAACAGGCGAAATTATTTACAAACATTGTCTCTAAGTCCACAGTAGGACTCAATCCTGCAAACTCTGTATCAGAGTCCACAGTACTTTACCACGGAGCCACACCCCAGATAAGTACGGGCGCCTAGCCGTAACTAGATGATGTTGCCCCATACCCCAGGGCACCAGGCCTGCTTTCAAAATTATTTCATCAAATCTTGCCACATGCAGTAGACAAAGATAAAGGCAAAACTTGCTATTTTGGCTTAAATATCAACACTCTTCTTGCCGAATAGGGAAAGCAAAAATTGTGTATGCAATAATTTCGCAAAAGGCTCATGTGACACCAGAACGGCGATGGTTGATGAGAAACACTCATATGCAACGCCAGAGCGGCGATGGTTGATGAGAAAGGCTCATGTGACACCAGAACGGTGATGGTTGATGAGAAAGGCTCATGTGACACCAGAACGGTGATGGTTGATGAGAAAGGCTCATGTGACACCAGAACGGTGATGGTTGATGAGAAAGGCTCATGTGACACTAGAGCGGCGATGGTTGATGAGAAAGGCCCATGTGACACCAGAACGGTGATGGTTCATGAGAAAGGCTCATGTGACACCAGAACGGTGATGGTTGATGAGAAAGGGTCATGTGACACCAGAACGGTGATGATTGATGAGAAAGGCTCATGTGACACCAGAACGGTGATGGTTGATGAGAAAGGCTCATGTGACACCAGAGCGGCGATGGTTGATGAGAAAGGCTCATGTGACACCAGAACGGTGATGGTTCATGAGAAAGGCTCATGTGACACTAGAGCGGTGATGGTTGATGAGAAAGGCTCATGTGACACCAGAGCGGCGATGGTTGATGAGAAAGGCTCATGTGACACCAGAGCGGCGATGGTTGATGAGAAAGGTTCATGTGACACCAGAACGGTGATGGTTGATGAGAAAGGCTCATGTGACACCAGAACGGTGATGGTTGATGAGAAAGGCTCATGTGACACCAGAACGGTGATGGTTGATGAGAAAGGCTCATGTGACACCAGAACGGTGATGGTTGATGAGAAAAGCTCTTTGCAACACCAGAACGCCGATGCTTGATGAGACTCATACAACACCAGAACGGCGATGCCTGATGAGACAGACTCATATGCAACACCAAGGTATCTTCACTGCTGCTCCACCTCTGTATTAAATTCATAAAGTTCACTGTACGAACGTAACATCTCTCAGGTGTTGCACTTCTCTCATACCACTGATCTAATAAACGAGTTACTTAACCACAGATAATACACAACATCAGTAAGTCAGGGCTTGTTTAACCACTGTTGATACTCAATAGCAGCCTGTGGTTGCTAAACCACTGACGACACCCAACACCGGTAATCCAGCTGTTTTTTAATCACTAAACGGGTTGTCATCTGACAGACTCATATCAGGAGAAACTTTCATGTTTCCTGACAAATAAAACACCATAAATGCATTTTCATGAACGCTCCCTTTTCAAAACTATATCGAAACTCAATCAAATTATCCTCAATGAAACTCGAATTTAATCCACTTTTACATATTTTTTTTATAATTTTGTCCCCCTGCCTCTAATGTCTCGCCTTATTAAAAAAATAAAAGCGTGTCACCTTCATAAAATAAATTATAAAAGCGACTTCCAATACTGTTAATTAGGGATCTCGTTAAAAAATTTAAAGCCATCTCAAATGAGGACTGAAATGTCACAGCCAAGTTAATTATTTCGTCTAATTAATTATACCTAAGTAGAAGTTGCTGTTCCAAACTTGGCGGTGACTTGGTGCTGGTGAAGGATTGTTGTTTGTGCAAGTTTGACGGTGACTTGGTGCTGGTGAAGGACTGTTGACGCAAGTTTGACGGTGACTTGGTGCTGGTGAAGGATTGTTGACGCAAGTTTGACTGTGACTTGGTGCTGGTGAAGGATTGTTGACGCAAGTTTGACGGTGACTTGGTGCTGGTGAAGGATTGTTGACGCAAGTTTGTCGATGACTTGGTGCTGGTGAAGGACTGTTGACGCAAGTTTGTCGATGACTTGGTGCTGGTGAAGGACTGTTGACGCAAGTTTGTCGATGACTTGGTGCTGGTGAAGGACTGTTGACGCAAGTTTGTCGATGACTTGGTGCTGGTGAAGGATTGTTGACACAAGTTTGTCGGTGCTGGCCTTAATTTACTGGGATCTTGCCTAATTTTTTTGTAGATAAATGATTCAGAGAATCGACAAGTTGATAAGACACATGTGCAACACTTGGGTATCTTTATTGAGGAAACGTTTCGCCACACAGTGGCTTCATCAGTCCATACAAAGGAGAATAGTGTATAACCTACTTCCACATCTGAATTTGTCAACTGCGATACCACCTACGACTGCTTCACCTCGCCTACCTACAGTATATAAGTCACTTCTTCATGCATATGCTGTGTTCTTTTCAAGATTGATGGATTGATTACATCGACATAATAGACATAATTAGGAAGAAGGGAAGGAACCCTGTGACATGTGGTATTTTGCCAAGAAGAGGAGTTAGAAATGAACGGTTGCCCAGGGTGATTAGTGTCAATTGCTGGCTGGACAAACACTAAGGAAAATGCAGTTACGTTTATTGATAACCAGGACCTCTTCTATGGTAGAAATGACATGTATGCCAGGGATGGGGTTCACTTATCTAGGTCTGAGATGGGGGCACTGGCCACCGCAGTTGGAGGGAGCTGCTAGGGCTTTAAACTAGAAATAGTGGCATGGGTTTTAGGGGGAAAACGATGAAATCCCAGTGTAATAATAATGTGAGTATTAGGGAAACCAGTAATAGCAGAATGAAGTGGATATTGGAAAGCCAGTGGACCTAGGTGATAAGGACAGTAATAGGTATAGTCAAAAAATATGAAATGAACAGGAAGTGAAAAGTGAAAGGAAGGTCTTCAAATTATATTAACAGTCGTAATGCTAAGAAAACCATGGACTAGTTGAGATTAGTTGCAAGTGCTGGTAACACATGTATTTTCCATTACTGACATGTGGTTTAATATGGAAAATCGGGACATGCCTGCTGGATGTCACATTCAGGGTTTTAAATTGTTCCAAGTAGACAGTAGTATCGGGAAGGGGGATGGTACTGTATGTCTGATATCACCTGAACTGTTACATGAAAAAGCGATTTTAGGCGTGATATACCGTCGCCCTAACTTGGATAGCAACCAAGGAAGATTACTTTGGGAGGAAATTGTTAAGGCCACAAGGCACGATAAATCGTAGTAATTCTAGGGGATTTTAACTTTAGTCAGGTATATTGGAATTCCTTGATTGGGAATTTAGAGTCTAACAACTTCTTAGAGGTAGTTCAGGATTGGTTTTTAAAGCAGTTTGTGACAGACCCTGCAAGCGGAATAACCTGCTTGACTTGGTTCTGGCAAACAAAGAAACCCTAGTTAATAATTTAGAAAATACAGAGGAACATTGCACAAGTGACCACAAATCAATTACTTTAAACACTGAATGGAAGTATGATAGTAGGGATAACTCAATAATGGTCCCAAATTTTCGCTTAGCAGAATACAATGGGCTTAGAGAGCACTTAGGAAGAGAGATATCAATATGACAGCTTTCTAAACACTATATGCATGCTGCCCAGAGAACAATTATTTGGTATAAATTAGATCGAATAGAAATCACCCGAAATGGATGAATAATAGATTCAAACATCTTTTAGGGCAGAAGAAAGAAATTTATAGGCGCATCAAAAGAAGTGAAGGCCATCTTATAAATAAATATAATCACATTAAAAGGGAAGTTAAAAAGGGGATAAGAAAAGCAAAACGGGATTATGATATTGAAGTTGCTAGGGATTTAAAAATTAACCCGAAAGGTTTTTTCCAGGTTTATAGAACAATATTTAGAGTGTCATGTAGTTTTTGCTCACCATGAGGCGGGCCAAAACGACATGGGTTCGAGTCCTTGCCAAGCGGCAGTGTTATTATTGATTAAATACCATTTGTTCGTGGTCACAATAATATATATGCTGCTTGTGGAGGCTAATACACCAAACGAGGAATAGAATGAAGTTAACTCATAGGCATTCACACCACTGTATGTCCTCAGATCAAGGTGAAGCACCTAGCTCTGCTGGGTGCTTGATTCTTGTAGGATTTGGTGGTCCTGTGGGTTAGAGCGTCATGTGATTTTTGCTTACCATGAGGCGGGCCAAAACGACATGGGTTTGAGTCCTTGTTATATATTATATATATGTCAGTGGTGACCTGTATTTAGCTCATTGAGGACGTGTCAAATGTACTCTCTGTTGCATAAGTGTCTCAATCCTCAAGTGCACTCTCTGTTGACTGAACCAAGATGCCCTCCATCGAGCAACTTTACCAGCAGCTTAAGGAGGAATTGAGGTTAGTGAAGATAGAAATACGGCGATTGACTGAGGAAAACAAGAGGATTCGTAGTAGTCCTCCTGTTGTGAGTCCTTAGGTCAAGAAGGGAACCTGGACAGTGGCTGGACAGCATGGAACAAAGTTGATGATCAAGAAGACGAATGGAAAGATAGAAACCATGAAGAAGAGACTGCTGTGGAAACTGCATTCTCTGTGCTACCCAACGAATGTGAGTCGACTACTGGGAATGTCACAATGAACGATACCAAGGAAGGTAAAAATATTGTTGTTGTTTGATGTAGCCAGGTTAGGTATATGGATAGGGCCTTCTGTTTGAAGGACAGGAGTAGGAGACAGAGGGTTTGCTTTCCTGGGGCTGGGATGGAGGATATTGTTAGCCGGCTTGACAACATCATGAACAGTAAAGGAATCAATCCAATTATCTGCCTCAGTGCTGGAGGCAATGATGTAGGCAAGCATAGAAGTGAGGATATACCTAGAAGGTTCAGGACAGCAACAGACATAATTAGAAAGAAGGGGGGGCGCCCTGTTATATGTGGCATTTTGCCAAGAAGGGGTGTTGGAAATGAATGATTGTCCAGAGTAATTGGTATTAATTGTTGGCTGGACAAACACTAAGAATAATACAATATCATTCACTGACAACTGGGACCACTTCTTAGGCCGAAATTACATGTATGCCAGGGATGGGGTTCACTTATCCAGGGCAGGTGTGGGTTTTCTTGCTAGCTCAGTTGAGGGGTTGTTAGGACTTTAGTTAGAGTTATGGGTTTAGAAATGATTAATAATGAGTATGGATATATTGACTTAGGCTTTGATATTATGAATCTTAATAATAACAGTCATGGAGTAACGCTGGGTAATGATAATTTCAGTTGTATAAAAATAAAGGTGAATAGGAAAAATGTGCAGAAGATAAAATATATGATGGTATTTTATGCTAATAGTAGAAGTGCAAGAAATAAGATTAATGAACTACGTTTGGCAGCATGTGCTGGGAACTTTGATGTCATTGAATTAACTGAAACGTGGTATGATATAATGAGTCGGGATATGATTGCTGAGTGTAATATTCAAAGGTTTAAGTTGTTCCATGTGAATAGATGTAATGGGAATGGGGGAGGAGTTACGTTATATGTACGAGGAAATATTAATTGTTGCATAAAAACAGGTACAAAAATAAATGGATTAGTAACAGAATCTGTTTGGGTAGAGTTTGTAGAAGGTCAAGAAAAACTAATTCTAGGTGTAATATACCGACCTCCAGGCTTGGATCACGATAGAGGGAGACTTCTTTGGGACGAAATTGTTAGGGCTTCTAGACACAATAAGGTAGTGATTGTAGGGGATTTTAACTTTAGTCAAATTGACTGGACTTCTTTGACCGGTAATCTAGAGTCCAGTGACTTTATGGAAACAGTTCAGGACTATTTTCTGAAGCAGTGTGTAACAGAGCCTACATGGGGTAATTGCTCGACCTAGTCTTGTCAAATAAGGAAACACTTGTAAATAATCTGGAGATCACTGAAGAGCTTGACGCAAGTGATCACAAATCCATCAATTTTAGCATTAACTGGGAATACAAGAATAATGATAATACGATTAAATCCCTGATTTTCGTTCTGCCGATTGTAGTGGACTCAGGGAACACCTGTCTAATATCGATTGGGGTTCTCTAGCTAATGATTTTACTGACGATGATCATACTAATGATTACGAAGGGATCTGCGTTCATGATTTTTTCTTAATAATGTACACCGTGCTCAGAGTATATACATTCCCCAGAGAGAAATAAGGTCTAATAATAACCATGCCAAATGGGTTAACAGGAGGCTGAAGTATCTATTAGGGAAGAAAATGGGAATTTATAGGCGCATCAGAAGAGGAGGTTAACCTTACTGACCAATATGTTCAGCTTAAAAGAGAAGTAAAAAAGAGGATTAGAAAGGCTAAACGTGACTATGAAATTAGAGTTGCTAATGAATCAAAGACCAATCCAAAGGGGTTCTTTAAAGTGTATAGGACGAAGGTGAAGAAAAAAGTAGGACCTCTGAAAATTGGGAAAGGACAGCTGACGGATAACGAACTGGAAATGTGTTCCTTATTTAATGACTGTTTTTTGTCAGTTTTTACACAGGAAGACATAAATGAGATTCTAAAAATTAACAATCATTCATTTCCTGATGAATTCAAATTAACTAATATTACTGTCACGAGGGAGATGGTTATCAAATAGATATACGAACTGAAGCAAAATAAGTCCCAGGGGCCCGACGAGTTGTTTTCCAGGGTACTTGATGAATGCAAGATGGAACTTAGCCAGCCATTAACGAGTGTGTTTAATGTGTCCATCTTCACCAGTGTTGTGCCAGAGATGTGGAAGATGGCTAATGTGGTTCCTATATTCAAATCAGGGGACAAGTCCATTCCTTCAAATTACCGTCCAAAAAGCCTGACATCTATAGTGGGCAAGTTATTAGAATCAATTATAGCTGACATTATTAGAAGTCACCTTGAAGAGCATAATTTGATTAATGAATCTCAGCATGGATTCACGAGAGGTCGTTCCTGCCTGACAAATTTACCGACGTTCTTCAATAAAACATTTGAGGCAGTAGACAGTGATAAGGAATATGACATTGTTTATTTGGATTTTAGTAGAACCTTCGATAGAGTACCTCACAAGAGACTCGTAAGAACACAAGAACATAAGAAAGGAGGAACACTGCAGCAGGCCTGTTGGCCCATACTAGGCAGGTTGTGGACACTCCTGAGCTTCAGAACCTTGCATTTATCTGCATTGAACTGCATCTGCCACTTTACTGACCACGAATTGAGTTTGTCTAAATCCTCCTGAAGTTCCCTGATATCTACGTTTGAATCAATTATCCTACCTATCTGTGTCATCGGCGAATTTGTTCAAATCACTCATTCCCTCATCAAGATCATTGATATATATTATAAACAACAACGAGCCCTAAGACTGATCCCTGTGGAACGCCACCTGTTACAGACCCCCACTCAGATTTAACCCCATTTATGCACACTTTCGGCTTCCAGTCTGTGAGCCATGACTCGATCCATGACAGCACTTTTCCGCCAATGCCATGAGCTGCCGCTTTAACAGTCTTTGGTGCGGTACTCTATCAAAAACCTTACTAAAATCTAAATAAACAATATCAAATTCTTTATCGTGATCAACAGCCTCAAAAGCTTTACTGAAGAAAGTTAATAAGTTAGTTAGACAGGAACGGCCTCTCGTGAATCCATTAATCAGATTATGCTTAGCCACATGGCTTCTTATAATTTCAGCTATAATTGACTCTAGCAATTTGCTTGCAATTGAGGTCAGGCTTATTGGGCAGTAATTTGACGGTATTTATTATTATTACAATCAAGGGGGAAGCGCTAAACCCGGAGGATTATACAGCGCCTGGGGGGGGATGTGGAAGGCATTCAGGCTTAATTTGGGGAACTGGAGCACAGATCCAATTCCCTAAATCAAGAGCCCCTCACCAACATCAAGGAACCTTCCTTGAGGGGAATTTGACGGTAACTACTCGTCTCGTGTTTTAAAAATAGGAATTACATTAGCCATCTTCCACATATCAGACACTACACCTGTTTGAAGAGATAAATTAAAAATATTAGTTAATGGTTCACAGAGTTCCATTTTGTAGTCCTTAAGAACCCTTGAAAAAACCTCATCAGGTCCCGGCGACTTATTTTGTCTGTCTATTTATTTCATAACCATTTCACTAGTGACTGTGATGTTACATAATTTATCTTCTTCAGGCCCACTATAAAAATTAATTACTGGGATATTGTTAGTGTCTTCCTGTGTAAAAACCGAGAGAAAATAATTATTTAAAATCGAGCACATTTCATTATCTTTGTCAGTAAGATGCTCTGGTGGCCTGGTGGTTAACGCTCTCGCTTCACACGGTGAGGGCCTGGGTTCGATTCCCAGCCAGAGTAGAAACATTGGACGTGTTTCTTTCCACCTGTTGTCTATGTTCCCCATCAGTAAAATGGGTACCTGGGTGTTAGTCGACTGGTGTGGGTCGCATCCTGGGACACTGACCTAAGGAGGCCTGGTCACAGACCGGGCCGCGGGGGCGTTGACCCCCGGAATTCTCTCCAGATAAACTCCAGATAGTTACTTTTAAGGGGACCTATCTTATCTCTAGCTTTTGTTCTATACACCTGGAAAAAAATTTGGGGTTAGTTTTCGAATCCCCAGAAACTTTAATTTCGTACTCACGTTTAGCTTTTTTTATCCCCTTTTAACGTCCCTCTTAATGTCAATATACTGATTCATAAGATGACCCTCACCTCTTTTAATGCGCCTATAAATTCCTTTCTTCTGCCCTAAAAGATATTTGAGCCTTTTATTCATCCATTTTGGGTCATTTTATTCGATCTAATTTCTTCATACGGGATAAATGTTCTTTGGGCAGCATGTATAGTGTTCAGAAAACTGTCATATTGATAGCTCTCTTCGTTACCTCAGTCAACAGATAAGTGTTCTCTAAGCCCATTGTAATCTGCTAAGCGAAAATCTGGGACCATTACTGAGTTATCCCTACTATCATACTTCCATTCAATGCTAAAGGTAATTGATTTGTTATCGCTTGTGCCGAGTTCATTTGTAATTTCTAAATTTTTAACAAGGGTTTCCTTGTTTGTCAGAACTAAGTCAAACAGGTTATTTCCCCTTGTAGGTTTTGTCACAAACTGCTTCAAAAACCAGTCCTGAACTACTTCTAAGAAGTCATTTGATTCTAAATTCCCAGTCAAGAAATTCCAATCAATCTGACTAAAGTGAAAGTCCCCTAGAATTACTACATTATCGTCCCTTGTAGCCTTAACAATTTCCTCCCTTAGTAATCTCCCTTGGTCCCTAAGTTTTGGGGACAGTATGTCACTCCTAGAATCAATTTTTCATGCACCTCTGAAAAATTCTATCCAGACAGACTCTGTATGTGTTACTTCGGACTTAATACCCGTTTTTATGCAACAGTTCAAGTGATCTCGGACATACAGTGCCACCCCACCCCCCTTCCCGATACTTCTATCTACTTGGAACAATTTAAAACCTTGAATATGACATTCCGAATGCATGTCCCGACTTTTGGAATTAAGCCATGTCTCAGTGATGGCAAATACATCAATGTTACCTACACTAGCAACTAATCAACTCGTCCATCATATTCCTAGCACTATGGCTATTAGCATAATATATTTTTAAAGACCCTCCTTTCTTTTTACCCTTCCTGCTCATTTCTGTTTTTCCACTAAACCTATTACTGTCTCTGTCACCTAGTGCCATTGGCTTTCCAATATCCACCTCATTCTGCCTATTACTAGTTCCCCTAAAACTCATATTACTACACTGGGACTTCACTGTATTTCCGCCAAAACCCGTACCACTATTTCTAGTTTAAAGCCCTAACAGCTCCCTCCACTGCAGTTGCCAGTGCCCCCACCCCAGACCCAGATAAATGAATCCTATCTCTGGCATACATGTCATTTCTGCCATAGAAGAGGTCCCAGTCGTCAATGTTACTGTATTTTCCTTACAGTATCTGTCCACCAGCAATTGACACCAATTGCCCTGGACAACCATTCGTTTCCAACTCCTCTCCTTGGCAAAATACCACATATGACAGGGTTCCCACCCTTCTTCCTAATTATCTCTATTGCTGACCTATACCTGCTAATAAGGTCCTCACTCCTACGTCTGCCAGCATCGTTGCCTCCCGCACTGAGGCAGATAATAGGATTGCTCCTATTACCTTTCATGATGTCGTCCAGACGGCTAACAATATCTCCCATGTGATGAATGGTTTGAAAAACCGACAAGTTGAAGATTGAGACACTTATGCAGCATATGGGAATCTTTATTCAGGAAACGTTTCGCCACACAGTGGCTTCATCAGTCCAATACAAAGAGGAAGGCGTAAGGAGAGGAGGAGAATGAGGTAATCAGTCCCTCAACCTGGAGTCGATGTGTTCAGTCCATCAATCTTGTAGAATGTACATTCTGGTACATTCTACAAGATTGATGGACTGAACACATCGACTCCAGGTTGAGGGACTGATTACCTCATTCTCCTCCTCTCCTTACGCCTTCCTCTTTGTATTGGACTGATGAAGCCACTGTGTGGCGAAACGTTTCCTGAATAAAGATTCCCATATGCTGCATAAGTGTCTCAATCTTCAATATCTCCCATCCCAGCCTCAGGAAAACATATCCCCTGCCTCCTCTTCCTGTCCCTAAGACAAAAGGCCTTATCCATAAACTTAACCTGACTGTCTCCAACTAAAACAATGTTCTTACCTTCACTTATGGAATTCGTCGTGACGTTCTCGATGGTCTTCGTTGGGGTTTCAAGGGATGTCTCGCTCACGTCTGCTAATGCTTCCTTGGTGCTCGTTGTGACGTTCCCAGTAGACAACCCACGTTTGTCAGGTAGCACCGAAAATGGGTTGGCAGCTCATGGTATAGGAGGTAAAGTTATAACATGGATAGAGGCATGGGTTACGAATAGAAAGCAGAGAGTTTCCAGTAATGGGGTCAAATCTGAATGGGGATTAGTCACTAGTGGCGTTCCACAAGTATCAGTTTTAGGCCCTCTCTTGTTCATAATTTACATTAATGACCTTGAAGGGATTACGAGTGACATGGGTAAATTTGCTGATGATACAAAGATAGGCCGTATGATTCATTCTGAGGAGGAGAGCAATGAACTCCAGGAGGATTTAGACAAAGTAATGTCTTGGTCTGAAAAATGGCAGACGAAGTTCAGTGTGGATAAGTGTAAGGTACTAGTCCTTGGTAATGAAAATAACCCTTGAAGCTATAAACTAGGTGAAGTAGAGCTTGATCATACAGAATGTGAAGAAGACTTGGGAGTCATGGTAAGCAGAAATCTAAAGCCAAGACAGCAGTGCCTAAGTGTGTGCAACAAGGCTAACAGATTACTAGGATTTATCTCAAGAAGTATAAGTAACAGAAGTCCAAAAGTTATTTTACAGCTCTATACATCACTAGTGAGGCCTCATTTAGATTATGCCGCTCAGTTTTGATCTCCTTATTATAGGATGGATGTAGACTCATTGGAGAACATACAGAGAAGAATGACTAAAATGGTTTACTGAGTAAGGAATCTCCCGTATGAAGATAGACTTAAAGCCTTAAATCTCCACTCTCTGGAGAGATGTAGAATGAGGGGAGACAAATATATGAGTGGGAGGGGCTGGGTTTGATTGATGTCGTGGGTATGAGAGCTAATTCTTGGGTAGTTTTGGGTAGGGGTGGTTTTGATAAGGACCTGCCTTGTATGGGCCAGTGGCCAT
>NC_069443.1:26896819-27026667 GCF_026875155.1 Cherax quadricarinatus | reverse complement strand
GGGCAATGTGAGGGAATGACCGATAGCCAGTCCGTGGAGGGGAGAACTTGTACCTCTCAAGTCAGTCGGCGGGGAAGTGAGGCTGAATGGGCCCAGCATCCCCCCGACCTGGGTAAGCCTACAGAGGGCACCACTTAAATGCCGCGAAATATGAACTGAACCGGCAGACGGCATAGGCTGTCTTTGCTGACAGTACAGGCTGTCTACATTTGCTCGGCCACGCACCTCGCGTCGTCCCAATGCACAATACTGGTGGGAAGCTGTGGTCGCAGCAGTTGTGTTTGCCAGGAGAGAGGAAGGAAGAGCGATGAAGTCATCACCCCATGGAAGAAGCATCCGTCTTTCATTGAGTTATACTGATGTCGTGTCCGCATGTTTCAGCATCCAGACACAGGTACAAGCAGGATCCAGCCGAAATTTGCTGAATTTCTTCGAGAATTGTAAGTGGCATACCAGTGACCCCACACTACAGCATCCCACCGCTGCCACCAATTATAACGAGATTTATTTGTGTGATGCAGTGGCGTGCAGTCGATTATCGGGCTGCAGAGGCTTCTTACTTTATTTGCAAAGTCGTCGTGGGTACACAGGCTTGTGTGCTGTGCCCATGGCCCGGTAGGGGGCCATGCCCACGAGCGAGTAGGCCTTCTGTCTTGCTGCTAGACCGCAGAGAGAGAGAGAGAGTCCGTGTGGGAGCCGCGTCCCACAGACTTGGGCAGGTCTAGAGGGCAGCACCCTAGTGCCGTGAAATATGAACTAAGCTGGCAGACAGCATAGGCTGTCTATGCAGACAGTACAGGCTGTCTACAAGTATAACACTGAGCATGTTTCCGGAAGCACACATCAACCAGATAACTGCTGCAGCATAAGGGCGCCTGGCAAACCTGAGAATAGCGTTCCGATATCTTAGTAAGTAACACTGACCACCGTGTACGTCAGGCCCATACTGGAGTATGCAGCAACTGTTTGGAACCCACACTTGATCAAGCATGTCAAGAAATTAGAGAAAGTGGAAAGGTTTGCGACAAGGTTAGTTCTAGAGCTAAGGGGAATGTCCTACAAAGAAAGGTTAAGGAAATCGGCCTGACGACACTGGAGGACAGGAGGGTTAGGGAAGGCATGATAACGACACACAAAATACTACGTAGAATAGACAAGGTGGACAGAGACATGATGTTTCAGAGAGGGTACACAAAAACAGGAGGTCACAATTGGAAGATGAAGACCCAGATGAGTCACAGGGATGTTAGGGTGTATTTCTTCAGTCATAGAGTAGTCAGGAAGTGGAATAGCCTAGCAAGTGAGGGAAGTGGAGGTAGAACCCATACATAGCTTTAAGATGAGTTATGATAAAGCTCATGGAGCAGGGAGAGAGTGGAACTAGTAGCACTCAGTGAAGAGGTGGGGCCAAGAGCTGAGTCTCAACCCCTGCAACCACAATTAGGTGAGTACCAAAGGGGGTGGAGGAGTGGCACTGCTGATCAAAAACCGATGGGATTTTGATGAGCTGGAGAGAGGAGACAGAGGAGAAGCAAGAGTTTAAATAGTACTAATACTTCAGTTTGGAGGTCCCAAGGTGGTGATTGCTGTGATGTATAACCCACCACAAAACAGCAGGAGGCCAAGGCAAGAGTATGATGAGAGTAATACTGCGATGGTTGACACTGGCTGAAGTGGCCAGAAGGGCTCATGCGAGCAGGGCAAAGCTACTGATCATGGGTAACTTCAATCACAAGGAAATCGATTGGGAAAACTTGGAGCCACATGGGGGCCAAAAAACGTGGAGGGCTCAGAGGATAGAGGTGGTACTGGAAAACCCCATGTACCAACACATAAGGGACACTACCAGAGAGAGAGAGAGGATGAGCCAGCGAGATTGGACCTAGTCTTCTCCTTGAACAGTGCAGATATTGAGGACATCACATGTGGTTTTGCTTCGAATTCACAGTAGAGTTACAAGTGGAGGGGGAAGTAGGGAGGGCCGGACGAATGAAGCCAAACTACAAGAAAGGGGACTATGCAAGCATGAAGAACTTCCTGAACTGGGCTCAGTGAGAGAGAACTGGCAGGGAAGTCAGTGGACGAGATGATGGAATATGTGACAACAATATGCAAGGAAGCTGAGGAGAGGTTTGTACCCAAGGGTAACAGGAATAATGAGAAAACCAGGATGAGACCATGGTTCACCCAAAAGTGCAGGGAGGCGAAAACCAAGTGTGCTAGGGAATGGAAGAAATACAGAAGGCAAAGGACCCAGGAGAATAAGAAGACCAGTCATCGAGCCAGAAGTGAATATGCACAGGTAAGACGGGAGGCCCAAGGGCAATATAAGAATGACATAGTAACGAAAGTTAAATCTGACCCCAAGCTGTTGTACAGCCACATCAGGAAGAATACAACAGTCAAGGACCAGGTAATTAGGCTGAGGAAGGAAGGAGGAAAGGTTATAAAACACGATTGTGAAGTATGTGAGAAGCTCAACATGAGGTTCAAAGTGTTCACAGAGGAGACAGCAGGACCTCCAGAAAAGCAGAGAGGTGAGGAACACAATGAAGTGTTGGACACAATACATACAACCGAGGAAGAAGTGAAGAGGCTGTTAAGCGAGCTAGATACCTCAAAGGTGATAGGGCCAGATAACATCTCTCCATGGGTCCTGAAAGAGGGAGCAGAGGTGCTATATTTACCACTAACAACTGTCTTCAACACATCTATCGAAAGAGGACAACTAACGGAAGTATAGAAGACAGCAAATGCAGTCCCATTTTTTTAAAAAGGAGACAGACACGAAGCATTAAACTACAGACCAGTGTCACTGAAATGTATGGTATGCAAAATCATGGAGAAATTTATGAGGAGAAGAGTGGTGGAGCACCTAGAAAGGAATGAGCTTATCAACGACAGCCAACACAGTTTCAAAGATGGGAAATCCTGTGTCACAAACCTGAATGAACATTAAAATGGTATAAAATACCGACAGATTGTTAGGTAAGACACATATGCAACAGTTAGGTATCTTTATTTTGAAACGTTTCGCCTACACAGTAGGCTTCTTCAGTCGAGTACAGAAAAGTTGATAGAAGCAGAAGATACTTGAAGACGATGTAATCAGTCCATCACCCTTAAAGTTTTGAGGTGGTCAGTCCCTCAGTCTGGAGAAGAGCATTGTTCCGTTGTCTGAAACAATATGAAGTTGAAGTGACAGGATGGAGCCTTTATATAGTGCCAGGAGGTGAGACGTAGGTTGCTTTGGGAGGGCAGGTCCCTCTCAAACCCAGCCGTTCTCACTGGTAGAGGTCGAAGTTGATGGTCTGTACCAAGATACCCTTGTGTTGCAGTGTCTGACAGAATGAACATTAAATGGTATAAAATACCGACAGATTGTTAGGTAAGACACATATGCAACAGTTAGGTATCTTTATTTTGAAACGTTTCGCCTACACAGTAGGCTTCTTCAGTCGAGTACAGAAAAGTTGATAGAAGCAGAAGATACTTGAAGACGATGTAATCAGTCCATCACCCTTAAAGTTTTGAGGTGGTCAGTCCCTCAGTCTGGAGAAGAGCATTGTTCCGTTGTCTGAAACAATATGAAGTTGAAGTGACAGGATGGAGCCTTTATATAGTGCCAGGAGGTGAGACGTAGGTTGCTTTGGGAGGGCAGGTCCCTCTCAAACCCAGCCGTTCTCACTGGTAGAGGTCGAAGTTGATGGTCTGTACCAAGATACCCTTGTGTTGCAGTGTCTGACAGAATGAACCTTAAAATGGTATAAAATACCGACAGATTGTTAGGTAAGACACATATGCAACAGTTAGGTATCTTTATTTTGAAACGTTTCGCCTACACAGTAGGCTTCTTCAGTCGAGTACAGAAAAGTTGATAGAAGCAGAAGATACTTGAAGACGATGTAATCAGTCCATCACCCTTAAAGTTTTGAGGTGGTCAGTCCCTCAGTCTGGAGAAGAGCATTGTTCCGTTGTCTGAAACAATATGAAGTTGAAGTGACAGGATGGAGCCTTTATATAGTGCCAGGAGGTGAGACGTAGGTTGCTTTGGGAGGGCAGGTCCCTCTCAAACCCAGCCGTTCTCACTGGTAGAGGTCGAAGTTGATGGTCTGTACCAAGATACCCTTGTGTTGCAGTGTCTGACATATGTGTCTTACCTAACAATCTGTCGGTATTTTATACCATTTTAATGTTCATTCTGTCAGACACTGCAACACAAGGGTATCTTGGTACAGACCATCAACTTCGACCTCTACCAGTGAGAACGGCTGGGTTTGAGAGGGACCTGCCCTCCCAAAGCAACCTACGTCTCACCTCCTGGCACTATATAAAGGCTCCATCCTGTCACTTCAACTTCATATTGTTTCAGACAACGGAACAATGCTCTTCTCCAGACTGAGGGACTGACCACCTCAAAACTTTAAGGGTGATGGACTGATTACATCGTCTTCAAGTATCTTCTGCTTCTATCAACTTTTCTGTACTCGACTGAAGAAGCCTACTGTGTAGGCGAAACGTTTCAAAATAAAGATACCTAACTGTTGCATATGTGTCACAAACCTACTGGAGTTCTATGACAGGGTGATGGCTGTAAGACAAGAGAGAGAGGGGTGGGTAGATTGCATTTTCTTGGACTGTAAGAAGGCGTTTGACGCAGTTCCACACAAGAGATTAGTCCTGAAGCTGGAGGACCAGACAGGGATAACAAGGAAGAAACTACAATGGATCAGCGAATACCTGTCAGAAAGACAACAGCGAGTCATGGTACATGGCGAGGTGTCTGAGCAGGCGCCTGTAAAGAGTGGGGGGCCACAGGGATCAGTCCTAGGACCAGTGCTGTTTCTGGTATTTGTAAACTACATGATGGAAGGAATAGAATCCGAAGTGTCCCTGTTTGCAGATGATGTGAAGAGGATGAGAAAAATTAAATTGGACGAGGATCAGGCAGAACAACAGACGGATCTGGACAGACTGCAGGCCTGGTCCAGCAACTGGCTCCTGGAGTTCAACCCCACCAAGTGCAAAGTCCTGAAGACTGGGGAGGGGCAAAGAATACCACAGATGGAGCACAGTCTAGGGGGCAAGAGCTTACAAGCCTCACTCAGGGAAAAGGATCTTGGTGTGTGCAAACACTAGGCACATCTCCTGAGGCACACATCAACCAAATAACTGCCGCAGCATACGGGCGCCTGGCAAACCTAAGAAAAGCATTCCGATATCTAAATAAGGATTCATTCAGGACCCTGTACACTGTGTACATGAGGCCATATTGGAATATGCAGTGCCAGTTTGAAACCCTCACCTAGCCAAGCATGTAAGGAAACTAGAGAGAGTGCAAAGGTTTGCAACAAGACTAGTCTCAGAGAAAACAAGGAGAGTTTAAGGGAAATCGATGTGACGACAGTGGAAGACAGGAGAGATAGGGGAGGGTTGATGTGATGAAGACATAAAATACTGAGAGGTAGAGACAAGGTGGACAGAGACAGGATGTTCCAGAGATGGGACACAGCAACAAGGGGACACAGTTGAAAGTTGAAGGCTCAGATGAATCACAGGGTTGTTAGAAAGTATTTCTTCGGTCACAGAGTTGTCGGGAAGTGGACTCAAAGGCCTCTTATCCTGGGTGTAAAAGGAGCAAAATAAACACAGCAGAAAAACTTTTGACTTATATTATCGTTCACTAAGTATAGACAGAAGTACGTACACTATATACACTCAATAACAACACTGCAATAGCCAAGGACTCGAACCCATGCTTCTTTGGCCTGCCTCATGGTGGGTGAAAACACATGA
Source organism: Cherax quadricarinatus (assembly GCF_026875155.1). Classification (NCBI taxonomy): domain Eukaryota; kingdom Metazoa; phylum Arthropoda; class Malacostraca; order Decapoda; family Parastacidae; genus Cherax; species Cherax quadricarinatus. The sequence continues at coordinate 27,020,871 of NC_069443.1, read as the reverse complement.
CGCCCTAATCCACTGGACCATACGATCCTTAAGAGTAGCGCATCCAGCGGCACTGAATGTTGTACTCGCTACCCAAGGACACACGATGGTGTGGATGCCTCTAGGCTAATTTCATTCTAGTCCCTGTTTGGTGTACTAGTTAAACGAGCAGTATTTTATATTATTGTAACCACGAACGAGTGGTATTGATCAATAACAACACTGCACTAGCCAAGGACTAGAACCCATGCTGCTTTGGCCTGCCTCATGGTGGGCGAAAACACATGACGCCCTAACCCACTGGACCATAGTTTTCGAGGTCTTGTCAAGGGGAGACATGTTACACCTTTTTGTTCATTTTAAGTAGACTGTTTCTTCTTGTTATTATCACAATGGTATACTTTTACATGTTATTTTTGCTATTTCACTTAATATTATATTCAGCAGTAATTCCATTAGTAGCTAAAATGGATTTACTCGACTTTATAATATTATCTGGTCGTATTACTTAGCTTTGTATTTAGGTAGGTCATTTAATTAGTGTCAACTGCTGGTGACCTGGCCAAGCACCAGTAGGTGTTTTGAGCTGCTCAACCCCTGCTCCGACCGAGACAAAGTGGGCTGGTAAAGCCTCACAGAGTTCAGTTCATACCTTCCTCTGGACTAGGAAGGGTCGAGGGAAGTATCCACCTCTAAACCACCATTCGCCTCCCTAGAAAATCCCAGGAATTTTCGGGAACTTACTGCTAAGACTTATCTCGGTTGGAGAAGGCGGTTGAGAAGCTCTTAGAGAAAGTGAAGCCAAGTGAGCAAGCCTCTGTAGTGTATGAGGACTTATTGTAAAGTGAACCCTATCATAAGAAATCTATTAATGTGTTCGAGTGTTTAGGCAACGCCTGTGCATGTGCATATACTAATATTTCGTGACTCACTCAGAGCCATTTGTAAATACTTGACCTAGTACTGTGTTGTTTTAATGAGGAATGGTAAAAGTATTCTACTCATAGTGCAAAATATGAGAAGGTGAATTTAAGTGATTATCATGACTATTAATAAATTAAATAGAAACAAAGAAAATTCCTTTTCCTCTGAAGTGAGTACCTAGACGTACTAAGTTTATTTTGTTACGAAAAGCACTATAACCCAGGGACCAACTATGTTCGTAACAAGACACCACATAATTTACATCAGATAATTTACTTACAATCTGCATAGATCCCCTAAATCTGACTTTCAAGGTGTGGCCAGGTATAGGTTCCTGCACCAACACTTTGTCTCCTGGATGGAAGGAGTGAAACTGTGAATTTCTGTCATACCTCTGTTTCATCTTATTTTGAGCTGCTTTTAGGTTAGCCTTGGCTAACTGACGTGCTACCTGCAACCTTGAAGACGGGTTGTAGAGTGTTGAGCTAACGTCTTCTCCCATCCATCCTTCTTTGAGCATCCGAAGAGGACCTCGTACATTGTGCCCAAAGATCAGCTCAAGCGGACTATACCCGGTAGACTCCTGCATAGTTTCCCTCATTGAAAACAGCAACAAAGGTAATGATTCATCCCAGTCTGTAGGAAAATGCATGCACAAAGTTCTCATCATGGTTTTTAACATCTGATGGAGTCTTTCCGAGGTGCCTTGGGACTGAGGATGATAGACAGTGGATAAGTTGTGGATTATCCCTAACCTAATTAATGCTTCCCTAAATGCTTTGGCAGTGAAGTTAGTACCTTGATCACTCTGAATGAATTTAGGAATACCAAAGCAACAGATAAACTTAGTTAAAGCTCTAATAATTGCTTTAGTATTAATATTGCACATGGGAATTGCTTCTGGGTATTTAGTTACTCTATCCATAATGGTAAATAAGTACTCATTCTCAGACTTGGACTTACGTAGTGGACCTAGACAATCTTTAATTAACTCTGCAAAAGGTTCTCCATCGGCAGGTATAGGCTGGAGAGGTGCAGGTTTAATGGAATGTCCAGGTTTCCATACTTGCTGACATTCTCTACAACAATGGATATGATTCTTCACATCCTGCCTTAACTTTGGCCAATAGAATTCTTTTAATATTCTTAACATTTTTTAAGTGATTCCCAAGTGGCCCCCTAATGAAGTGTTATGAGCTATATTTAATATTTGAAGTCTAAACTTTTTGGGAACTACTAACCTGTGTGACTGTTGCCTTCCCTGTATCTCCTTACCAGTCTCAGTGCAGATTAAGAAGTCGCTTTTAATTTTATATTTGACTAGGTGATCTGAAGAGGATTTACCCATGGCTGCCTGAAAAGCGAAATTTAATGAGGGGTCTTTTCGCTATTCCTCTCAGAAGGACAGTCCCTCGGGCATGGGAACAGAGATATCTGTCAATCCTGCAACCCTGGAATATGAAGGCTTGATCATGGTCTGTTCACTAAATTTGCGAGGCTCTGGCCAGTTTTCCTCGTAAAACGAATTGGCTATTCCGAGATCAGAGTTGTCCAAGGACAGGTTAGCATTCTCGCCAGATATCCCTTGGGATTTTGCCCGAGTTATGGCCAACATCGGAGAAAAAATCAATCATTATTTGTTCTGGACTCATACTAGAAGTGGTAATGTTATTACCCAGTAATAACATAGTATCTTTCATAGGAAATCCATCAGATACACCTACAGTCAAATATCCAGTTTAATACTTACTTTGGATGTATATTTTATGTAAGGGGACAGAAAACACTGCTCCTGCAGAAGCTTCTAAAAGAATGGAGGATTGTAATGAGGTGTGTTCAGAACGGGGAAGTACTCCTTCTCTTATAAGAGAGCAATATGCTCCAATATTGCTAAAGGTTCTGACTTCAGTTTTCTTTGAATCTTCCTGAAGGGATATTTGATTAATAATGGGCCATCCCTTTCTCTACTTCTTTCAGGGACATAACATTATACATTTTCCTAATGGTTGGGGTTTATTTGGGTAGTTAGGTCGAATATGTACTGGCTGGTGCTGCTCTGGGTATTGTTGTCGGGATACACCATGGTTGTAGATGAATGGTTCAGAGAACCGACACGTTGATAAATTAGACACATGTGCAACTCTTGGGTATATTTGTTGAGGAAACGTTTCGCCACACAGTGGCTTCATCAGTCCATACAAAGGAGAATCTTGAAGAACAGGAGGAGAATGAGGTAATCAGTCCCTCAACCTGGGAATTCTTCGCTTGCCTAACCCTTGGGCACGACCTACTTCCACATTGAACAAATGTGACACCACCTATGACTGCTGCACCTCTCCTGCCTATGGTTTATAAGCTCCTTCTCCACACTAATGCCGTATTCTATTCAAGATTGATGGACTGACCACATCGACTCAAGGTTGAGGGACTGATTACCTCATTCTCCTCCTGTTCTTCAAGATTCTCCTTTGTTAGGTAAGACACATATGCAACAGTTAGGTATCTTTATTTCGAAACGTATGTTACCATGCTCTGAATAAAGGTTACATATTGTTTGCATGCAGCACCTGGGCAGTGATGTAGTGGAGGCAGGATCCATACATAGCTTTAAGAAGACGTATGATAAAGCTTATGGAGAAGAGAGAGGGAGGACCCAGTAGCGATCAGTGAATAGATGGGGCCAGGACCTGAGTCTCGATCCCTGCAACCACAATTAGGTGAGTGTGTTAGGTGAGTACACACACACCTGGAATCTACCTGGAGGGTATGCCGGGAATCAACGCCTTCACGGCCCGCTCCACGACCACGCCTGACTGTGGATCAGGTTCTAACAAATTAGGCTGTTACTGCTGGCCACACATACTCCAACGTACAAATCACAGCGTGGCTCATCCGGCAGTTACTTTAGGTATCAGTCCAGTGCCCTTTTGAAGGCAGCCAGGGGTCCATTGGTAATTCCCTTTATAGCTGGTGGGAGGCTGTTGAACAGTCTTGGGCCCGAGATACTTACTGTTTTTTTCTCTTAGTGTACTAATGGCGCCCCTACTTTTCACTAGGGGTATGTTGCATCGCCTTCCCAATCTTCTCCTTTCGTATGGAGTGATTTCTGTGTGCAGATTAGGGACCAGTCCCTCTAGGATTTTCCAGGTGTAGATTATTATGTACCTCTCTCGCCTGTGCTCCAGTGAGAACAAGTCAAGTGCTTCCCAGTGTTCACAGTAGTTAAGGTGTTTGATGGAACTTATATGTGCAGTAAAGGTTCTCTGTACATTCTTTAGATCTGCGATTTCACCTATCTTGAATGGACATGTTAATGTACAGTAGTATTCCAGCCTAGAGAGAACAAGTGATTTAAAAATGATCAACATTGGCTTGGTATCTCCTGTCTTGAATATCCTCATTATCCATACTATCATTTTCCTCGTAGATGTGATAATGACACTGTTGTGATCCTTGAAAGTGATATCCTCAGACATTACCACTCCTAGGTCCTTCACATTACATTTCCTCTCTATTGTGTGATTAGAGTTTGCAGTATACTCAGTCCTAGCACCTAACACGGTGCTATGGTTTACATCTACGTTTGCTATGAGGATGAAGAACAGGATAGGGACGAGTACTGTGCCTTGTGGAACAGAGCTCTTCACTGTGGCAGCTTCCAATTAAACTCTGTGTACCACAACTCTTGTGTATTCGATTCGTAGCGACTAGCGATGAGGCAGTGCGAGGCTCTGTAAGTCGACCCCTGCAACCACATATAGGTGAGCACATACAAGAACATAAGAGCATAAGAAAGAAGGAACACTGCAGCAGGCCTACTGGCCCATGCGAGGCAGGTACAAGTCTCCTACCGGCTTAAGCCAATACCCCAACCTAGTCAGGGCAGGTCACATTCACTTAAGGAAGGAACACGACAACTGACCTAGTAGCACAAGCTATTCAGGTCCAACTCACACCCACCCATGTATTTATCTAACCTATTTTTAAAACTACACAACGTTTTAGCCTCAATAACTGTACTTGGGAGTTTGTTCCACTCATCCACAACTCTATTACCAAACCAGTGCTTTCCTATATCCTTCCTGAATCTGAATTTTTCCAACTTGAAACCATTGCTACGAGTCCTGTCTAGGCGATATTTTCTGCACGTTATTTACATATCCTTTATTTATTCCTGTCTTCCATTTATACACCCCAATCATATCCCCTCTAATTCTACGCCTTTCTAGAGAGTGCAGAGTCAGGGACCTCAGTCTATCCTCATAGGGAAGATTTCTGATACACGGGATCAACTTTGTCATCCTCCTGTGTATGCTTTCCAGAGCATTTATATCCATTCTATAATACGATGACCAAAACTGTGCAGCATAATCTAAATGAGGTCTAACCAAGAATATATAGAGTTGAAGAACAACCTGAGGACTCCTATTATTTATGCTTCTTGATATGACGCCAAGGATTCTGTTAGCTTTATTGCGAACACTTATGCACTGTTGTCTTGGTTTCAGATTACTGCTAACCAGAACTCCTAAATCTTTTTCGCAATCCGTAATATTAAGATTGACATTATTTAGTTTATATGTGGCATGGTTATTTTCCTGTCCAACATTTAGAACTTTGCATTTGTCTATATTAAATTGCATCTGCCACTTCTCCGACCACTGCATCAGTCTATTCAAATCTTCCTGGAGGGCTCTAATGTCCTCGTCAGAAAGAATTCAACAGCCTATTTTGGTGTCATCGGCAAACTTGCTTATGTCGCTCTTTATGCCCTCATCAATGTCTTTTATGTAGATTGTGAACAACAGGGGGCCCAACACTGACCCCTGTGGAACACCGCTCGTGACGCTTCCCCACTCTGATTTCTCCCCATTTATGCGAACTCTCTGCTGCCTATTTGTCAACCATGCCTCTATCCTCGAAAAAATTTCTCCTCCTATTCCATGTGCTTTAATTTTCCTCAATAGCCTCTGATGTGGGACCCCTGTCAAAAGCCTTACTGAAGTCCATATACACAATATCATATTCATTACCATGATCTACCTCCTCAAATACCTTAGTGAAAAAAGCTAATAAATTCGTAAGGCAGGAACGCCCCTTTGTAAAACCATGCTGAGATTCGTTGATTAATTTGTGCTTTTCAAGGTGGCTACGAACTGCCTCGGCAATTATTGATTCCATAAATTTTCCCACTATGGAGGTTAGGCTTATCGGTCTATAGTTCGAAGCTAAGGACCTGTCACCTGCTTTGAAAATAGGTATCACATTTTCCATTTTCCACTTATCTGGCTCCATGCCAGTTTGTAGTGATATGTTGAAAAGATTAGCCAGAGGTTTGCTAAGCTCCTCTTTACATTCCTTTAGAACCCTTGCATACAGTTCATCAGGGCCTGGGGATTTGTTAGGTTTCAATTTTTCAATTTACCTAAGGACCATGTCACTTGTGACCCTAATCGTGCACAGTTTATTATGATCCTGTTCTACATAATTTATTATTTCTGGAATATCGCTGGTATCCTCCTGTGTAAAAACTGAGAGGAAGTATGTGTTAAAAATTCTACACATTTCCTTATCACTGTCAGTGAGCTGACCCGAGGAACTTTTGAGTGGGCCTATCTTGTCCCTGATCTTACTTCTGTATACCTGAAAGAACCCTTTTGGGTTAGTCTTCGATTCTCTTGCAACTTTAACCTCATAATCTCTTTTTGCTTTTCTTATTCCCTTTTTTATTTCTCTCTTTAACTGAATATATTGATTTCATAATTGCACCTCTCCTCTTTTGATTTGCCTATATATCTCTCTTTTGACCAATGAGATGTTTTAATCTATTGTTCATCCATTTAGAATCATTTTTGCTTGATCTGATTTCCTTATTTGGAACATAAGTTGTCTGAGCAGCTAGAACTATGCCCTGGAAAACGTCATATCGGCAACCATCACCACCTACCTGACCCTTAGTCAGGTCATTCCAGTTCAGCCCACCCAAGTAATTTTTCAGTCCTATGAAATCAGCCACGCGGAAGTCAGGGACAGAGACTTGATTTCCATTATTAGGGGAATTCCATGATATATTAAAACTGGGTGATTTGTGATCACTTACCATCATTAACCTCAAGATTATTAATTAGCATTTCCCTGCTGGCAAGAACCAAGTCAAGCAGGTTATTTCCTCTAGTTGGCTCTTTCACAAACTTCTTTAAAAACAATCCTGAATTGTTTCAAAAAAGTCACTTGATTCTAAATTTCCTGTCAAATTGCTCCAGTCAATCTGTCTATAGTTGAAATCTCCCATTATCACAACATTTTCGTATGTAGATGCCTTACGAATTTCATCCCATAGAAGTTTACTGCACTCCCTATCAAGATTTGGGGCCCTGTAAATCACACCCAAAATTAGTTTTTCACGGCCCTCGAGAAGCTGTAACCAAACAGATTCAGTGGCTGACGCTTCTAATTTTATATCTTGTCTAACACAACACTTTAAATTGTCTCTGACATACATCGCTACTCCACCACCCTTCCTGTTGACCCTGTCAGTGTGGAATAATTTATAGCCTTGTATGTGACATTCAGAAGGCATCTCTCTGTCTTTCAGATTCAGCCAGGTCTCTGTTATAGCAATGATATCTATGTTTCCTGCACTTGCAATTAATCTTAGCTCATCTATCTTATTTCTTACACTCCTACTATTAGTATAACAGACCTTAAAGGAGCTAGTCCCTTGCTGACCTCTGCTGTCTTCCTTTGTTTGCTGACATGATCTATTGTCTTCATTTATAACTTCATAATGAAAGTCAGAGGGAGGAGAGGGGGAGGAGGAGTTGCACTGCTCATTAAAAATCTGTGGGGTTTTGAGAAAATGGAAGGAATGGATGGCACGGGCGAAAGGGACTACTTAGTAGGAACAATCCAGTCTGAGGGACATAAGGTGATAAAGTGAGGTATGGAAAATGGCAAATGTAGTCCCAATTTTTAAAAAGGGAGACAGACATAAGGCACTAAACTACAGACCTGTATCACTAACGTGTATAGTATGCAAGGTCATGGAGAAGATCATCAGGAGGAGAGTGGTGGGGCACCTGGAAAGAAACAAGTGTATAATTGACAACCAGCACGGTTTCATGGAAGGAAAATCCTGTGTCACAAACCTACTAGAGTTTTATGACAAGGTGACAGAAGTAAGACAAGAGAGAGAGGGGTGGATCGACTGCATATTTTTGGACTGCAAGAAGGCCTTCGACACAGTTCCTCACAAGAGGTTACTGCAAAAGCTAGAGGATCAGGCACTCATAACAGGAAAGGCACTGCAATGGATCTGAGAATACCTGACAGGGAGGCAACAACGAGTCATTGTACGCGACGAGGTGTCAGAGTGGGCGCCTGAGACAAGCGGGGTTCCAGAGGGGTCAGTCCTAGGACCTGAGCTGTTCTTGGTATATGTGAACGACATAACGGAAGGGATAGACTCAGAAGTGTTCTTGTTTGTAGATGATGCGAAGTTAATGAGAAGAATCAAATCGGATGAGGATCAGGCAGGACTACAAAGAGACCTGGACAGGCTACAAGCCTGGTCCACCAACTGGCTCCTTGAATTTAACCCTGCCAAATGCAAAGTCATGAAGATTGGGGAAGGGCAAAGAAGACCGCAGACACAATATGGTTTAGATGGCCAAAGACTGCAAACCTCATTCAAGGAAAAAGATCTGGGGGTAAGTATAACACCGAGCATATCTCCTGAGGCGCACATCAATCAGATAACTGCTGCAGCATACGGGCGCCTGGCAAACCTATGAATAGCGTTCCGATACCTCAGTAAGGATTCGTTCAAGACTCTGTATACCATTTACGTCAGGCCCATACTGGAGTATGCAGCACCAGTTTGGAATCCACACCTAGTCAAGCACGTCAAGAAATTAGAGAAAGTGCAAAGGTTTGCAACAAGACTAGTCCTAGAGCTAAGGGGATTGCCCTACGAAGAAAGGTTGAGGGAAATCGGCCTGACGACACTGGAGGACAGGAGGGTCAGGGGAGACATGATAACGACATATAAAATACTGCGCAGAATAGACAAGGTGGACAGAGAAGGGACACAGACACAAGAGGTCACAATTGGAAGTTGAAGACTCAGATGAATCAAAGGGATGTTAGGAAGTATTTCTTCAGTCATAGAGTAGTCAGGCAATGGAATAGCCTAAAAAGTGACGTAGTGGAGGCGGGAACCATACATAGTTTTAAGGCAAGGTATGATAGAGCTCATGGGGCACGGAGAGAGAGAACCTAGTAGCAATCAGCGAAGAGGCGGGGCCAGGAGCTGTGACTTGACCCCTGCAACCACAAATAGGTGAATAGGTGAGTACACACACACACACACACATACATGCACTCCCCCTCTAACATCTGTCCCCTCCCATTATCTCTCCCCTCTCCTTTTCTCCCATCCTCCCTCTCCCCCCTAGCTCTCTCCTCTCGCTCTTCCATCTCCCCTCTTTCCCTTTCCCCTAGCGGAAGGGAAAGGCCCAAAAAGGGGGGTTTTCGGGGAAAATGATAACGAAAAAATTGGAAGAATAAAATGGAAGGAAAGGGAAAAGGACAAAAAGGGGCCTTGGGAAGGCTCAAGGGGGCCCAAAATGGGGTTTTTTCCTTTTGTTTAAACCCCGGGCCAATTCCCAAAGGGGTCTAGTGGGGGGGGGCAAAGAAGGGGGGGAAAAATTAGGTTTTTAGAGGGGGAAAGGGGGTTTTTTTCAAGGAAAAGATTGGGGGGGGAATTAACAGGGGTATTCAGGGAATTTAAATTTTTGTGGGGATAGGGGTGGAAAATATAATATTATATAGAAAGGATTGAAAAGATTTTGAAAAACAATTTAAGGTAAAAGGGGGGGGGGAGAAAAAAAAAAACCAGGGGAAAAAAACCCCAAGTAAACGAAGAAAAGAGAAAAATTGGCAAAGGGAAAAGAAAAATTTGGGGGGGAAGGAAAGGGGGAAAAAAGAAAAGGGAAAAAAGGGAAAGGGGAGAAGGAAGGAAGGAGGGCAGGGGAGAAGAAGGACAAAAAAAGGGAGAGAAAAGGGAAAGAGAAGGGAATAAAAGGGGACAAGGAAGGGGGGGAAACCAGATGAAAAGGGAGGGGAAAGGGGATTTTTCAGAAGGGGGAGAGGGCGGTTTAGAAAAAAGGAGTAGGGGAGGCGGGGAAAATCAAGAGCCAAGGGGGGGAAGAGACGGGGAGGGAGGAGAGGGGGAACAGAGAAAGGGAGAGGGGGGCCAGGAGGGGGCGAGAAAAAAAAGGGAAGGGGGGGAAAAAAAAAAAGGGCAACCCCCAAAAGAACCCCCCCCCAAAAACCCCCCCCCCTAGGGGGGGGGAAAAGTTCCCCCCCCCCCCCCCCCCCCCCCCCCCCCCCCCCCCCCGGGCCCCCCCCCCCCCCCGGCCCCCCCCCCGGATTTTTTTTCCCCCCCGGGGGGGGCCCCCCAACCCCCGGGGGGTTTTTTTTTGGCCCCCCCCCCGGTCCCCCAGCCCCCCCCCCCGTTTTTTTTTTTTTGCTTTTTTTGTTTTCTCTCTCTTGCTCTCTCTCGCTTCTTTTCTTTTCTCTCTCTCTTCTCCTCTCTCTTTTCCCCCCTTTGTTTCTCTCTCTCTTCTTCTTGCTCTTTTCTTCCTCTCTCTATCTCTCTTTCTCTCACCTCTTGCTCTCTCTCTTTTTTGCTCTCTCTTTTGCTCCCCCTCTCTCCCTTGCTCTTCTTTTCTCCCTCTTTTCTCTCTCTCGTCTTCTCTCTCTTTGTTTCCTTCTCTTGCTCTCTCTCCCCCTCTCTTTTCTTTTCTCTCTCTCTTGCCTCTCTTTCCTCTTGCCTCTCTTTTTTGTCTCCTTTCTTTTTTTGCTTCTCTCTTTTCTTCTTTTCCCCTTCCCCTTTTCCTCTTGCTCTCTCTCTTCTTGCTCTCTCTCTCTCTTTGCTCTTCTCTCTCTTTTGCTCTCTCTCTTTGCTCTTTTCCCCTCTCTTGCTCTCTCTCTCTCTTCCCTCTTCCCCTTTTTGCTCTTCTTCCTCTTGTCTTTTCTATCTTTGCTCTCTCTCGCTCTCTTGTTTCTCTCTCTTTGCTCTCTCTCCTTTCTTGTTTTTGCTCTCTCTCTTTTCCCTCTCTCTCTTCTTGCTCGCTCTTTTGCTCCCCTCTCTCTCTTGCTCTCTCTCCCTTTTGCTCTCTCTCTTTTTCTTCCTCTCTCTCTTGCTCTCTCTCTCTCTTGTTCTCTCTCTCTTGCTCTTCTCTCTCTTTTTTGTTCTCTCTTTTGGGCCCCTTTTCCTTCTCTCTCTTGCTCTCTCTCTTGCTCTCTCTCTCCCCTTTGCTCTCTTTCTCTTGTCTCTCTCTCTCTTGCTCTCTCTCTCTTTGCTCTCTCTGCCCCCTTTTTCCCTTCTAACTCCCCCCTCTCCTACTTTTAAAAAAAAAAAAAAAAAAAAAATGGTGGGGACTCGCAGGCCCCAGGGTTTCAGTTGAAAATTGGTTGGGTGGGAAAGGAGTGGGGGGAGGGGCGGGGAAAAAAAGGATAAAAAACAAGGTGGGGGGGAAAAAAAATTAGGAGAGCTTTTAAAAAAAATGGGGGAAAAAGAGCTCTCTGTGAAATTGGAAAGGTGGTTGGGGGAAGGAGAAAAAGTTTTGGGAGGCACAAGTCGAACTGAGTACCCCAAGAAAAGGGCCCTTTGAAGTTGAGAAAATTTGGGCCCGGGGAGCGATTTAAAAGGGGCGTGACCAGAGAAGACACGCATATGAAGCTGCGAGGCGGGAACAGGGGGGAAAGGAATTATGAATTATGTAAGGCCCATCAATCTGCCAAGGAGGCCCAAAGGAGTAAAAGGGGAAGATCAACTGGTTGCAGATGGAGGGGGGTGATAGGTCGAATGCGGAGCAAAAACAAGGCTTTTAAGAGCCACGGGGAAAAAAATAAAGGGGGAGAAACGGGACCCCCCCCGGCGGTCCAGACCCAAAGGGTGAGTAAATTTCGGGAAAAAAAAGGGCAAAATCAGTGTTTTTTTCCATGGGCTTCAGGAGAGGGGGAAAAGGGACCCACACTAAAAAGGAACCCGGAAAAAAGGAAGGGGGTTTTGAGAAAATCTTTAACAAAAAATGGGTGAAGGGGGAGGGCCCGGATTGTAAATTTTCAGGGGAATGGGGGGGGTTACCCCAAAGGTGAAAAAAGACCAATAAAGCTGTTTTCAGGACGGAAACAGTGCGGAACAGGATCCCCCAAAGAAAAAACCCACGTTTTTAAAAATATCGGAAGAGTAAAGAGGGTGTTCCTAGACGGAGAAGAAAAAAAATTAGAACGACAGCAGCTGAGGGAGAGGAAAAAAAAAAGCGAAAGGAGCTAGGAAAAGGGGACAAGGAGGGAACCCAAAGAGAGGTCAGTCGGGAGCGGGACAGAACGAAAGGGGAAGCCACACAAAACCCTCTTCAAAACCCACACAACCTTTTCACCCCTTCCCAAACCCCACCTAAAATTCCATCCCCACAGCCTCCCCCCAAAACACCAAGTATAAAAACCCCACAGTATGCCCCGGGTTTCCCCCCACCTCACGGGGCCCCCCCAAAAACCCACAGTTTTTGGGGAAAGGGAAAACTAAAGGGGTATGGTACAAAAAGGGTTTGATGGAATAACAAAAAAGTGGGGGAAAGTGGCAAAAAAAGGTCAAAAAAAAGCATCACCGGACATCATAGCTCTCACAAAAACCCCAAAGTTTTAAGGGGTTGTTTAAAAATTTCCCATTTTTCCAACGGGATACCAAACCCTGAGGAAGACAGAGGGAACAGGGGGGGTTTGGAGGAGTGGCGTTGCTGATAAAAAAACGTGGAATTTTGCGGGTGGAGAGAGAATTTGGGGAGAAAAAAGTGATTACTTAGGGGGGGTACACTTCACTCTGGAGGCCCCAAGGGTTTGGAAATAGCAGTGTTTGTAAACCCACCACAAAACGGGCGGGGAGGCCAAGGCAAGGTACGACGAGGGGGCAATAGAGCGTTGGTTTGGGACAACTGGTAGAGTGGCCAGAAAGGGGTCATGCAGCGGGGCCCCAAAGCTCCTTTTTCAGGGGTGGAATTTAACCAAGGGGTTTTTTTGGGGAAGAATTTGGGCCCCCAAAGGGGGCCCCCAAGAACTTGGGGGGTTAAGATGTTTGGGAGGTGGTACGGGAAAAGAATTAAGTCCCAACACGAAAGGGGGGACACTAAAAGGGAGGGAGGAGAGGTTTGAACGGCAAGGCGGGGGGATTAGTATTAAACCTTCATAGTGCAGATATCAAAGGACATCACTATGAAAAAACCCCTTGGGCCGTGACCATGTGGTTGTAAGTTCGAAACAAATTTAGGCTACAAGGGGAAAGGGAAAGAAGAAAGGAGGCCGGGACGAATGAAGCCAAATACGAAAGGGGATAACGGGAATGGGGGAACTCCCTTGAAGGGGTTTTCAGTGGGACGAGGAACTGGCGGGGAAAAACCAAGTTTTTGAGATGTTGGAATATGTAGCAATAAAATGAAAGGAGGTGGGAAAGAGGTTTTTTCCCCAAAGGGTAACAGGAGTAATGAAAAAAACCCAAAGGATGACCCCAATGGTTTCCCCAAAAAGGTGCAGGGGGGGAAAAAACCCCAAAGGGGTGCTAGGGAAGGGAAAAAAAAAAATAAAAGGAAAAGGACCCAGGGAAAAAGGGGAGAAACGGGTTCGTAGACCCAAGAATTAAATTTGCCGGGATAAAAAGGGGGGCCCAAAAGACAATATGAAAATGACATAGCGCGAAACCCAAATCTGACCCGAAATGTTGAAACCCCAACTTCAGGGGGAAAAAACAACAGTCAAGGACCAGGTAATAGGAAAGGAAAAGGAAGGAGGAGGGGAAAAAAACGGAAAATTTAAACCGGGAAGTTGTTTAGAATCAAAAAGGGAGTTTAAAAGGGAAGGGGTTTTTAACGAGGGGGAAAAAGGGGACTCAGAAAGACGGAGAGGTGGGGCACACCAAAAATTTGCTGGACACGGGTGCACACCCGAGGAAGAAGTGAAGAGGCTTCTAAAGTGAGCTAGTTTCCTCAAAGGCAATGGGGCCAGTTAACATCCCCCCATGGGTTTTAAAGAAAAGGGGAGCAAAAGGCGCTATGGGGACCCCTAACAAAAAATATTCAATACATCTATCGAAACAGGGAGATTGCCTGAGGCATGGAAGACAGAAAATGTAGTCCAATTTTTAAAAAAAAGGAGCGACATGAAGCATTAAACTACAGGGCCAAATGTCACTGACTGTATTTGGGATGGGAAAATCTTTGGGGAAAATTTTTCAGGAGGGAAAAGTGGTGGAACACCCAGAAAGGGAAAAGATCTCAATAAAAAGCAGCCAGTGGGTTTTAGGGACGGGAAACCTGTGTCACAAAACCCCGGGTTCTAGGGCATGGTGACAGCAGTTTTAAAACAAAAGAGGAGGGGTGGGTGGGGTTGATTTTTTGGACGAAAAAAAGGCGTTTGACACAGTTCCACCAAAAGATTGGTGCAAAAAAATGGAGGACCAAGCAGGGATTTAAAAGGGGGGAAGGCACTCAATGGGTTTTTAGGGAAATTTCTTGTTCAGGAAGGGCAGAAACGAGTCATGGTTTCGTGGCGGGTGTTCCCGAAGGGGGGCCCCTGTGAAACCCCGGGGGGGACCGAGGGGGCAGTCCCAGGACCAAATGTGTTTTGGTATTTTTGAAAAGGGCAGGGCGGAAGGAATAGACTCTGAGGGTTGGTCCCCGTTTGCAGATGGGCGTGAAGTTTATGAAAAAAATACACTCGATCGAAGAAACCCGGAGAAAATACAAAGGGATTTTTTTGGACAGGCCCGCAGAAAAGGTCCCGCAATTGGCTCCTTTGGGGTTCAATCCCAAACCCAATTTCCCAAAATATGAAGATTGGGGGAAAGGGGAAAAGAAGGCCGCAGAGGAGTACAGCTAGGGGGTAGAGACTACAAAAACCCCACTTTTAAAGGAAAAAAAAATCTTGGGGTGATATAACACCAAAGGCCCCACTCCTGAAGGCGACATCAAAAAAAAAAACTGCTGCGCATTTTTGGGGGGCCTAGCAAACCCCAGAACAGCATTCCGGAAAATCTTTAAAAAGGAATTTTGTTCAGGGCCCTGTCACCGTATACCCTTAGGCCCATATTGGGTTTTGCGGCACCGTTTGGAACCCCCCACCTAGCCAACCGTAAAAAAAACTTTGAGAAAGTGCAAAGGTTTGCAACAAAAACTAGCCCAGAGCTAAGAGGGATGTCCCCACGAGGAGGGTTAAGGGAAAACAAACCCGACGACACTGGGGCAGGAGAGATAGGGGGGACATGGTTTAAAGAAAAATTCAAAATACCCGGAGGGTTGACAAGGTGGACCCAAAAAAAGGATTGTTCCCGGATTGGACACAGTAACAAGGGGGGCCCCAGTTGGGGAAACTAAAGAACAGTTTAATTTACAGGGATGTTAGGAAGTTTTTCTTCAGCCACAGAGTTGGGCAGTAAGTGGAAAAAGTTTGGGGGAAACGATGTAGTGGAGGGGGGGTCCATACATGCTTTTTGCCCGAGGTACGATAAAGCTTCCCCGACTCGGGGGGGAGTGACCTAGTAGCGATTTAATAAAAAGGCGGGGCCCCGGAGTCGGGAAATCGGGCCCCCCCAAAACCCCAAATAGGTGGGGAAAATAGGTGAGTACAACACACACACACAACACACACCCCTCACACAAACACACACAAAACACACACACCACCACACCCCACACACAACACACCAAAACCCCACAAACCTCAAAACCTCGGGAAAAACACGGGAGGGGGAGGGAGAGGAGGAGTTTTTCAATGCTCATTAAAAACCAGTGGGGTTTCGGGGGAAAAGGGGGAAAAAAATGGATGGCAAGGGGATAGGGGTATTTGTAGGAAAAAATCCCGTCTGGGTACATTTTGGTGTAATTGCGTAAATTTTTCAACCCCCCCGAAACTTAGGGGCCCAAAAGGGAATTTTCCCTTTAGAGCCAGAGCAAAGAAACGGGGCCACTAGCCCAGGTGGCCAGGAGAGGGACACTTGGGGGGAGCCAAAAATTATAGTTATGGGTGATTTCAACCAGAAGGAGATTGACTGGGAAAAAACCCGGAGCCCCAAAGGGGGTTTCCCCAAAAAATGGAGAGCCCCAAAGGGGATGGAGGGGGTAATGGAAAACCTTTGATCAAAATGTTAGAGGCCTACCAGAGAGAGAGGAGAGGATGAACCGCAAGGTGGAAACCTTTTATTCCCCCTTGAGTTTTTCGGGGCATGAGGGTTTTCATGTATGAAAGGCCCCCGGAGCTAAATGAAACAGGGGGTTCTGTGCTTTTGATACCATAGTTGGTCCCGTGGAGAGAGTAGCGGAATTTGTGGGGAAAACCAAATTTTCAAAAGGGGGGGACTTCTCAAGGGATGAGGAATTCCTTCAAGCATTCCCGTGGGGGAGGGGAAAATGACAGGAAAAACCAGTCAAGAAATGAAAGGGACTATGTTTGGGAACAAAAAAGCAAGGGGGGAGAGGGGGAGGTTTGTTCCCCAAAGGGGAAAAAAAAAATTGGGAAGAAAAGGGGGCGAGTTCCCCGGTTCAAACCCCAAAGGTTTTAGGGAGGCAAAAAAAATAGGTGTAGTAGGAATGGGAAAAAAGGGACAAAAGGGCAGAGAAAATCAGGGGAAAATAAAGAAATCAGCCGAAGAGCCCCAAAAAGGGAAAATGCCACCCCCTAAGAAGGGAGGCTTCAGGAAAAAAAATTTTGGGAAATTAATAGCATTTAAAAATAAAGACTGCCCGAAGCTGTTGAACAGCCACACGGGGAAAACAACAGTTAAGGACCAGGTAAAACAGATGGAAAGGGAAAGGGGGAAAGGGGGAAATTTACAAGAAACGACCAGGGGGTTTTTCAGGGGATCAAACCCCAAAGGGTTTAAAAGAGGTATTTACAATGGAAAAAAAGTAGGATCCAGGGGAAAACAAAACGGGGGGGGGCACAAGCAAGTGCTGGATGAGGTAATTTAACCAAAGGGGGGAGGTGAAGAAGTGCCCATGCGAACTTGGGCCCTAAAAGGCGGGGGGGGACAAGGGCAACATCTCTCCAGGGGTTTCCCTTTAAAGGGGGGCAGAAAATTCTGTGGAGCCTTAAAAAAATTTCAAAAAAATCTTTTTTAACTGGGCCCCAAATCCCCGAGGTATGGAAAAAGGCAAATGTGTCCCAATTTTTAAAAAGGGAGACAGGACTTTTGGGGACAAAAATACAGACCCTTTTATCACTTAAGTGTATAGTATGCAAGGGTCATGGGAGAAGTCCCTCCGGAGGAAAAAGTGGGTGGGCACCTGGGGGAAGAAAAAAAGTGTAATTTAATTTACAACCAGCAACGGTTTCAGGGAAGGAAAACCTGTTTTTCAAAAACCCACCCAGAGTTTTTTGACAAGGTGGAAGAAAAAGGGAAAAGGGGGAGAGGGGTGGATCGACTGCATATTTTTTGGGCTGCAAGAAGGCCTTCGCACAGTTCCCAAGATTTTACTGCAAAAACTTGAGGATCTGGCACACATAACGGGGAAAAGGGATGCAAAGGGGTCAGAGAAAAACCTGACAGGGAAAGGGAAAACGGGGTCATGGTACTCGACGAGGTTTTCAGAGTGGGGGGCTGTGACAAACGGGGGGTTTCCCCGGGGGGGGGTCCCAGGACCTGTTTCTGTTCTTGGTATATGTGAAAGAAAATTAAAAGGAAGGGATAGGGCTAGAAGTGTCCCTTTTTTGAGTGATGCGAAAAATTAATGGAAGAATCAAATCGGGGTGGTATCAGGCAGTATTACAAAAACCCGGAAAGGTACAAGCCTGGGGTTTGCCAAAATGGCTTTTGAATTTTAAAACCCCGCCCCAAAAAAGCAAGTCATTTAAGTTTTGGGGGGAAAGGCAAAGAAGACCGCCCGACACAATAGTTTAGATGGCCCCAAAAACTGCAAACCCCACTCAAGGGAAAAAAGAAACTTGGGGGGTGAGTATAAAACCGAGCATTTTCTCCTGGGGGCACATCAGTCAGAAAAACTGTGCAGCATTCGGGCCTTTGGGAAAACCTACGGATAGCGTTTTTTCCCATACCTCAGTAAGGATTCGTTCAAAAACCTGTATAAATTTAAAGTTTTGGCCATTCCCGGAGTTTGCGGGACCCGTTTGGAATCCCAACCCAGTGATTTCACGTCAAGAAAATTTTTGAAAGTGCCAAAAAGGGTTTGGGAAAAGGGTAGTCCCCGAGCTACGGGGATTTTCCCTAGAAAAAAAGGGGGAAAGGGGAAATCGGCCTGCGACACTGGGGGACAAGGAGGGTCAGGGGAACATGATTAAAAGACATATAAAATTTCTGCGCCGGGTTTGACAAAAGGGGGGGACCCAAAAACGGGAAAGTTCCCCAAAGAAGGGGGCCCCAGACACAAGAGGTCAAATTTGGAAAATTTAAGGGCTCCCCGATGAATTTAAAGGGGTGTTTTGGAAGTATTTCTTCCGTCTTTGAGTAGTCAGCCGTTTGGGAAAAGCCTAGAAAGTGACGTAGTGGAGGCGGGGGGAAACCCTACATAGTTTTTAAGGCGAGGTATGATTTTGAGCTTTATGGGGCAGGGAGAAGGGGGAGGAACCCCAGTAGGGGAATCAGGGGGAAGAGGGGGGGCCAGGAGCTTTTTGGGGGCGAAACCCTGAAAAAACAAAAAGGTGAGTACAAAAAAGGTTTAGGGCACACACACACAACCCCACACACCCCACCAATGCGAAATGGGGGGACAGGGGGGGATAGGGGGGGACTTTATAACGACATACAAAATTTTGAGAGGGAAAAGACAAGGTGGACAAAAAACAGGGTGTTCCGGGACTGGGAAAAAGTAACAAGGGGAATAGGTGGGGGAAATTGAAGAAAGTGAACCAAGGGATGTTTTTGGGGTATTTCTTTGGCCCGAGTAGTAAGGGAAATGGAATAGTTTTTTTTTTTTTTGGGGAAACGATGTTTTTAGAGGCAGGTTTCCCTACTAGCTTTTAAACGGGGTTGTAGCCCCACGGTTTAGGGAAGGGGGAACCCAGTAGCGAACCCCGGGAAAAAGGGGGGGCCAGGAGCTCGGACTCGACCCCCGCAAACCCCAAAATAGGTGGTTTCAAATAGGTGAGTACAGACACGCACACACACACACACACAAAAAAAAAAAAAAAAAAAAAAAAAAAAAAAAAAAACAGTGGGGTTTCGAGAAAATGGAAGAAATGGATGGCACTGGCGAAAGGGACTACTTAGTAGGAACATTCCAGTCTGAGGGACATAAGGTGATAATTGCAGTAATGTACAACCCACCACAGAACTGCAGGAGACAAAGAGAAGAATAAGATGAGAGCATTAGAGCAATCGTCGACACACTAGCCGAGGTGGCCAGGAGAGCACACATGGGGGGAGCAAAGTTGCTAGTTATGGGTGATTTCAATCACAAGGAGATTGACTGGGAAAACCTGGAGCCCCATGGGGGTCCCGAAACATGGAGAGCCAAGATGATGGATGTGGTACTGGAAAACCTCATGCATCAGCATGTTGGAGACACTACCAGAGAGAGAGGAGAGGATGAACCAGCAAGACTGGACCTTGTATTCACCTTGAGTAGTTCGGACATCGAGGATATCATATATGAAAGGCCCCTTGGAGCTAGTGATCATGTGGTTCTGTGCTTCGACTACACAGTTGAGCTCAAAGTGGAGAGAGTAGCAGGAATAGGGTGGGAAAAACCAAACTACAAAAGGGGGAACTACTCAGGCATGAGGAACTTCCTGCAAGACATTCAGTGGGAGAGGGAACTGACAGGAAAACCAGTACAAGAAATGATGGACTACGTGGCAACAAAATGCAAGGAGGCAGAGGAGAGGTTTGTTCCCAAGGGAAACAGAAATAATCGGAAGAACAGAACGAGTCCTAGGTTCACCCAAATGTGTAGAGGCAAAAACTAGGTGTACTAGAGAATGGAAAAGG
Organism: Cherax quadricarinatus; assembly: GCF_026875155.1. Classification (NCBI taxonomy): domain Eukaryota; kingdom Metazoa; phylum Arthropoda; class Malacostraca; order Decapoda; family Parastacidae; genus Cherax; species Cherax quadricarinatus. The sequence goes on along the minus strand of NC_069443.1, from coordinate 27,000,968 downwards.
CACAGAAGACAGAGAACTCAGGAAAATAAAGAGATTAGCCGAATAGCCAGAAACGAATATGCGCAGATAAGAAGGGAGGCTCAGCGACAATATGAAAATGACATAGCATCGAAAGTCAAGACTGACCCGAAGCTGTTGTACAGCCTCATCAGGAGGAAAAAAACAGTCAAGGACCAGGTAATCAGACTGAGGAATGGTGATGGGGAATTCACAAGAAACGACCGAGAGGTATGTCAGGAGCTCAATACGAGATTTAAAGAAGTTGGTTTAGAAAGACACGTAAGCAAACACTATAACATATTTATTAGAAAACGTTTCGGTCCTGGGACCTTGATCACTTCTAACATACAGAGGTTAGAAGTGATCAAGGTCCCAGGACCGAAACGTTTTCTAATAAATATGTTATAGTGTTTGCTTACGTGTCTTTCTAAACCAACTTGTCGGTATTTATTACCAAAGTTTATACCATTTAAAGAAGTATTTACAGTGGAAACCAGCAGGACTCCAGGAAATCAGAACAGGGGGGTATACCAGCAAGTGCTGGATGAGGTACATATAACCAAGGAGGAGGTGAAGAAGCTGCTATGCGAACTTGACACCTCAAAGGCGGTGGGACAAGACAACATCTCTCCGTGGGTCCTTAAAGAGGGAGCAGAGATATTGTGTGTGCCATTAACAAAGATCTTCAGCACATCATTTGAAACTGGGCAACTCCCTGAGGCATTAAAGATGGCAAATGTAGTCCCAATTTTTAAAAAGGGCGACATGAGGCACTAAACTACAGACCTGTATCACTAACGTGTATAGTATGCAAGGCCATGGAGATCATCAGGAGGAGAGTGGTGGGGCACCTGGAAAGAAAAAAAGTGAATAATTGACAACCAGTACGGTTTCTGGGAAGGAAAATCCTGTGTCACAAACCTACTAGAGTTTTATGACAAGGTGACAGAAGTAAGACAAGAGAGAGAGGGGTGGATCGACTGCATATTTTTGGACTGCAAGAAGGCCTTCGACACAGTTCCTCACAAGAGGTTACTGCAAAAGCTAGAGGATCAGGCACACATAACAGGAAAGACACTGCAATGGATCAGAGAATACCTGACAGGGAGGCAACAATGAGTCATGGTACGTGACGAGGTGTCACAGTGGGCACCTGTGACGAGCGGGGTCCACAGGGGTCGGTCCTAGGACCAGTGCTATTTTTGGTATATGTGAACGACATGATGGAAGGGTTTAGACTCAGAAGTGTCCTGTTTGCAGATGATGTGAAGTTAATGAGGAGAATTAAATCTTATGAGGACCAGGCAGGACTTCAAAGAGACCTGGACAGACTGGACCCTGGTCCAGCAAATGGCTTCTCGAATTTAATCCTGCCAAATGCAAAGTCATGAAGATAGGGGAAGGGCACAGAAGACCACAGACCGAGTATAGGCTAGGTGGCCAAAGACTGCAAACCTCACTCAAGGAAAAAGATCTTGGGGTGAGTATAACACCGAGCATGTCTCCGGAAGCACACATCAACCAGATAACTGCTGCAGCATATGGGCGCCTGGCAAACCTGAGAACAGCATTCCGATACCTTAGTAAGGAATCGTTCAAGACACTGTACACCGTGTATGTCAGGCCCATACTGGAGTATGCAGCACCTGTTTGGAACCCGCACTTGATAAAGCACGTCAAGAAACTAGAGAAAGTACAAAGGTTTGCGACAAGGTTAGTTCCAGAGCTAAGGGGAATGTCCTATGAAGAAAGATTAAGGGAAATCGGCCTGACGACACTGGAGGACAGGAGGGTCAGGGGAGACATGATAACGACATATAAAATACTGCGTGGAATAGACAAGGTGGACAAAGACAGGATGTTCCAGGGAGGGGACACAGAAACAAGAGGCCACAATTGGAAGTTGAAGACACAAATGAGTCAGAGAGATAGGAAGTATTTCTTCAGTCATAGCGTTGTCAGGCAGTGGAATAGCCTAGAAAATGACGTAGTGGAGGCAGGAACCATACACAGTTTTAAGACGAGGTTTGATAAAGCTCATGGAGCGGGGAGAGAGAGGGCCCAGTAGCAACCGGTGAAGAGGCGGGGCCAGGAGCTAAGACTCGACCCCTGCAACCACAAATAGGTGAGTAAAATAGGTGAGTACACACATTGCTCCACACCGTGGAGCAGAACTCTTCTCCAGGCTGAGGGACTGATAATCTCAAAACTACGTTTTCGAGGGTAATGAACTGATCACATCTCTAGTGTTCTATAATCCACTGAAGAAACGTACTGTGTAACCGATACAATGGTCACAGTGGTCACAGTGGTCACAGTGGGACTCATGCTTCCCTTCCTATTATATACAGTTGCAACTATTTCAATAAATCTTATTAATCTAGCACAGTATAGTAGTGCTGGCCTACTAGTTTTAGAACTAGCTAGCCATGGGTTCGAACTATGCTTGTTCAGTGAGTTCTTAGCAGTTGCGATATCAAAACATCGCGACTAAAGGTTTAACTCTAAATGATAATTAAGATTTACGACCAACATACTGTAACCATCACTTTCGACCACAATTTATATATCATTTCGCTTATTCTCCTTAGATTACATATTCACCCTTCCATTAAAGGGTGAATAATCTCCGTAAGGTCACCACAATAAGCCCTGGGGCTTCCTATGCTTGGGGTTCCTGTGCCAGAGGCTTCCTGTGCCTGAGGCTTCCTATGTTTGAGGCTTCCTGTGCCTGGGGCTTCACATACCAGAGGCTTCCTGTGCCTGAGGATTCCTATGCCTGAAGCTTCATGTGCCATAAGCATCCTGTGCCTGTGGCTTCATGTGCCAGAAGCTTCCTCTGCCATAAGCTTCCTGTGCCTGAGTGAGGTTTCATGTGCCATATGGTTCCAGTGCCTAGGACTTCAGGTGACAGAAGCATCCTGAGCCTGAGGCATCATGTGCCAGAGGTATCCTGTGCCTGAGGCTTCACATACCAGAGGCTTCCTGTGCCTGAGGCTTCATGTGCCAGAAGCTTCCTCTGCCATAAGCTTCCTGTGCCTGAGTGAGGTTTCATGTGCCATATGGTTCCAGTGCCTAGGGCTTCAGGTGACAGAAGCATCCTGAGCCTGAGGCATCATGTGCCAGAGGTATCCTGTGCCTGAGGCGTCACATACCAAAGGCTTCCTGTGCCTGAGGCTTCATGTGCCAGAGGCTTCCTGTGCCTGAAGCCTGTGTTCCCCTGTGTATCTAGTTAACCCATCATCACCAGTAACCAAGTTTCAAATTTTTCAAAGACTCAGGAAAGAGTCAGGTATTTTCTGTCAAAACCGACGAAGAACTTTAAATGGATTTCGGTTTTTACCTAAAAAGAATTGAGACACAGAGTGTAGGTTTCCAGTGTTGTAACGTGAGAATCAGACCTTCTGCTTCTGAGTTTTGAATCAACTTGACTTTCACTGTGACCTTTTATGTGACCTTTCAAGTGGCATATTATGTGACATTTGTCATCAGTGAGGTGATGGATGTGACCACTAACACATGTGACGGTCGTGAACAACAACAGCTGTGATGGTGAACAACTGGGAAGAAACAGACCTCCAATTAAGTGTTAAATCACTTATGCAATAACTGAGGGAGGCAGTGTATGACACTAGTGAGGGAGGCAGTGTATGACCCAAGTGAGGTAGTGCATGACACTAGTGAGAGAAGCAGTGTATGACACTTGTGAGGGAGGTAGTGTATGACACTAGTGAGGCAGTGTATGACACTAGTGAGGCAGTGTATGACACTAGTGAGGGAGGCAGTGTACGAAACTAGTGAGGGAGGTAGTGTATGACCCAAGTGAGGTAGTGCATGACACTAGTGAGAGAAGCAGTGTATGACACTTGTGAGGGAGGTAGTGTATGACACTAGTGAGGCAGTGTATGACACTAGTGAGGTAGTGCATGACACTAGTGAGAGAAGCAGTGTATGACACTTGTGAGGGAGGTAGTGTATGACACTAGTGAGGCAGTGTATGACACTAGTGAGGCAGTGTATGACACTAGTGAGGCAGTGTATGAACAGCGAAGGAAACAGTGTATGACACTAGTGAGGGAGGCAGTGTACGAAACTAGTGAGGGAGACAGTGTAACACACTTGTGAGGCAGTGTAACACACTTGTGAGGCAGTGTATGACTAGTGAGGGAAACAGAGTATGGCACTAGTGAGGGAGGCAGTGTATGACACTAGAAAGGGAGGCAGCGTATGACATTGGTGATTAATTATATGAGGGAGGTAGTGTATGACACTAGTGAGGTAGTATATGACACTAGTGAGGGAGGCAGTGTATGACACTAGTGAGGGAGGTAGTGCATGAAACAAGAGAGAGAGAGGAAGTGTATGACACTAGTGAAGGAGACAGTGTAAGACACTAGTGAGGCAGTGTATGTCTAGTGAGGGAAACAGTGTATGACAGTAGTGACGGAGACAGTGTATGACACAAGCGAGGGAGGCAGTGTATGACACTAGTGATGAAGTATATGAGTGAGGGAGGCAGTGTATGACACTAGTGAGGGAGGTAGTGCATGACACTAGTTAGGTAGTGTATGACTAGTGAGGGAGACAGTGGATGACACTAGTGAGGTAGGTAATGTATGACACTAGTGAGGAGGGCAGTGTATGATACTAGTGAGGGAGAAAGAGTAAGACACTAGTGAGGTCGTGTATGACTAAGGAGGGAGACAGAGTATGACATTAGTGAATGACGCAGTGTATGACACTAGTGAGACAGTCAGTGTATGGCACTACTGAGAGAGGCAGTGCATGACACTACTTAGGGAGGTAGCGTATGACACTAGAAAAGTAGTGTATGACGCTAGTGGGAGGTAATATATGACACTAGCGAGGTAGTGAATGACACTAGAGAGGGAGGTAGTGTATGACACTAGTGAGGTAGTGCATGACACTAGTGAGGTAGTGTATGACAAACGAGGGAGATAGTGTATGACTCTAGTAAGATTGTGTATAACACTAATGAGGGAGGTAGTGTATGACACTAGTGAGGTAGTGTATGACTAATGAGGGTATGACACTAGTGAGGGAGGTAGTGTATGACACATGTGAGGCAGTGTATGACTAGTGAGGGAGGTAGTGTATGACACTAGTGAGGTAGGTAGTGTATGACACTAGTGAGGGAGTGCATGACTAATGAGTGAGGCAGTGTATGACACTAGTGAGGGAGGTAGTGTATGATACTAGTGAGGGAGGTAGTGCATGACACTAGTGAGGTAGTGAGTGAATAATGAGTGAGGCAGTGTATGACACTAGTGAGGGAGGTAGCGTATGATACTATTGAGGGAGGCAGTGTATGACACTAGTGAGGGAGACAGTGTAAGACACTAGTGAGGCAGTGTATGACTAGCGAGGAAGACAGTGTATGACACAAGTGAGGGAGGCAGTGAATCACACTAGTGATTAAGTACATGAGTGAGGGAGGCAGTGTATGGCACTAGTGAGGTAGTATATGACACTAGTGATGGAGGAAGTGAATGACACTTGTGAGGGAGGTAGTGTATGACACTAGTGAGAGAGGCAGTGTATGGCACAATGTATGTCTAGCGTGGGAGACAGTGTATGAAACTAGTGAAGGAGGTAGTATATGACACAATTGAGGGAGGCAGTGTATGACTCAAGTGAGGGAGGCAGTGTATGACTCAAGTGAGGGAGGCAGTGTATGACTCAAGTGAGGGAGGCAGTGTATGACTCAAGTGAGGGAGGCAGTGTATGACTCAAGTGAGGGAGGCAGTGTATGACTCAAGTGAGGGAGGCAGTGTATGACTCAAGTGAGGGAGGCAGTGTATGGCACTGGTGATTAAGTACATGGGTGAGGGACGTAGAGTATGACACTAGTGAGGTAGTATATAACACTGGTGAGGGAGGTAGTGTATGACAATAGTGACTGAGGTAGTGTATGAAACTAGTGAGGGAGAAAGTGTATGATACTAGTGAAGGAAGCAAAGTATGACAGTAGTGAGGGAGGCAGTGTATGACACCAGTAAGCGAGGTAGTGTATGACACTAGTGAGGGAGGCAGTGTATGACACGAGTGAGATAGGTAGTATATGCAACTAGTGAGGTAGATAGTGTACGACACTACTGAGGGCGGCAGTGTATGACATTAGTGAGGGAGGTAGTGTATGACACTTGTGAGGGAGGCAGTGTATGACACTAGTGAGGAAGGCAGTGTATAACACTAGTGAAGTAGGATATGACACTAGTGATTTAGGCAGTTTATGACAATAAACGAGGAGGTAGACTATAACACTAGTGAAGGAGGTAGTGCATGACACTGGTGAGGGAGCCAGTGTATGACAATAGTGAAGGAGGTAGTGTATGACGCTAGTGAGAGAGGCAGTGCATGACAAAAGTGAGGGAGACAGTGTATGACACTAGAGAGAGATTTAGTGTATGACACTAGTGAGGGAGGTAGTGTGTGGCACTAGTGAGGGAGGTAGTGTATGACACTAGTGAGGGAGGTAGTGTATGACACTAGTGAGGGAGGTACTGTGTGACACTATTGAGGGAGGTAGTGTATGACACTAGAGAGGGAGGTAGTGTATGACACTGGTGAGGGAGGTAGTGTATGACACTAGTGAGAGAGGTAGTGTATGACACTAGAGAGGGAGGTAGTGTATGACACTAGTGAGGGAGGTAGTGTATGACACTAGTGAGGGAGGCACTGTGTGACACTATTGAGGGAGGTAGTGTATGACACTAGAGAGGGAGGTAGTGTATGACACTAGTGAGGGAGGTAGTGTATGACATTAGTGAGAGAGGTAGTGTATGACACTAGAGAGGGAGGTAGTGTATGACCTAGTGAGGGAGGTAGTGTATGACACTAGTGAGGGAGGTAGTGTATGACACTAGAGAGGGAGGTACTGTGTGATACTATTGAGGGAAGTAGTGTATGACACTAGAGAGGGAGGTAGTGTATGACACTAGAGAGGGAGGTAGTGTATGACACTAGTGAGGGAGGTAGTGTATGACACTAGTGAGAGAGGTAGTGTATGACACTAGAGAGGGAGGTACTGTGTGATACTATTGAGGGAGGTAGTGTATGACACTAGAGAGGGAGGTAGTGTATGACACTAGTGAGGGAGGTAGTGTATGACACTAGTGAGGGAGGTAGTGTATGACACTAGTGAGGGACGCAGTTTTTGTCACTAGTGAGAGAGGCAGTATATGAAACTGGTTAGGGAAGCAGTGTATGACAGTAGAGAGCGAGATTTTGTATATGACACTAGTTAGAGAGACAGCGTATGACACAAATAAGGTAGGAAGTGTATGCCACTAATAAGGTAGTGTATGACACTAATAAGGTAGTGTATGACACTAATAAGGGAGGCAGTGTAGGACGCTAGTGAGACAGTAGTGTGTGACACTAGTGAGTGAGGTAGTGTATGACACTAATGAGGAAGGCAGTGTATGACACTAGAGACGGAAGTAGAATATGACAGCAGTGAGGGAGGTAGTGTATGAAACTAGTGAGGGAGGTAGTGTGGCACTAGTGAGAGAGGTAATGCATGACACTAGTGAGGTAGGTAGTGTGACACTAGTGAGAGAGGTAGTGCATGACACTAGTGAGGGAGGCAGTGTATGGCACTAGTGAGGGAGGTAGTGTTTGACACAAAGGATATTAGAGAGGGAGGCAGTGTTTGACATTAGAGACGGAGGTAGAGTATGACACTAGTTTTGAAGGTAGTGCATGACACTGGTGAGTAGGTAGTGTGACACTAGTGAGGGAGGTAGTGTATGACACTACTGAGGGAGGTAGTGTTTGACACTAGTGAGGGAGGCAGAGTGTGACACTAGCGAGTTTCGTAGAGGGTGACATTTGTGACAGAGGTAGTGTATGACACTAGTGAGGGCAACAATGTATGACAGTAGTGAGGGACGCAGTGTACGACACTAGTGAGCGATGTATTGTATGACACTAATGAGGTAGATAGTGCATGAGACTAGCGATGGAGGCAGTGTATGACACTAGTGAGGGAGGTAGTGTATGACACAAGGGAGATGGTGTATGACACTTTTGAGGGAGGCAGTGTTTGACACTAGAGACGGAGGTAAAGTATGACACTAGTGAGGCAGGTAGTGCATGACACTACTGATGTAGGTAGTGTGACAGTAGTGAGGGAGGCAGTGTATGGCACTAGTGAGAGAGGTAGAGTGCGACATTTGTGACAGAGGTAGTGTATAACACTTGTGAGGGAGGCAGTTTATGACACTATTGAAGTAGTTAATGACACTCATGAGCTAGGTAGTGCATGACACTTGTTAATTAGCTAATGACACTAGTGAGGGAGTAGTGTATGACGCTAGTGAGCTGGTTGTGTATGACACTAGAGAGGGAGCAAGTGTATGACACTAGTGAGGGAGGTAGTGAATCATACTAGCAAGGGAGGCAGTGTAAGACACTAGTGAGGTAGCGTATGACTAGCGACGGAGGTAGTATATGACACTAGTGAGGGAGGTAGTGCATGACACTAGTGAGGGAAGCAGTGTATGACACAAGTGAGGGAGGCAATATATGACAATAGTGACGGAGGCAGTGTATGTCACTAGTGAGGGAGGCTGTGTGTAACACTAGTGAGGGAGGCAGTGTATGACACTAATGCGGGACGCAGTGTATGACAATAGTGTGGTAGTATATGACACTAATGTGAGAGGCAGTGTATGATACTAGTGACGGATGCAGTTTATGACTCTACTGAGAGATGCAGTGTATGCCACTAGTGAGGGAGGTATTGTATGACAATAGTGAGGGAGGCAGTGTATGACAATAGTTAGGGAGGTGCAGTATGACACTAGTGAGAGAGGTAGTGTATTCCTCTTGTGAGGTAGTTAATGACTCTTGTTATGTGATGTAGTGTATGACACTCGTCAGAGAGGTAGTATATGACACTAGTGAGGGAGATAGTCTATGACACTAGTGAGGGAGGCAGTGTATGACACCAATGAGTGAGGTAGTGTATGACGCTGGTGAGTGAGGTAGTGTATGACACATGTGAGGGAGGTAGTATATGACACTAGTGAGGTAGGGCATGACACTAGTGAGGGAGGTAGTGTATGACACTTGTGAGGTAGTGCATGACACTAGCGTGGGAGGTAGTGCATGACACTAACGAGGGTGGTAGTGTATGACAATACTGAGGGATGTTGTGTATAACTCCAGTGAGGTACGTAGTGTGTGGCACTAGTGAAGGTGGTAGTTTATGACACTAGTGACGATGGTAGTTTATGACACTAGTAAATGTGGTAGTATTTGACAGTAGTGACGGAGGTAGTGAATGGCTAGTCAGTGGTGAAACTCACACAGCAACGTCTTCAATAGCTTGTTTCTTGTATGTACAGGTTATATATGTATCAATCACTGGAGTCTTGTTTACGCAAAATACAGAGAAACTGTTATAGGACTCTTGATCTTTGCAGAAATAATGAATGGTTTTGATGGGAGAACATTATTTTTTTCTGATTATTTAAGGTATTGAGGATTTTCTCCAAGATATTGTATTTCTTACCATGGATGCTTATTAGGAACTTTTATGTAAACACACATCAGTACGGATGACTAAAATCCAACAGGGTCTTGGAGAATAAGTGAAATAGCACAAAAAATTGAACAAGATGAGAAAAAGCTAGAAATGAAGTTAGAAAATGTCAAGAAGTGAAAGATAAGAATAGTTTTAATTAAACAGAAGAGCTCTAGTGGTAACGAATATCCAGGATCAAGCTGAACAGAGAGCTCTAGTGGTAACGAATCTCTAGGATCAACCTGAACAGAGAGCACTAGTGGTAACTAATCTCTAGGATGAACCTGAACAGAGAGCTCTAGTGGTAACTAATCTCTAGGATGAACCTGAACAGAGTGCACTAGTGGTAACTAATCTCTAGGATGAACCTGAACAGAGTGCTCTAGTGGTAACTAATCTCCAGGATCAAACTGAACAGAGTGCTCTAGTGGTAACTAATCTCCAAGACCAAACTGAACATAGAGCTCTAGTGGCAACGAATCTCCAACACCAAGCTGAACAGGAAGCTGTGTAAATTATAAAGCTAAAGCTGGAACCAAAGAAACTTAATATTTATTTAGAGAACATAGTAGATTATGGTGTGTTGTACACTACTCCGTCTCCTCAGAATCAATATGCTTAACTTACTTCCTCTCGTAAGAGGGAACATGAATCTGTATCTTAATTCAGTGGCTCGTAGCTAACATTAGTGGAGGTGCTGCTTCAGAAAAAATTTAGCTATTGTTTTGATATTGTGTAAAACAGAACAAGCATATAAAAAGAAAATTTATGCATGAGCTTGATAAAATTATAAAGAAAATAAAATACATTAGCAGTAAGCATGATAATCATCTAATTCTACACTTTATCATATTCAAGAATATAGTATATGGTTTTTAAGGACATTACATATTGCTGAGTCAAAAAGAAACACTACCTTACACTTGCACAACAGTGTCGGCACTGCGTCAGCGACAGTGCTCTCTCTACCTAGCGTGCAGCATCTTGTTAGGTAAGACACATATGCAACAGTTAGGTATCTTTATTTCGAAACGTTTCGCCTACACAGTAGGCTTCTTCAGTCGAGTACAGAAAAGTTGATAGAAGCAGAAGATACTTGAAGACGATGTAATCAGTCCATCACCCTTAAAGTTTTGAGGTGGTCAGTCCCTCAGTCTGGAGAAGAGCATTGTTCCGTTGTCTGAAACAATATGAAGTTGAAGTGACAGGATGGAGCCTTATATAGTGACAGGAGGTGAGACGTAGGTTGCTTTTGGGGACAGATCCCTCTCAAACCTAGCCGTTCTCACTAGTAGAGGTTGTCGAAGTTGATGGTCTGTACCAAGATACCCTTGTGTTGCAGTGTCTGACAGAATGAACATTAAAATGGTATAAAATACCGACAGATTTTTAGGTAAGACACATATGCAACAGTTAGGTATCTTTATTAAAGACACCTAACTGTTGCATATGTGTCTTACCTAACAATCTGTCGGTATTTTATACCATTTTAATGTTCGTGCAGCATCTTATCTCAGACACGTGCTCATGCGCACAACAGCCAAACACCGAGTCACTGGAACTGTGAAGCGCACAGTTCTATACAAGGTTTTTTGTCATTTTTTCATATATTAGGGGATGGCTACTTACATTAAGCTTAAGGATTATATAATGTACAAGTATAAAGAAAGAATTAAAGAGAAAAGACTCATTATATTGAATGTTTTCGATAACATTTTGGTGTTCAAAGTTTGTTTTTATGAGTTTTCAAAGGTAAGTTTTCTTAAATCTTTTTTTTTCTTAAAAATGTAGAATATTTTACGTTGTTTTGAGTTTCATTTTGATGTAAAAAAACTTAATTATGGAACTATCTGAGGCAAAAATAATGGGCGATGAGAAGAGAAATTATAGCCCTTTGAAGATACATAATAAATAATTTTATTATCAACGATTATCTCTGAAGTTATTTGGATGTGTCTGCATTCATTATTATCATTATAATAAAAGAAATTGCCAATGTCTACCTTCATTATTATTATTATTATTATTATTATTATTATTATTATTATTATTATTATTATTATTATTATTATTATAATCATCAAAAAAAAGTGCCAATGTCTACCTTCATTATTATTATTATTATTATTATTATTATTATTATTATTATTATTATTATAATCAAAGAAAGTGCCAATGTCTACCTTCATTATTTATTATTATTATTATTATTATTATTATTATTATTATTATTTATTATTATTATTATTATTTATTATATTATTATTATTATATTAAAGAAAGTGCCAATGTCTACCTTCATTAATTATTGAAGAATCATAAAAATTTTCTGATATTACAAATGATGTCATTGTTCTTGAATGTCATTATGACATCAGTTTCGCTCAAAATATTTTATTTTATTGTTTTTTTAATTGAATATTTTCACAACTTTTTTTTCTAAATTAAAAAAAAAACGAAAGCTGATGCATTTTCATGTTTTTGGAATGTGAAAAATTAATTAACGTACAGATTATTATTATCATTATTATTATTATAATCATGGGGAGCGGTAAACCCGTAGGATTATACAGCACATGTGGGGGGGGGGATGGAAGGCATTCAGGCTTAATTCAGGGAACCGGAGCACAGTTCCAATTCCCTAGATCAAGAGCCCCTCACCAGCATCAAGGTACAGAACACGTAATGTGATCCCTTGAAACTGTTTCAGTTAAATCATCTTTAAAGGTTCTCTCAAGTTAGCTCAGAAAGATAACTCAATTTTTAAGCTTACATCTGATGGTTAGAAGAGACAGATAAGATGGCAGAGGATCTGCCAAACAATCTTCAAATGCTACCATACATCCGTCTAGGGAAACAAGGTCCTTATAATTAGCGAAACAATACTCTAGTCATGTTTCCTTGAGAGTGCAGAATTTTTCCTCGACGACGAGACTTTAGTAAAATGCAGCGAATCTCTCTGTCTAACAATCACTTTATCATTAATGATCACAGCGTTAAAGATAAAGTGATTGCAAAGGTGTAGTCATCAAAGTATTTTGCCATTCAGTTAGCTGTGACAACTAAGAGATGCTATTATTCACAGAAAAGCTCTTGCTTCCAAGATAATACCAGCAGCTCAACTTCATCGAAGAGTCAGCTCTAAGAACTCAGCTTCTCAGTGAACCTTGTGTTAACATGAATGTTGAGCACAAAGTTCAGTTCTATACCACAGTCCACTGGCAACATACACGGTTCAATGAGCCTAGTGAAGAACTGGAGACTTTTCTTGGCTTATTACAATACAGACGAGCTACTTCCCATGATGATCATGTCAGAAGTTCACACTCATTTGGCAAACTTGGTAGACATGCTCTTAATATATTTTATATTAGCAGTTGAAGTGCCAGGAATAAGATAAATGAGTTACGTCTGGTTGCATGGGCAGGAAACACTGATGTTATTAACTGAGATATGGTTTAATTTTGATGACCCGGGATGTGACTGCCAAGTACGACATTTAAGTACTGAAGTTTCCCTGTTTCTCCAAGGTAATGTTAATTGCAGTCATTATCTGGGAAAACACAATAATAGTTTTGTCTTGGGTAATTGTAAAGGTTCAGTAGTCCTATTAGACCCTCAGAGAGCATTTGATAAGGCTGGTTCCTTCTTATGGTAATGAAAAGATAGAAAAATAAATGATATAATAAAAAACAGTTTTGTTATTAATATGTAAAACCAGTAAAGAATATAAAAAACAAACATGAAATTAATCCAATTTGAAGCAAAGAAATGAAAAAAATATGTATATATAAATAATTAGTGACTCAAAGTTAATATGTACACAATACGTAGTTAAGAACGGTGTCGTGCTGATGTTCTGGGCACGCAGCTCTGAATCGTGGTTTGGAACACTGAGCCGTTGTTGAAGACGATGGGGGGGGGGAGGGGGTTAAAAGTGAACGTGACTGTTGACACACTGAGTAGACAGTGACTCCAACACGAGTAAAGATTCTGACGAACAAAGGTACTGTGATCCTCTGACCACCACAACACTTGTGAAGCAGTTGAGTCACCAGTACAGAACCACCATGGAATGTTGGTGGTGTTACAGCTGGGGGACGGCTGCTGGAATGATGTGTGAGTGATTGTGTGTCCGCTGCGAGTGGAAGGGGAACCAGTGTAGGTACAGATGCAAGATTGAATGTAAGATCCGTTTAAGATCAATGCTGCTCCTCTTATCTCGCCTGTGTCGGATGACCCGAACCGACAATCGAGAAATCACTCACATGATAGGCGTACAGCCATTAATAGAAATGGTGAGAACAACAACAACAACAACAAAAAAAATAATTAAGTTACACTACATAAGTCCAACTCAGAACAGGAAGAATTTGCAGCATTAAAACCTTACAAACCATATCACGGACGGGGTTAGAACCCGCGATCAGAGAGTCTCAAAACATCAGACCGACGAGTTGTTTGCAATCGTATCATTACAAGAGTAAAGCTTTTGTTGAAACCAAATTAAATCAAAAACATAATAAATTAAAAAGGAATTGAATTAATACTTACAGATTTGATGGGAGCCACAAGTCAAGTGCTGACAACCAGTCGGAGGGACACATGTCACCTCCCACCTGGTGCAGAAGGAGGAGGATGGGGGGGGGGGGTAGTGGGAACGATGTACCCACCTAACAGAACTAGAGTACTACCCAACAAACCTAACAGAACAAGAGTACTACCCAACAAACCTAACAGAACTAGAGTACTACCCAACAAACCTAACAGAACTAGAGTACTACCCAACAAATCTAACAGAACTAGAGTACTACCCAACAAACCTAACAGAACTAGAGTACTACCCAACAAACCTAACACAACTAGAGTACTACCCAACAAACCTAACACAACAAGAGTACTACCCAACAAACCTAACACAACTAGAGTACTACCCAACAAACCTAACACAACTAGAGTACTACCCAACAAACCTAACAGAACTAGAGTACTACCCAACAACCTAACACAACTAGAGTACTACCCAACAAACCTAAACAGAACTAGAGTACTACCCAACAAACCTAACACAACTAGAGTACTACCCAACAAACCTAACACAACAAGAGTACTACCCAACAAACCTAACACAACTAGAGTACTACCCAACAAACCTAACACAACAAGAGTACTACCCAACAAACTAACACAACTAGAGTACTACCCAACAAACCTAACACAACTAGAGTACTACCCAACAAACCTAACACAACTAGAGTACTACCCAACTAACCTAACACAAACTAGAGTACTACCAACAAACTAACACAACTAGATGTACTACCCAACAAACCTAACACAACTAGAGTACTACCCAACAAACTAACACAAACAAGAGTACTACCCAACAAACCTAACACAACAAGAGTACTACCCAACAAACCTAACACAACAGAGTACTACCCAACAAACTAACAGAACTAGAGTTATACCCAACAAACCTAACACACAAGAGTACTACCCAACAAACCTAAACAACAAGAGTACTACCCAACAAACCTAACACAACAAGAGTACTACCAACAAACCTAAACACAACTAGAGTACTACCCAACTCAAACCTAACACAACTAGAGTATCACCCAAAAAACCTAACACAACAAGAAGTATTACCCAACAAAACCTAACACAACTAGAGTACTACCCAACAAACCTAACACAACTAGAGTACTACCCAACAAACCTAACACAACTAGAGTACTACCCAACAAACCTAACACAACTAGAGTACTACCCAACAAACTACCACCATCATGAAATTTATACTTTCACTATTCCACATCACTATCTTATTTCCCTCTCTAATTAGATCCGCTCCTTCCTCTGATTTGGATGCCCGGGGTCACCGCCCCTTTGCCCCCCTTCTGCACCACTCCTATCTAATGAACTTTTCTCTCACAGTAATCTTGCTAATGATTTTGTTGAGGAAACTCAAAGTTATAATAACAATACGATCCAGGAGTATGACTCTCTAATTAATCTTGTAAAATGAGCACAAAGTATACACTTTCCTCAGAGAGAATTTACGTCAAATAAAAACGATTTCAAATGAATAAATAGGTGACTAAAGAATCTGTTAGGAGGAAAAAAAAAGAGGAATTTATACTCACATCAAAAAGGGGAGAACATAATATCCTGGTTGACCATTATGTTCACATTAAAAGAAAGGTAAAGAAAGGGATTAGAAAGATCAAACGCGAAACAAAGACAAACCCAAAACGCTTCTTTCAAGTGTATGAAAAAAATCAGGAGAAATAAGAACTAGGTCTGCACAGTTTTCTGTTAATAAACAGAAAATGTGCTCTCTTTTTAAGTTATTTCTCCTCAGACTTCAAACAAAAAGACATAAATGATACCCGTCAATTAATAATTATTCGGGTTTAGAAGAAAAATTAAGTAATATTACTGCAAGAGAAACAAGCTTATCAAACATGTACAAAAACAAGTCCCGGAGCCCCGACGAACTGCTTTCAAAGGAACTTAAAGAGTACAGATGGGAGCATAGTCAGCCGCTAACAAGGCTGTTAAAGAGTACAGATGGGAGCATAGTCAGCCGCTAACAAGGCTGTTAAAGAGTACAGAATGGGAGCATAGTACAGCCGCTAACAAGGCTGTTAAGAGTACAGAAGGGAGCATAGTCAGCCGCTAACAAGGCTGTTAAAGAGTACAGAAGGGAGCATAGTCAGCCGCTAACAAGGCTGTTAAAGAGTACAGATGGGAGCATAGTCAGCCGCTAACAAGGCTGTTAAAGAGTACAGATGGGAGCATAGTCAGCCGCTAACAAGGCTGTTAAAGAGTACAGAATGGAGCATAGTCAGCCGCTAACAAGGCTGTTAAAGAGTACAGAAGGGAGCATAGTCAGCTGCTAACAAGGCTGTTAAAGAGTACAGAAGGGAGCATAGTCAGCCGCTAACAAGGCTGTTAAAGAGTACAGAAGGGAGCATAGTCAGCCGCTAACAAGGCTGTTAAAGAGTACAGAAGGGAGCATAGTCAGCCGCTAACAAGGCTGTTAAAGAGTACAGATGGGAGCATAGTCAGCCGCTAACAAGGCTGTTGAAGAGTACAGATAGGAGCATAGTCAGCCGCTAACAAGGCTGTTGAAGAGTACAGATGGGAGCATAGTCAGCCGCTAACAAGGCTGTTAAAGAGTACAGATGGGAGCATAGTCAGCCGCTAACAAGGCTGTTGAAGAGTACAGATGGGAGCATAGTCAGCCGCTAACAAGTGTTGAAGAGTACAGATGGGAGCATAGTCAGCCGCTAACAAGGCTGTTAAAGAGTACAGATGGGAGCATAGTCAGCCGCTAACAAGGCTGTTAAAGAGTACAGATAGGAGCATAGTCAGCCGCTAACAAGGCTGTTAAAGAGTACAGATGGGGAGCATCGTCAGCCGCTAACAAGGCTGTTAAAGAGTACAGATGGGAGCATAGTCAGCCGCTAACAAGGCTGTTAAAGAGTACAGACGGGAGCATAGTCAGCCGCTAACAAGGCTGTTAAAGAGTACAGATGGGAGCATAGTCAGCCGCTAACAAGGCTGTTTAGCGCATCAGTCCAAACCGGTGTTGTGCCGGAGATGTGGAAGATGACTAAAGTAATTCGTATCTTCAACCTTTACTGGACAGGAGATGTCAGTTCCATCAAATTACCAGCCATTAAGCCTGAAGACAGTAGTTGGCAAACTGTTAGAATCAATTATATTGACATATCAACAAACCAAATTAATGAATATAATTTGACTAAAGTTTCGGCACGAATTCACAAGAGGTCGTTCTTGCTTGGAAAATTTGAAGCAGTGGACCACGATAAAGATTATGATGTTTGTCTTTCAGTGAGCTTTCAGTAGCCTGCCACACGAAACGTGGCAGCTCATGGTATTGGAGGGAAAGTTCTTACATGGATCGAGGCATGGCTGACCAATAGAAAGCAGAGTTTGCATAAATGCGGTGAAATCTGAGTGGGAATAAGTCATAAGTGGGGTTCCCAAGGTAAGTTGTTCACAACTTACATTAATGACCTTAATAAAGAAAATGAAGTGGCACGAATAAATTCTCAATATCAATGTATTTATTGCAAAATTATAACCTTGGGAAAGTCAGATTGAAGGAGGAAATAAGACAGTTCACCCGACTTTCAGAAATTATCAGAGAAGATGCAATCATCCAGATACTCAAGACAGAGATCACAGAACACCTTAACGCCTTTAACATTGAATTCAAGTGGTAATTTGCAGACATATCAATCAAATTACCAGGCCATGGCGAAGGATCTGTTCAAATGTCGTTTAGATGACATCCCAAAAGAGACCCAGAAAGAGTTTTTTTGGAACACAAACACAACTCCACAAGCACATTTTCTGTGTGTGTGTCCTATTTTTCTTGGACGCTGCAACAAAACTGTGTGTGTGCTGATTCCGTTTTCTTCACCATATCTTAGTTAGTCAAGCTTTTCTGCCTTTCTCTCAGTAAAGTCAAAGACTCGAAACAAGCTGAAGGTTGAGTGTGATCTAGACTATCCACAGCATCCTCACAAATAGCAGAACTAGCAGCAAGAATACAGGTAGTAATAATGTTGGTAGAATAACCGACAGTATATTAGGTAAAAGGACACACGCAGCTAATGTAACATTTCACTCTAGGAACGTTTCGCTTTTCAGGAGCCCCTGTAGAGCGAAACTTTGCCACAGTTTCATTAGCTGCACATGTGGACTTTCATCTTACAAGAAAACAGGTTGAGAATCACGCCGATTTATGTCACACAGAAACTTATTAGTTGCAATAGTAGTGGCAACAGTTCACTACAGTGTACCTGTTTAAACAGAACTGTTAAATGTTTATTTATATCTGGATTAACTTTCACTTTCTTACCTATATATTTTCTTTCATATAACGTACTTTCTCTGAGAGACATTTGCGAGTGGTTGTTTTAATGTAACCTTGAGTAAATAAATGAAAGCTCCTGAGTGGGGAATCATTAGAGAATTTTCTCAAAAAAGTGGGAGATGATTGGGAGCTCATGCTATTAGTAATAAAAATGTTTTGGTTGAGATGTTAACCCAAGATTTTCCAGTCTGACAAAATAGTGCCTACTGAGTCTGCAAACTCAGAGAACACTGACAAAACTCCTTATTACCTGCTCTGAGAAAACTCCCTGTTACCTGCTATGAGAACTCCCTATTATCTGCTCTGAAAAAACGCGAGGGCTTTTTCTCAGAGCAGGTAATAGGGAATTTTCTCAGAGTGGATAATATGGAGTTTTCTCAGAGTGGATAACAGAGAGTTTTCTCAGAGTGGGTAATGGGGAGTTTTCTCAGAGTGGGTAATAGGGAGTTTTCTCAGAGTGGATAACAGAGAGTTTTCTCAGAGTGGGTAATGGGGAGTTTTCTCAGAGTGGGAAAGAGGGAATTTTCTCAGAGTGGATAACAGAGAGTTTTCTCAGAGTGGGTAATGGGGAGTTTTCTCAGAGTGGGTAATAGGGAGTTTTCTCAGAGTGGGTAATAGGAAGTTTTCTCAGTGGGTAATAGGGAATGTTCTCAGAGTGGGTAATAGGAAGTTTTCTCAGTGGGTAATAGGCAATGTTCTCAGAGTGGGTAATAGGAAGTTTTCTCAGTGGGTAATAGGCAATGTTCTCAGAGTGGGTAATAGGAAGTTTTCTCAGTGGGTAATAGGGAGTGTTCTCAGAGTGCATAAACGGGAGTCTTTTCAGAGCAGCACTCTTTTAATTAAGACAATTTCCTGAGTGATGTATCGCAGAGAACTCTAGCTCCTAAGCCATGAACATCTAGTTCCTGGACCAACTAAGCTCAGTTTCCTTTGATCAAGATCCCCCGCACCCACCATTAACCTCTACATCACACATAGCTTTAACGCCTTGGATTAAGATTCTTTATCAGCCGGGCTGTGGTTCGTATTTCGGACTACGTGCGGTCAGCAGTAACAGCCTGGTTGATCAGGTCCTGATCCACCAGGAGGTCTAGTCATGGATTGGGCCGTGGGGGGCGCTAACCCCCAGAACACCCAAAGGTTGATTCAAGGTAGGCAGACACCCCCTCCTGACTTATCCATCCTCCAGCTTCTGGACCAAGACAAGCTCCTTCACTTCGGATCAAGATCCCCCTACACTCCAGTACACTCCTGTACACTACACTACAGTACACTCCTGCACACTACACTCCAGTACACCCCTGTACACTACACTCCAGTACACTCCTGCACACAACACTCCAGTACACTCCTGTACACTACACTCCAGTACACTCCAGAACACTACACTTAAATACACTCCTGTACACTGCACTCCAGTACACTACACTCTAGTACACTACCGTACACTACTGTCCAGTACACTCCTGTACAATACAGTCCAGTACACTCCTGTACACTACAGTCAAATACACTCCTGTACAATACAGTCCAGAACACTCCTGTACACTACAGTCCAGTACACTACTGTACAATACAGTCCAGTACACTCCTGTACACTACAGTCAAATACACTCCTGTACAATACAGTCCAGTACACTCCTGTACACTACAGTCCAGTACACTACTGTACACTACAGTCCAATACACTCCTGTACACTAAAGTCCAGTACACTACTGTACAATACAGTCCAGTACACTACTGTACACTACAGTCCAATACACTCCTGTACACTACAGTCCAGTACACTACTGTATACTAGTCCAGTACACTACTGTACACTGCAGTCCAGTACACTCCTGTACACTACAGTCCAGTACACTCCTGTACAGTACAGTCCAGTACACAACTGTACACTACAGTCCAGTACACTCCTGTACACAACAGTCCAGTACAATACTGTACACTACAGTCCACTACACTACTGTACACTACAGTCCAGTACACTCTTGCACAATACAGTTCAGTACACTCCTGTATACTACAGTAAAGTACACTACTGTGCACTACAGTCTAGTACACTACTGTACACTTCAGTCCAGTACACTCCTGTACACAACAGTCCAGTACACTCCTGTACACTACAGTCCAGTACACTCCTGTACACTACAGTCAAATACACTCCTGTACAATACAGTCCAGTACACTCCTGTACACTACAGTCCAGTACACTAAAGTACACTACAGTTAAAATACACTCCTGTACACTACAGTCCAGTACACTACTGTATACTACAGTCCAGTACACTACTGTACACTCCTGTACACTACAGTTCAGTACACTCCTGTACAGTACAGTCCAGTACACTACTGTACACTACAGTCCAGTACACTCCTGTACACAACAGTCCAGTACAATATTGTACACTACAGTCCACTACGCTACTGTACACTACAGTCCAGTACACTCCTGCACAATACAGTTCAGTACACTCCTGTACACTACAGTCAAGTACACTACTGTGCACTACAGTCCAGTACACTACTGTACACTTCAGTTTATTACACTCCTGTACACTACAGTCCAGTACACTCCTGTACACTATAGTCCAGTACACTCCTGTACACTACAGTCCAGTACACTATTATACACTACACTCCAGTACACTCCTGTACACTACACTCCAGTATACTCCTGTACACTACACTCCAGTACACTCCTGTACACTACACTCCAGTACACTCCTGTACACTACACTCCAGTACACTCCTGTACACTACACTCCAGTACAATACTGTACACAACACTCTAGTACACTCCAGTACACTCCTGTACACTACACTCCAGTACACTACTGTACACTACACTCCAGTACACTCCTGTACACTACACTCCAGTACACTCCTGTTCACTACACTCCAGTACACTTCTATACACTACACTCCAGTACACTCCTGTACACTACACTCCAGTACACTCCTGTACACTACACTCCAGTACACTCCTGTACACTACACTCCAGTACACTCCTGTACACTACACTCCAGTACACTTCTGTACACTACACTCCAGTACACTCCTGTACACTACACTCCAGCATACTTCTGTACACTACACTCCAGTACACTCCTGTACACTACACTCCAGTACACTACTGTACACTACACTCTAGTACATTCCAGTACACTCCTGTACACTACACTCCAGTACTCTCCTGTACACTACAATCCAGTACACTCCTGTACACTACACTCTAGTACACTTCTGTACGCTCCTGTACACTACACTCCAGTACTCTCCTATACACTACACTCCAGTACACTCCTGTACACTACACTCCAGAACACTCCTGTACACTACACTCCCGTAAACTCCTGTACACTCCTGTACTCTACACTCCGGTACACTACACTCCAGTACACTCCTGAACACTGCACTCCAGTACACTTCTGTACACAACACTCCAGCACACTCCTGTACACTACACTCAGTACATTCCTGTACACTACACTCTAGTACACTACTGTACGCTACAGTCCAGTACACTTCTGCACACTACACTCCAGTACTCTTCTGCACACTACACTCCAGTACACTCATGTACACTACAATCCAGTACACTCCTGTACACTACACTCCAGTACACTCCTGTACACTACACTCCAGTAAACTCCTGTACACTACACTCCAGTACAATCCTGTACACTACACTCCAGTACACTCCTGTACACTACACTCCAGTACACTCCAGTACACTCTGGTGGCCTGGTGGTTAACGCTCTCGCTTCACACGGTGAGGGCCTGGGTTCGATTCCCAGCCAGAGTAGAAACATTGGACGTGTTTCTTTCCACCTGTTGTCTATGTTCCCCATCAGTAAAATGGGTACCTGGGTGTTAGTCGACTGGTGTGAGTCGCATCCTGGGACACTGACCTAAGGAGGCCTGGTCACAGACCGGGCCGCGGGGGCGTTGACCCCCGGAACTCTCTCCAGGTAAACTCCAGGTACACTACACTCCAGTACACTTCTGTGCACTGCTGTACACTACACTCCAGTACACTCCTGTACACTACACTCCAGTACACTCCTGTACACTACACTCCAGTACACTACTGTACACTGCTGTACACTTCACTCCAGAATACTCCAGTACACTACTGTACACTACACTTCAGTACACTGCTGTACACTACACTCCAGTACACTCCAGTACACTACTGTACACTACACTTCAGTACACTGCTGTGCACTACACTCCAGTACACTACTGAACACTACACTTCAGTACAGTCCTGTGCATTACACTCCAGTACACTCCAGTACACTACACTCCATTACACTGCTGTACACTACACTACAGAACACTACTGTACACTACACTCCAGCGTGCCAGCGTGTCAGCGTGCCTCGTTGTGCTCCGGGTTTTCTCGTGTTTTCACGGTCGCTCTTACGTGCTAGAACTTTAATTTGTGTCATCAATCCTATACGATACATCCCTCTAGCGCCTGGAACCAATCTTGGGCGGAAAACATTATATACTGAGTCAAAAAAGGAGAATTAGTGTGCACTGCGTAGCAGAGTTTACTGCCAGAGGGGAATCATAGGCCTGTGTCCCGTGTGGAAAAAAATAATAAAAATTGAACTTTTCATTCGGGAAAAGAAAGTCTCCCTGATAACATTGAGATACTTTTGGTATATGTATACTACAGGGGCTCCCATATATTGATGAAAAAAGGCTAAAGTGTCATTTGAAAACGGGTGAATTGAAAATGAAGTGATAAGCCTAGAAAGGTGCCAAAGTCGCGAAATTTACCAAGGTCACTTTTTAATAATTTTCCCTGCCTCTAGTTTACTCGCATATAATCTAGGATACCAGTGAATAGCAAGAAAGGGTTTTTGTAGAGCAACTAACCATATTATAAGGGTACTTAGTGGAGAGAGGATTTTCATTATTTTCTTTTTGAAAACGAATCGTGAATTTTCATATAACCTGTAGTTCCAGGGTCCAAAAAACACAACGAGAACAATTATACACAGAAAACGCCCTTCCCTCCAAAATTTGCCCAGTCAACTAAGTGATAATAAAGAAAATTTATTGCGGTGGAGACGGAAAAAAAAAATAGAAAAGCCGATACAGCGATTGATAAACAAGAGGTGACCTTCGTCATTGTAGGACTCCCAGAATCACCGGCTCTTAAACACGCAATTTTATACTTTTGTATCATCAAACCATATATGGGGAATAATTTCCAGAATCCTTCATGTTTACTCAAATCACCGACCAATTTTTAATAAGTGACCCCGACAAGGATCGACTGGCCCGGACCCTGCGGGTTTCCGAACCCTTGACTGGCCCGAACCCGGGACGGTTCAAACATTTTTCGTTGGACAAAAAAGCAGACTGTAAACGGAGGGTTTTTAGGCCCCATAAACACAAAAATTAAAAAAACAGGAACGTGACGGTAAGCTGTCCAATATACAAAAAGAGTTAGAAACAGAAAAAAAAATACTGACTTCTTTAAGGTTATTAATATAATATTTAAGAGGTTGCTATAGAATGCAGTAAATAAACCCTTCAAATCATTATGAACTTTGTATCTGTGGCAGCAAACAAAAAGGGCTTCCCATGGGTAAATTGTCATTTTTGGAAATTTTTCACGCCCCCCTTGTGCAATATCCCAAAACTAGCTACAAGCATATTAACCCGAGAATGTTTCGGGGATGCCCAAATGAGGAAAAACTGTGGGCTAAAATCACAAGGGGATTAAAAGAAACAACATCAAAGCTGCTTTCAAGAAAACCCGGGAAACTTCCAAACAGATGGGAAAAAAAAAAGTCTGGCTGAATTGGGTCGCCCTTGAAAATGGCCATGTTCACAAACTGAAGCTGGGGGGGATGTCCGGGAGACGTAAAGTAAAAACTGGAGGTCTGCCGGAGACAGTAAAGGTAAGCTGGAGTGCTGTCCGGGGGACAGAAAGGTGAAGCTGGGGATACGTCCTGGGGGACAGTAAAAGGGAAAACTGGAGTTTTTTCCAAGTCGGGAATTTTAAAGCAGGAAGGAATACAAAAATACCTCATAGGGGGCGGACCATAGTAGGAAAAAAGTGTAGTCAAAGATAAATAAAAACCAATATTGCAAACTAAAATACCCAGGAAATAGCAAACAAGGGCTCCAATAGAAAAAAGATAAATTTCCCAAAAAAAACTGGTGGGAGCTCCATTGTTGGGCAGGAGGAAAAGTAAGACGGAACCCCTGCACCAACAGGGGAAAACAGCACAGAAACCCCAAGGGAACGGAAACCAAGCCTGTCACAACATGCACTTGGTATCTCTGGGAGGGGGAAAACTGGAAAAACAAAGGGGCTGCAACTATGACCCCCTAGAAAATCCCTGCCCATATACAACAGGAAAATGCAAACCCCTTTCCGTAAGCTTTTTTTTACCCTGAAAGTGACCCTTCATACAGGAAAGACTGTGCATAACTTAAATTTCCAGGGATACCATCTAAAGGGACAAAAAATACAAAACATCCAGGGGCATGGGAAAACCTGGGGACCCAGCCACTCAAAGGGAGAGGTTTTTTAGTGCCCCGGGAAGGAAAAAAAAATGGCAGGAAATTTCAGAAAACGACACCAAATCCAGTCATTCCCGAGTGGAAACCACAGTCAGCCTCCACTCCAAACCAACAATACAGATACAAGCCGGAAAAAAAAAAACCCCCCCCATACCAACAAAACCACCAGTCCGAAACATTCTTTTTGCAAATATACAGGGGCTAAAAGCCCGCAACAAACAACAAAATACCTTTCTCCCTGGAATGCTTGCAGAGGGAAAGGTATTTCGCGGGTTCACTGAGACCCACATAAAGGGTCCTTGACAAAGAAATATGGGCCCGGTTACAACCTAACAGAGTGACAGAGGAAAGGGGAAAAGGGGGGGTTGGCCTGACATTCAATCACTTGTTGCAACAGAACTGCTTAATGCCTCAAATGACGTATGGAAGTTTACAGTAAAGGTCAGAAACCCAAAAAAAGTCCCTTGTGGAGTCACAAGCCTCCGGGTGCAAAATCCCCCAATTCCAGGAACGCTTTAAAAATTTACCACTGTCTGGAAAAAACTTTCCCCCCTGCACCCAACACTTGCTCCTGGGGGGTTTCAACTTAAGGCACCAAAAATGGAGGAATATAGCAAATAAAATATTTGGAGAATAACACCAGGGGGCAGCTCTGATGAAAACTCCACCACACAGCTTTTAATCCTGCACAAAATTCAATTTTAAACCACAAAATAGAGCCTACTAGACTGGAGAAAACACAGACCCCAATTCACTAACAATGATGATCTGAAAGAAATGTCCCCATATCAAAAACAATATACCAGACAACAACATAATTGATTTTCAGCATGTATGCAGGACCCCAACCGACAAAATGAACTAGTCACAAGGGAGCATTCACCAAAACAACCAAAACAAAAAAAAAAAGGGGGACCAATTAAACCATCCTCCCCGAATAAGCGGGAAAGAAAACAAGAAACAAAACCCCCAAACTTATCCAAACGATTAATCGGTGCACTCGATGTACAAAAGGTTATTCCTCTAAAAAAAGGAGGAGAAATTAAAAATAGAAAGAACAGCGCCCCTTTACAGGCACGGAAAAAATAACAAGCGGCTAAAAGAGGCAATTACGAAATGCGCAGGGAACACTGGCAAGAAATAGCAAGCATCAAACTTAACTAAAAGAATCCTTTAGGAGTCGGGAACGGGGAAAGAACTAAAACTATAAATAAATCGAAAGAAACCCAAAGTTTTTTCTTCCCTGTGCCAAACAAAATCGAGAACAACGCCCAGTTTTGGGGCCCCTACTTAAACAAGGGGTCCTACAAGAGACAGCAAGGGGAAAAGAGTGACTACCAATCCCCAAAATGATCAGTTTTTTTCAAGCCGCTAACCAACTGAGAGTCGAAGATCAAAAGAATTTTTTATGAAAAGCCACAAAAATTTTATTACCACAACCACCATGTTACCTACGCCAAATGCTTCGAACAGGGGGATAAATGACATCCCATGCACTCTGCCCCCGGCCAAATCATGGAAACTCTGGTTCACAAGAACTGCAAAAACCCCCACACGACCTTTTTCCCTCCTATGGAAGGGAGCATGGACACGGGGGTCGTCCCTCAGTTACTAAAAACAACAGACATAGCCCCACTCCACAAAGGGGGCAGTAAAGCAACAGCAAAGAACTACAGACCAATAGCACTAACATCCCATATCATAAAAATCTTTGAAAGGGTCCTAAGAAGCAAGATCACCACCCATCTAGAAACCCATCAGTTACACAACCCAGGCAACATGGGTTTAGAACAGGTCGCTCCTGTCTGTCTCAACTACTGGATCACTACGACAAGGTCCTAAATGCACTAGAAGACAAAAAGAATGCAGATGTAATATATACAGACTTTGCAAAAGCCTTCGACAAGTGTGACCATGGCGTAATAGCGCACAAAATGCGCGCTAAAGGGATAACAGGAAAAGTCGGTCGATGGATCTATAATTTCCTCACTAACAGAACACAGAGAGTAGTCGTCAACAGAGTAAAGTCCGAGGCAGCTACGGTGAAAAGCTCTGTTCCACAAGGCACAGTACTAGCTCCCATCTTGTTCCTCATCCTCATATCCGACATAGACAAGGATGTCAGCCACAGCACCGTGTCTTCCTTTGCAGATGACACCCGAATCTGCATGACAGTGTCTTCCATTGCAGACACTGCAAGGCTCCAGGCGGACATCAACCAAATCTTTCAGTGGGCTGCAGAAAACAATATGAAGTTCAACGATGAGAAATTTCAATTACTCAGATATGGTAAACATGAGGAAATTAAATCTTCATCAGAGTACAAAACAAATTCTGGCCACGAAATAGAGCGAAACACCAACGTCAAAGACCTGGGAGTGATTATGTCGGAGGATCTCACCTTCAAGGACCATAACATTGTATCAATCGCATCTGCTAAAAAATGACAGGATGGATAATGAGAACCTTCAAAATAGGGAGGCCAAGCCCATGATGACACTCTTCAGGTCACTTGTTCTATCTAGGCTGGAATATTGCTGCACTCTAACAGCACCTTTCAAGGAAGGTGAAATTGGGCCGACCTAGAAAATGTACAGAGAACTTTCACGGCGCGCATAACGGAGATAAAACACCTCAATTACTGGGAGCGCTTGAGGTTTCTAAACCTGTATTCCCTGGAACGCAGGAGGGAGAGATACAGATTATTACACCTGGAAAATCCTAGAGGACTAGTACCGAACTTGCACACGAAAATCACTCACTACGAAAGAAAAAGACTTGGCAGACGATGCACCATCCCCCCAATGAAAACAGGGGTGTGTCACTAGCACGTTAAGAGACCATACAATAAGTGTCAGGGGCCCGAGACTGTTCAACTGCCTCCCAGCACACATAAGGGGGATTACCAACAGACCCCTGGCAGTCTTCAAGCTGGCACTGGACAAGCACCTAAAGTCAGTTCCTGATCAGCCGGGCTGTGGCTCGTACGTTGGTTTGCGTGCAGCCAGCAGCAACAGCCTGGTTGATCAGGCGTTGATCCACCAGGAGGCCTGGTCACAGACCGGGCCGCGGGGGCGTTGACCCCCGAAACTCTCTCCAGGTAAACTCTCCAGGTAAACACTTCCGTTCACTACTGTGCACTACACTCAAGTACACTCCAGCACACTACTGTGCACTACACTCCAGTACACTACTGTCCACTATTGTGCACTACACTCCAGTACACTACTGTGCACTACACTTCAGTACACTACTGTGCACTACACTCATGTACACTCCAGTACACTACTGTGCACTACACTCCAGTACACTACTGTACACTACACTTCAGTACACTACTGCGCACTACTCTCAAGTACACTCCAGGACACTACACTCCATTACACTGCTGTACACTACACTCCAGTACACTACTATGCCCTACACTCAAGTACACTCCAGTACACTACTGTGCACTACACTCCAGTAATCTACTGTGCACTACTGTGCACTACACTCAAGTACACTACTGTACACTTCGCTTCGGTACACTACTGTGCACTAAACTCAATTACACTCCAGTACACTACTGTGCACTACACACCAGTACACTACTGTACACTACACTTCAGTACACTACTGTGCACTACACGCAAGTACACTCCAGTACACTACTGTGCACTACACTCAAGTACATTCCAGTTCGCTAGTGTGCACTACTGTGCACTACACGCCAGTTCACTCCAGTACACTGCACTCCAGTACACTGCTGTACACTACACTTCAGTACACTACTGTGCACTACACTCCAGTACACTACTGTACACATCACTTCAGAACACTACTGTGCACTACACGCCAGTACACTCCAGTACACTGCTGTACACTACACTCCAGTACACTCCAGTACACTACACGCCAGTTCACTCCAGTACACTACACGCCAGTACACTCCAGTACACTACACGCCAGTTCACTCCAGTACACTGCACTCCAGTACACTACTGTACCCTACACTCCAGTACACTGCTGTACACTACACTTCAGTACACTGCTGTACACTACACTTCAGTACACTACTGTGCACTACACTCCAGTACACTCCAGTACACTGCTGTACACTAAACTCCAGTACACTGCTGTACACTACACTCCAGTGTACTACTGTTTACTACACTTCAGTACACTACTGTGCACTACACTCCAGTACACTCCAGTACACTGCTGTACACTACACTCCAGTGCACTACTGTACACTACACTCCAGTACACTACTGTGCACTACACTCCAGTACACTACTGTGCACTACACTCCAGTACACTACTGTGCACTACACTCCAGTACACTACTGTGCACTACACTCCAGTACATTCCAGTACACTACTGTACACTACACTTCTGTACAGTCCTGTGCACTACACTCCAGTACACTGCTGAACACTACACTTAGTACACTACTGTGCACTACACTCCAGTACACTACTGTGCACTACACTTCAGTACACTACTGTAAACTACACTCCAGTACACTACTGAACACTACACTTCAGTACACTACTGTGCACTACACTCCAGTACACTCCAGTACACTGCTGTGCACTACACCCCAGTACACTGCTGTATACTACACTCCAGTACACTACTGTACACTACACTTCAGTACAGTTCTGTGCACTACACTCAGGTACACTACTGTACACTACACTCCAGTACACTACTGTACACTACACTCCAGTACACTACTGTACACTACACTTAGTACACTACTGTACACTACACTCCACTACACTACTGTGCACTACAGTTCAGTACACTACTGTACACTACACTTCAGTACTAAGCTGTACACTACACTCCAGTAGTCCTGTACACTACACTCCAGTGCACTCTTGTACACTTCAATCCAGTACACTACTGTACACTACACTTCAGTACACTACTGTGCACTACACTCCAGTACACTCCAGTACTCTACTGTACACTACACTTCAGTACACTACTCTGCACTACACTTCAGTACACTCCACTACACTACTGTACACTACACTTCAGTACATTACTGTGCACTACACTCCTGTACAATACTGTACACTACACTTTACTACAGACCTGTGTACTACACTCCAGTACACTCCAGTACACTACTCTCCAGTACACTGCTGTACACTACGCTCCAGTACACTTCTGTACACTACACTTCAGTACACTACTGTACACTACACTTCAGTACACTACTGTGCACTACACTCCAGTACACTCCAGTACACTGCTGTGCACTACACTCCAGTACACTGCTGTATACTACACTCCAGTACACTACTGTACACTACACTCCAGTACACTACTGTGCACTACACTCCAGTACACTACTGAACACTACACTTCAGTACAGTCCTGTGCACTACACTCAGGTACACTACTGTACACTACACTCCAGTACACTACTGTACACTACACTCCAGTACACTACTGTACACTACACTTAGTACACTACTGTACACTACACTCCACTACACTACTGTGCACTACAGTTCAGTACACTACTGTACACTACACTTCAGTACTAAGCTGTACACTACACTCCAGTAGTCCTGTACACTACACTCCATTTGCATCTTGTACACTTCAATCCAGTACACTACTGTACTACACTTCAGTACACTACTGTGCACTACACTCCAGTACACTCCAGTACTCTACTGTACACTACACTTCAGTACACTACTCTGCACTACACTCCAGTACACTCCACTACACTACTGTACACTACACTTCAGTACATTACTGTGCACTACACTCCTGTACAATACTGTACACTACACTTTACTACAGTCCTGTGTACTACACTCCAGTACACTCCAGTACACTACTCTCCAGTACACTGCTGTACACTACGCTCCAGTACACTTCTGTACACTACACTTCAGTACACTACTGTACACTACACTCCAGTACACTACTGTACACTGCACTCCAGTACACTCCAGTACACTACTGTACACTACACTCCAGTACACTCCAGTACACAATGTACACTACACTTCAGTACACTACTGTGCACTACACTTCAGTACACTACTGTACACTACACTCCAGTACACCCCAGCACACTACTGTACACTTCACTCCAGTACACAAATGTACACTACACTTCAGTACACTACTGTACACTGCACTCCAGTACACTGCAGTGCTCTCTAGTACACTACTGTACACTACACTCCAGTACACTCCAGTTCACTCCAGTACACTCCAGTACACTACTGTACACTACACTCCAGTACACTCCAGTACACTACTGTACACTACACTCCAGTACACTCCAGTACACTTCTGTACATTACACTCCAGTACACTCCAGTACACTGCTGTACACTACACTCCACTGCACTACTGTACACTACACTTCAGTAGAGTCCTGTGCATTACACTCCAGTACAGTCCAGTACACTACACTCCAGTACACTGCTGTACACTACACTCCAGTACACTACTGCACACTACACTTCACTACACTACTGTACACTACACTCCAGTACACTACTGTACGCTACACTCCAGTACACTCCAGTACACTACTGTACACTACACTCCAGTACACTCCAGTACACTACTGTACACTACACTCCAGTACACTCCAGCACACTACTGTACACTACACTCCAGTACACTAATGTACACTACACTTCAGTACACTACAGTACACTACACTCCAGCACACTCCAGTACACTCCAGTACACTCCAGTACACTACTGTACACTACACTCCAGTGCACTACTGTACACTACACTCCAGTACACTCCAGCACACTACTGTACACTACACTCCAGTACACTAATGTACACTACACTCCAGTACACTACTGCACACTACACTTCACTTCACTACTGTACACTATATTCCAGTACACTCCTGTACACTGCACTCCAGTACACTACTGTGCACTACACTCCAGTAAACTAATATACACTACACTTCAGTACACTACTGTACACTACACTTCAGTACACTACTGTACACTACACTCCAGCACACTCCAGTACACTCCAGTACACTCCAGTACACTCCAGTACACTCCAGTACACTAATGTACACATATTTCAGTACACTACTGTACTCTACACTCCAGTACACTACTGTACACCACACTCCAGTGCACTCCAGTACACTGCTGTGCACTACACTCCAGTACACTCCAGTACACTAATGTACACTACACTTCAGTACACTACTGTACACTGCACTCCAGTACACTACTGTACACTACACTCCAGTACACTCCAGAACACTACTGTACACTACACTCCAGTACACTCCAGTTCACTGCTGTACACTACTCTCCAGTACACTACTGAACACTACACTTCAGTTCAGGCCTATGCACTACACTCCAGTACACTCCAGTACACTACGCTCCAGTACACTGCTGTACACTACACTCCAGTATACTACTGTACACTACACTTCACTACACTACTGTACACTACACTCCAGTACACTACTGTACACTACACTCCAGTACAATCCAGCACACTACTGTACACTACACTCCAGTACACTCCAGTACCATAATGTACAGTGCATTTCAGTATACTACTGTACACTACACTCCAGTACACTACTGTACAGTGCACTCCAGTACACTTCTGTACACTACACTCCAGTACACTAATGTACTCTACACTTCAGTACACTACTGTACACTACACCCCAGTACACTCCAGTACACTACTGTACACTACACTTCAGCACACTACTGTACACTACAATCCAGTACACTCCAGTACACTCCAGTACAGTACTGTGCACTACCTCTCACCTTCCCACTAACACTGTGTCCTTCCTTCTAATCGTTTTTCCTTCCCACTACTTCTGCCTCACTCCCACGATCCCTCTCTTGTTGCTACTTCTGCCTCACTCCCACGATCCCTCTCTTTCTACAACTTCTGCCTCACTCCCCCGATCCCTCTCTTGTTGCTACTTCTGCCTCACTCCCACGATCCCTCTCTTGTTGTTATTTCTGCCTCACTTCCACGATCCCTCTCTTTCTACAACTTCTGCCTCACTCCCACGATCCCTCTCTTGTTGCTACTTCTGCTTCACTCCCACTATCCCTCTTTTGTTGCTATTTCTGCCTCAATCCCACGATCCCTCTCTTTCTGTTACATCTGCGTCAGTCGCACGATCCCTGTCTTGTTGCTACTCCTGCCTCACTCCCTCGATCCCTGTCTTGTTGTTATTTCTGCCTCATTCCCATGATCCCTGTCTTGTTGCTACTTCTGCCTCACTCCCACGATCCCTGTCTTGTTGCTACTCCTGCCTCACTCCCACGATCCCTGTCTTGTTGTTATTTCTGCCTCATTCCCACGATCCCTGCCTTGTTACTACTCCTGCCTCAATCCCACGATCCCTCTCTTTCTACTACTCCTGCCTCACTCCCAGGATCCCTCTCTTGTTGCTACTTCTTCCTCACTCCCACGATCCCTCTCTTGTTGCTATTTCTGCCTCACTCCTACGATCCCTATCTTGTTAGTACTCCTGCCTCAGTCCCACGATCCCTCTCTTGCTACGACTTCTGCCTCACTTAGATTTTAGCAAGGCATTTGATAGAGTTCCGCACCAAAGACTGTTAAAGAAAGTAGCAGCTCATGGCACTGGGGGAAGGGTGCTCTCGTGGATCGAATCATGGCTCACAGACAGGAAGCAGAGAGTGTCCATAAATTTATTTAAATCCGAGTGGGGATCAGTAACAAGTGGCGTTCCACAGGGATCAGTCTTGGGCCCGTTGTTGTTTATAATATATATCAATGATCTTGATGAAGCAATTACTAGTGATATGAGCAAATTCGCCGATGACACAAAGATAGGTAGGATAAAATTTATTCAAACGTAGATGTTAGGGAAAATTCAGGAGGATTTAGACAACCTCTATTTGGTCAGAAAAGTGGCAGATGCAGTTCAATGTAGATAAATGCAAGGTTCTGAAGCTCGGGAGTGTCAATAACCCTAGCACTTGTAAGTTAAATAATGTAGAACTTAGCCATACAGATTGCGAAAAGGACTTGGGGGTTATGGTAAGCAGCAACCTTAACAAGACAGCAATGCCTGAGCGTACGTAATAGGCAAATAGATTACTGGGATTTATATCAAGAAGTGTAAGCAACAGAAGTCCAGAGGTCATACTGCAGCTTTATACATCATTAGTAAGGCCTCACCTAGATTATGCAGCTCAATTCTGGTCTCCATATTACAGAATGGACATAAATTCGTTAGAAAACATTCAGCGTAGGATGACTAAATTAATACATAGCATTAGAATCTTCCTTATGAAGAAAGATTGAAGACTCTTGAGTTACATTCACTTGTTAGACGAAGAATGAGGGGAGACCTGATCGAAGTGTATAAGTGGAAGATAGTATTAATAAAGGGGATATTAATAAGGTCTTGAGGAAAATCTCTCCAAGAGAGAACCCGCAGTAATGGATTTAAATTAGATAAGTTTAGATTTAGAAAGGACATAGGAAAGTATTGGTTTGGAAATAGGGTAGTAGATGAGTGGAACAGTCTACCTAGTTGGGTTATTGAGGCTGGGACTTTGGGTAGTTTCAAATTTAGGTTGGATAAGTACATGAGTGGGAGGGGTTGGATTTGAGTGGGACTTTCACATCAGAGCTTATTTCATGGGTGGCATTGAAAATTGGGTTGGGCAAATGTTTTGTTAGTGGGATGAATTGTAAAGGACCTGCCTAGTATGGGCCAACAGGCCTCCTGCAGTGTTCCTCTTTTCTTATGTTCGTATGTGTAAGTCGACTGGTATGAGTCGCATCCTGGGACAAAACTGACCTACTTTGCCCAATAAGCTCAGCATAACAAGCGGCTTTCTATATAGTAGTATGTCACTGATGTCAGCTATGGTCTGTATATCTTGTACATGTACTTGTAGTAATGAAGATATTATTATTATTATTCTTTCTTCCAACACACCGGCCGTATCCCACCGAGGCAGGGTGGCCCAAAAAGAAAAACGAAAGTTTCTCTTAAATTTAGTAATTTTTACGGGAGAAGGGGTTACTAGCCCCTTGCTCCCGGCATTTTAGTCGCCTCTTACAACACGCATGGCTTACGGAGGAAGAATTCTGTTCCACTTCCCTATGGATATAAGAGGAAATAAACAAGAACAAGAACTAGAAAGGAAATAGAAGAATACCCAGAGGGGTGTGTATATATATGCTTGTACATGTATGTGCAGTGTGACCTAAGTGTAAGTAGAAGTAGCAAGACGTACCTGAAATCTTGCATGTTTATGTGACAGACAAAATACACCAGCAATCCTACCATCATGTAAAACAATTACAGGTTTTCGTTGTACACTCACTTGGCAGGACGGTAGTACCTCCCTGGGTGGTTGCTGTCTACCAACCTACTACCTAGGATTATTATTATTGTTATTATTATTATTATTTATTTTTATTATCACACTGGCCGATTCCCACCAAGGCAGGGTGGCCCGAAAAAGAAAAACTTTCACCATCATTCACTCCATCACTGTCTTGCCAGAAGGGTGCTTTACACTACAGTTTTTAAACTGCAACATTAACACCCCTCCTTCAGAGTGCAGGCACTGTACTTCCCATCTCCAGGACTCAAGACCGGCCTGCCGGTTTCCCTGAATCCCTTCATAAATGTTGCTTTGCTCACACTCCAACAGCACGTCATGTATTAAAAACCATTTGTCTCCATTCACTCCTATCAAACACGCTCATGCATGCCTGCTGGAAGTCCAAGCCCCTCGCACACAAAACCTCCTTTACCCCCTCCCTCCAACCTTTCCTAGGCCGACCCCTACCCTGCCTTCCTTCCACTACAGACTGATACACTCTTGAAGTCATTCTGTTTCGCTCCATTCTCTCTACATGTCCGAACCACCTCAACAACCCTTCCTCAGCCCTCTGGATAACAGTTTTGGTAATCCTGCACCTCCTCCTAACTTCCAAACTACGAATTCTCTGCATTATATTCACACCACACATTGCCCTCAGACATGACATCTCCACTGCCTCCAGCCTTCTCCTCACTGCAACATTCATCACCCACGCTTCACACCCATATAACAGCGTTGGGAAAACTATGCTCTCATACATTCCCCTCTTTGCCTCCAAGGACAAAGTTCTTTGTCTCCACAGACTCCTAAGTGCACCACTCACTCTTTTTCCCTCATCAATTCTATGATTCACCACATCTTTCATAGACCCATCCGCTGACACGTCCACTCCCAAATATCTGAATACGTTCACCTCCTCCATACTCTCCCCCCTCCAATCTGATATCCAATCTTTCATCACCTAATCTTTTTGTTATCCTCATAACCTTACTCTTTCCTGTATTCACCTTTAATTTTCTTCTTTTGCACACCCTACCAAATTCATCCACCAATCTCTGCCAACTTCTCTTCAGAATCTCCCAAGAGCACAGTGTCATCAGCAAGAGCAGCTGTGACAACTCCCACTTTGTGTGTGATTCTTTATCTTTTAATCCACGCCTCTTGCCAAGACCCTCGCATTTACTTCTCTTACAACCCCATCTATAAATATATTAAACAACCACGGTGACATCACACATCCTTATCTAAGGCCTACTTTTACTGGGAAAAAATTTTCCTCTTTCCTACATACTCTAACTTGAGCCTCACTATCCTCGTAAAAACTCTTCACTGCTTTCAGTAACCTACCTCCTACACCATACACCTGCAACATCTGCCACATTGCCCCCTATCCACCCTGTCATATGCCTTTTCCAAATCCATAAATGCCACAAAGACCTCTTTAGCCTTATCTAAATACTGTTCACTTATATGTTTCACTGTAAACACCTGGTCCACACACCCCCTACCTTTCCTAAAGCCTCCTTGTTCATCTGCTATCATTCTCCGTCTTACTCTTAATTCTTTCAATTATAACTCTACCATACACTTTACCAGGTATACTCAACAGACTTATCCCCCTATAATTTTTGCACTCTCTTTTATCCCCTTTGCCTTTATACAAAGGAACTATGCATGCTCTCTGCCAATCCCTAGGTACCTACCCTCTTCCATACATTTATTAATAATTGCACCAACCACTCCAAAACTATATCCCCACCTGCTTTTAACATTTCTATCTTTATCCCATCAATCCCGGCTGCCTTACCCCTTTCATTTTACCTACTGCCTCACGAACTTCCCCCACACTCACAACTGGCTTTTCCTCACTCCTACAAGATGTTATTCCTCCTTGCCCTATACACGAAATCACAGCTTCCCTATCTTCATCAACATTTAACAATTCCTCAAAATATTCCCTCCATCTTCCCAATACCTCTAACTCTCCATTTAATAACTCTCCTCTCCTATTTTTAACTGACAAATCCATTTGTTCTCTAGGCTTTCTTAACTTGTTAATCTCACTCCAAAACTTTTTTTATATTTTCAACAAAAATTTGTTGATAACATCTCACCCACTCTTCTCATTTGCTCTCTTTTTACATTGCTTCACCACTCTCTTAACCTCTCTCTTTTTCTCCATATACTCTTCCCTCCTTGCATCACTTCTACTTTGTGAAAACTTCTCATATGCTAACTTTTTCTCCCTTACTACTCTCTTTACATCATCATTCCACCAATCGCTCCTCTTCCCTCCTGCACCCACTTTCCTGTAACCACAAACTTCTGCTGAACACTCTAACACTACATTTTTAAACCTACCCCATACCTCTTCGACCCCCTTGCTATGCTCTCATTAGCCCATCTATCCTCCAATAGCTGTTTATATCTTACCCTAACTGCCTCCTCTTTTAGTTTATAAACCTTCACCTCTCTCTTCCCTGATGCTTCTATTCTCCTCTACTTCCATCTACCTTTTACTCTCAGTGTAGCTACAACTAGAAAGTGATCTGATATATCTGTGGCCCCTCTATAAACATGTACATCCTGAAGTCTACTCAACAGTCTTTTATCTACCAATACATAATCCAACAAACTACTGTCATTTCGCCCTACATCATATCTTGTATACTTATTTATCCTCTTTTTCTTAAAATATGTATTACCTATAACTAAACCCCTTTCTGTACAAAGTTCAATCAAAGGGCTCCCATTATCATTTACACCTGGCACCCCAAACTTACCTCCCACACCCTCTCTAAAAGTTCCTCCTACTTTAGCATTCAGGTCCCTACCACAATTTCTCTCTCACTTGGTTCAAAGGCTCCTATACATTCACTTAACATCTCCCAAAATCTCTCTCTTTTCCTCTGCATTCCTCTCTTCCTCCAGGTGCATACACGCTTATTATGACCCCATTCTCGTTTCCAACCTTTACTTTAATCCACATAATTCTTGAATTTACACATTCATATTCTCTTCTCTCCTTCCAATAACTGATCATTTAACATTACTGCTACCCTTTCCTTTGCTCTAACTCTCTCAGATACTCCAGATTTAATCCCATTTTATTTCCCCCACTGAAACTCCCCTACCCCCTTCAGCTTTGTTTCGCTTGGGGCCAGGACATCAACTTCTTTTCATTCATAACATCAGCAATCATCTGTTTTTGTAAATCCGCACTACATCCACGCACTTTTTAAGCATCCCGGTTTTATAAAGTTTTTCTTCTTCTCTTTTTTTAGTAAATGTCAACAGGAGAAGGGGTTACTAGCCCATTGCTCCCGGCATTTTAGTCGCCTCATACGACACGCATGGCTTACGGAGGAAAGATTCTTTTCCACTTCCCCATGGACAATAGAAGAAATAAAGAACAAGAGCTATGTAGAAAAAGGAGAAAAACCTAGATGTATGTATATATATATGCATGTGCATGTCTGTGAAGTGTGACCAAACTGTAAGTAGGAGTAGCAAGATATCCCTGTTATCTAGGGTGTTTATTATTATTATTATTATTATTATTATTATTATTATTATTATTATTATTATGATTATTATTATTATTATTATTAACTGACAAGCAAGGATAGTTAACAAGTAATTCTGAGGAAAGCCAACTGTAATTCTCGACATCATGGATGTCAGGAAGTACTTATTCAGCCTCGGTGTCAAACGGATGAAAAATGACACTGATGTGGAATTAAAACAGGAAACTGTGTTAGAACTTCAAGCAGCAAGTTTGACTGGGCTCCAGAAGCCATAAAGCAAATTTGACCATCGAATAAGGTAAAGAGTAGTGGCTAGGAGATCAACCTTTTTTAATTCCAGACATCACAGTCAGCACTCAGCCACGCAAACAGTATCATCAGTTGTGATGCCTCTAAGTGGACGCTGGCTTCTATCACCCGTGGATGCTGGCTTCTATCACCCGTGGATGTTGGCTTCTATCACCCGTGGATGTTGGCTTCTATCACCCGTGG
This sequence comes from Cherax quadricarinatus, assembly GCF_026875155.1. Lineage (NCBI taxonomy): Eukaryota > Metazoa > Arthropoda > Malacostraca > Decapoda > Parastacidae > Cherax > Cherax quadricarinatus. The sequence continues at coordinate 26,961,563 of NC_069443.1, read as the reverse complement.
ATGTTGGTTTCTATTACCCGTGGATGCTGGCTTCTATCACCAGTGGATGCTGGCTTCTATCACCCGTGGAAGCTGGCTTCTAACACCCGTGGATCCTGGCTTCTATCACCCATGGATGCTGACTTCTATCACCCGTGGATGCTGGATTCTATCACCCGTGGATGCTGGATTCTATCACCCGTGGATGCTGGCTTCTATCACCCGTGGATGCTGGCTTCTATCACAATTGAATACTGGCTTCTATCACCCGTGGATGCTGGCTTCTATCACCCGTGGATGCTGGCTTCTATCACCCGTGGATGCTGGATTCTATCACCCGTGGATGCTGGCTTCTATCACAATTGAATACTGGCTTCTATCATCCGTGGATGCTGGGTTCTATCACCCATGGATGCTGGCTTCTATCATCACCCGTGGATGCTGGCTTCTATCACCCGTGAATGCTGGCTTCCATCACCCGTGGATGCTGGCTTCTATCACCCGTGGATGCTGGCTTCTATCACCTGTGGATGCTAGCTTTTATCACCCGTGGATGCTGGCTTCTATCACCCGTGGATGCTAGCTTCTATCATCACCCGTGGATGCTGGCTTCTATCACCCGTGGATACTGGCTTGTATTACCCGTTAATGCTGGCTTCTATCACCTGTGGAAGCGGGCTTCTATCACCACTGCATGCTGACTTCTATCACCCGTGGATACTTGCCTCTATCACAAGTGGATGCTGGATTCTATCACCCGTGGATACTCGCTTCCATCATCACCAGTGGATGCTGGCTTCTATCACACGTGGATGCTGGCTTCTGTCACCCGTGGATGCTGGCTTCTATTACCCGTGGATGCTGGCTTCTATCACCCGTGGATGCTGGCTTCTATCACCCGTGGATGCTAGCTCCTATCACCCGTGGATGCTGGCTTCTATCACCCGTGGATGCTGGCTTTTATTACCCGTGGATGCTGGCTTCTATCATCACCCGTGAATGCTAGCTTCTGTCAACCGAGGATGCTGGCTTCTATCACCCGTGGATGCTGGTTTCTATCATCACCCGTGGATGCTGGCTTCTATCACAATTGGATGCTGGCTTCTATCACCAGTGGATGCTGGCTTCTATCACCCGTGGATGCTTGCTTCTATCACCCGTGGAAGCTGGCTTCTATCATCACCCGTGGATACTGGCCTCTATCACTCGTGGATGCTGGCTTCTATCATCCGTGGATGCTGGATTCTATCATCCGTGGATGCTGGCTTCAATCACCCGTGGATTCTGGCTTCTATCACCTTGGATGCAGGCTTCTCTCACCCGTGGATGCTGGCTTCTATCACCCGTGGATGCTGGCTTCTATTACGCGTAGATGCTGGCTTCTGTCACCCGTGGATGCTGGCTTGTATCAGCCGTGGATGCTAGATTCTATCACCCGTGGATGCTCGCTTCCATCATCACCCGTGGATGCTGGCTTTTATCACCCGTGGATGCTGGCTTCTATCACCCGTGGATGCTGGCTTCTATTACCCGAGGATGCTGGCTTCTATCATCACTCGTGGATGCTAGCTTCTGTCACCCGTGGATGCTGGCTTCTATCATCCGTGGATGCTGGCTTCTATCACCCGTGGATGCTGCCTTCTATCATCATCCGTGGATGCTGGCTTCTATTACAATTGGATGCTGGCTACTATCACCCGTGGATGCTGACTTTTATCACCCGTGCATGCTGTCTTCTGTAATCACCCGTGGATGCTGGCTTCCATCATCACCCGTGAATGCCGGCTGCTATCACCCTTGGATACTGGCCTCTATCACCCGTGGTCGTTGGATTCTATCACCCCTGGATGCTCGCTTCTATCATCACCTGTGGATGCTGGCATCTATCAACCGTGGATGCTGGCTTCTATCACCCGTGGATGCTGGCTTCTATTACCCGTGGATGTTGGCTTCTATCGCCAGCAGATGCTGGCTTCTATCACCCGTGGATGCTGGCTTCTATCATCACCCGTGGATGCTGGCTTCTATCATCACCCGTGGATGCTAGCTTCTGTCACCCTTTGGATGCTGGCTTTTATCACCCGTGGATGCTGGCTTCTATCATCACAGGTGGATGCTGGCTTTTATCACCCTTGGATGCTGGCTTCTATCACCCGTGGATGCTGGATTCTATCACCCGTGGATGCTGGCTTCTATCATCACCCGTGGATACTGGCTTCTATCACCCTTGGATGCTGGCTTCTATCACCCGTGGATGCTGGATTCTATCACCCGTGGATGCTGGCTTCTATCACCCTTGGATGCTGGCTTCTGTCACCCTTTGGATGCTGGCTTTTATCACCCGTGGATGCTGGCTTCTATCATCACAGGTGGATGCTGGCTTCTATCACCCTTGGATGCTGGCTTCTATCACCCGTGGATGCTGTATTCTTTCACCCGTGGATGCTGGCTTCTATCATCACACATGAATGCTGGCTTCTATCACCCGTGGATGCTGGATTTTATCATCCGTGGATGCTGGATTCTATCACCCGTGGATGCTGGCTTCTATCACCCGTGGATGCTGGCTTCTATCACGCGTGGATGCTGGCTTTTATCACATGTGGATGCTGGCTTCTATCATCACCCGTAGATGCTGGCTTCTATCATCACCCGTGAATGTTGACTTCTATCATCCGTGGATGCTGGCTTCTATCACCCGTGGATGCTGGCTTCTATCATCACCCCTGGATGCTGGCTTCTATTACCCGTGGATGCTAGCTTCTGTCACCCGTGGATGCTGGCTTCTATCACGCTTGGATGCTGGCTTCTATCACCCGTGGATGCTGGATTCTACCACCCGTGGATGCTGGTTTTTATCATCACCCGTGGATACTGGCCTCTTTCACCCGTGGATGCTGGCTTCTATCACCCGTGGATGCTGGATTTTATCATCCGTGGATGCTGGCTTCTATCACCCGTGGATGCTGGCTTCTATCACCCGTGGATGCTGGCTTCTATCACGCGTGGATGCTGGCTTTTGTCACCCGTGGATGCTGGCTTCTATCATCACCCGTGGATGCTGGCTTCTATCATCACCCATGAATGTTGGCTTCTATCACCCGTGGATGCTGGCTTCTATCACCCGTGGATGCTGGCTTCTGTCACCCGTGAATGCTGGCTTGTATCACCCGTGGATGGTGGCTTCTATCACCCGTGAATACTGGCTTGTATCACCCGTGGATGCTGTCTTCTATCACGCGTGGTTGCTGGCTTGTATCACCCGTGAATGCTGGCTTGTATCACCCGTGGATGCTGGCTTCTATCACCCGTGAATGCTGGCTTGTTTCACCCGTGGATGCGGGCTTCTATCCCCCGGGTGAATGCGGGTTTTTGTATCACCGTGGATGCTGGCTTGTATCACCCGTGGGTGCTGTCTTGTATTACCCGTGGATGCTGGCTTCTATCACCCGTGAATACTGGCTTGTATCACCCGTGGATGCTGTCTTCTATCACGCGTGGTTGCTGGCTTGTATCACCCGTGAATGCTGGCTTGTATCACCCGTGGATGCTGGCTTCTATCACCCGTGAATGCTGGCTTGTTTCACCCGTGGATGCGGGCTTCTATCACCCGTGAATGCTGGTTTGTATCACCCGTGGATGCTGGCTTGTATCACCCGTGGGTGCTGTCTTGTATTACCCGTGGATGCTGGCTTATATCACCCGTGAATGCTGGCTTGTATCACCCATGGATGTTGGCTTGTATCACCCGTGGATGCTGGCTTCTATCACCCGTGAATGCTGGCTTGTATCACCCGTGGATGCTGTCTTCTATCACGCGTGGTTGCTGGCTTGTATCACCCGTGGATGCTGGCTTGTATCACCCGTGGATGCTGGCTTCTATCACCCGTGAATGTTGGCTTGTATCACCCGTTGATGCTGGCTTGTATCACCCGTGGATGCTGGCTTGTATCACCCGTGGATGCTGGCTTCTATCACCCGTGAATGCTGGCTTGTATCACCCGTGAATGCTGGCTTGTACCACCTTTGGATGCTGGCTTGTATCACCCGTGAATGCTGGCTTGTATCACCCGTGGATGCTGGCTTGTATCACCCGTGAATGCTGGCTTGTATCACCCGTGGATGCTGGCTTGTATCACCTGTGGATGCTGGCTTGTATCACTCCTGGATGCTGGCTTGCATCACCTGTGGATGCTGGCTTGTATCACTCCTGGATGCTGGCTTGTATCACCCGTGAATGCTGGCTTGTATCACCTGTGGATGCTGGCTTGTATCACCCGTGGATGCTGTCTTGTATCACCCGTGGATGCTGGCTTGTATTACCCGTGAATGCTGGCTTGTATCACCTGTGGATGCTGGCTTGTATCACCCGTGGATGCTGTCTTGTATCACCCGTGGATGCTGGCTTGTATCACCCGTGGATGCTGGCTTGTATCACCCGTGAATGCTGGCTTGCATCACCTGTGGATGCTGGCTTGTATCACCTGTGGATGCTGGCTTGTATCACCCGTGGATGCTGGCTTGTATCACCTGTGGATGCTGGCTTGCATCACCCGGGAACGTAAGCAGCAAAACACATACACCACGGAGGCCAGAGTGCTCAATGACACGAAATAGGCAGGCGAAAACATGTGTACAGACTTATAAGACCATATGGTAGGAATGAAGAGGAGAAAGAAGGGAAAAGAAAGGAAATCTAGGAGGAGAGAGGGGAGAAAAGAAGAGATTTCGAGTTTATTGGTGTAGTAGTGGAGTGGTGTAGTAGTGGAGTGGTGTAGTAGTGGAGTGGTGTAGTAGTGGAGTGGTGTGGTAGTGGAGTGGTGTAGTAGTGGAGTGGTGTAGTAGTGGAGTGGTGGAGGATTGTGATAACTAATGGTAACCAATTGCTGACCAGAAGGAAACTTGACTTTCCCGAGCAGTGAGTGAAGACATGAGTGAAGACATGAGTGAAGACATGAGTGAAGACATGAGTGAAGACATGAGTGAAGACATGAGAGAAGACATGAGTGAAGACATGAGAGAAGACATGAGAGAAGACATGAGAGAAGACATGAGTGAAGACATGAGTGAAGACATGAGTGAAGACATGAGTGAAGACATGAGTGAAGCCCATGAGTGAAGACATAAAGTGAAGACATGAGTGAAGACATGAGTGAAGACATGAGAGAAGACATGAGTGAAGACATGAGAGGAAAGACATGAGTGAAGACATGAGTGAAGCATGAGTGAAGACAGGGAGTGAAGACATGAGTGAAGACATGAGTGAAGACATGAGAGAAGACATGAGTGAAGACATGAGTGAAGACATGAGTGAAGACATGAGTGAAGACATGAGTGAAGACATGAGTGAAGACATGAGAGAAGACATGAGTGAAGACATGAGTGAAGACATGAGAGAAGACATGGGTGAAGACATGAGTGAAGACATGAGTGAAGACATGAGAGAAGACATGAGTGAAGACATGAGTGAAGACATGAGTGAAGACATGAGTGAAGACATGAGTGAAGACATGAGTGAAGACATGAGAGAAGACATGAGTGAAGACATGAGTGAAGACATGAGAGAAGACATGGGTGAAGACATGAGTGAAGACATGAGTGAAGACATGAGAGAAGACATGAGTGAAGACATGGGGAGAAGACATGAGAGAAGACATGAGAGAAGACATGAGTGAAGACATGATTTGAAGACATGAGTGAAGACAATGAGTGAAGACATGAGTGAAGACATGAGTGAAGCCCATGAGAGAAGACATGAGTGAAGACATGAGAGAAGAAATGAGTGAAGACATGAGAAAAGGGACATGAGTGAAAGACATGAGAGAAGACATGAGTGAAGACATGAGTGAAGACATGAGTGAAGACATGAGTGAAGACATGAGAGAAGACATGAGAGAAGACATGAGTGAAGACATGAGTGAAGACATGAGTGAAGACATGAGTGAAGACATGAGTGAAGACATGAGTGAAGACATGAGTGAAGACATGAGAGAAGACATGAGTGAAGACATGAGAGAAGACATGAGTGAAGACATGAGTGAAGACATGAGTGAAGACTTGAGTGAAGACATGAGTGAAGACATGAGTGAAGACATGAGTGAGCATGTCCGCAATTTGAGCTTCACTCTATATTATCTATACGGGAGGTGAGCTAGCTGCTAGCTTCACTCTATATTATCTATACGGGAGGTGAGCTAGCTGCTAGCTTCACTCTATATTATCTATACGGGAGGTGAGCTAGCTGCTAGCTTCACTCAACATTATCTCTACGGGAGGTGAGCTAGCTGCTAGCATTACTCTATATTATCTCTACGGGAGATGAGCTAGCTCCTGGCTCCACTCTAAATTATCTCTAAGGGAGATGAGCTAGCTCTTGGTTTCACTCTAAATTATCTCTACGGGAGATGAGCTAGCTCCTGGCTCCACTCTAAATTATCTCTACGGGAGATGAGCTAGCTCCTGGCTCCACTCTAAATTATCTCTACGGGAGATGAGCTAGCTCCTGGCTCCACTCTAAATTATCTCTACGGGAGATGAGCTAGCTCCTGGCTCCACTCTAAATTATCTCTACGGGAGATGAGCTAGCTCCTGGTTTCACTCTAAATTATCTCTACGGAAGATGAGCTAGCTCCTGGCTCCACTCTAAATTATCTCTACGGGAGATGAGCTAGCTCCTGGCTCCACTCTAAATTATCTCTACGGGAGATGAGCTAGCTCCTGGCTCCACTCAAAATTTTATCTCTACGGGAGATGAGCTAGCTCCTGGCTCCACTCTAAATTATCTCTACGGGAGATGAGCTAGCTCCTGGCTCCAGTCTAACCTTCACCTTCTTCTTGCTTCACACATTCCACTTAAGTAGCCTAAAGAATTATCTCTTATATTTTTCAACACACAGACAACCTAGATAGGCTGTCTAAAGAAAACTTTACTATTAATAATGCAATAACTGTCTTACAAGAAGTGCCTAGACATCATATCTCAAAAAAATCAGAGCAATAACATTGTCTTCCCCGAGGACTTAAGTTGTACTAAGCAGCTCCTTTGAATTTCTTCGTAAGTATTACTTGGCTCACACTCCAACAGCAAGACAAGCCATAAAAACCACACGTGTCCATTCACGGTGACCTTTCATGCTTCCTCCATGAGTGACTCTTACCCATTGTTGCCGTCATTCTAGATTATAGTCCCTTTATGATATTCACTTCATTTCCAGTCTCTTTAAAGGACCAAATATCCGAAGATACCCGTGGCCTCGTGACTAAACTCTCGCTTCACACGGTGAGTGTCCAGGTTCGATTCCCGACGGGGTTTAAACATTGGACGTGTTTCTTTACCCTGGTTGTCTATGTTCACCCATCAGTAAAATGGGTACCTGGGTGTTAATGGACTCGTGTGGGTCGCATCCTGGGACAAAACTGACCTATTTTGCGGGAAATGCTCAGCATAACAAGCGGCTTTCTATATAGTAGTATGTAATTGATGTCTGTATACCTTGTACATGTACTTGTAGTAAATAAAGATATCATTATTATTATTTTGTTATTATTTGTAACCCTCACTCCGTTTTCTAAATTCTACACAAAATTCTATGCATTATATTCATTTACTCAACACTTTTCTCCCACTTTTTTCCACAAGATTGCTTAAAAGTTTGAAGCAACGTTCAAACACCAATATAAAACGTTCTGGTGTATTTCCCTAGATAGTTCCATGGATAAACTCTTTCTACAGAAAACAATCTCTCTACATCTCATCTTCCATGTATCTAAATGCATCTTTTTCCATGGTCCTCTCCAATCCAATAAATTTCACTACCTATTATTTTTTTTATTCTCATCGCCTTTCCCTTTCGTTGTTCTGTTTGTAATTTCCCTCTTTTACTTACAGTCCCAATTTCCTCCGGGAACTCCACAACTTCTCTTCAGTTTCCGCCCAAAAAACTGAGTCATGAGGAAACAGCAACTGCGATAACTTTCACCTTTATCAGATTCATTTCTTTTTTTTCATTCCATATCTTTCCCCAGCACATTAACTTTCACTTCTCTTACCATCCCATCTATGTTAACCAGCATGACACTACTAGGGTCTTTTTCAGGGATATACTCTCTTTGTCTCGTATATATTCTTGTATATACTCTCTCTCGTATATATTCTGAATCCATAGAAGCGACAAACACTTCATTATATTTATTCTTCATTTATTGTTTCAGTGTAAACAGTTGGTTTACACATCATGAAACCTGGTCACAGACCGGGCCGCGGGGGCGTTGACCCCCGGAACTCTCCCAGGTAAACATCCCGTACACTTGTTAAACCCGTCTTCTTTCTCAATAATCTTATCTCTATTTATGATAATTCAGCCCCACAGTTTACCCGGTATTCAAAATAGAAAGACTCCATCTACTTAACTGGACGTCGTTTCGAGAGTCAACTCCCCTGTGGCCCAGTCCTTGACCTGGCCTCACGGTAAACTAGAGCCTCAATCAGGCTATTACTGCTGGCCGCACACAATCCAACGTAGGAACCGACTGATCAGGTACTGACTTAGGTATCTGTCCAGTTCCATCATGAAGGCCGCCAGGAACATATTGGTAATTCCCCATATGCATAGTGGGAGACTGTTGAACAGTCTTGGGCCCTAGAAACTTACTGGCGAACCTACATTTCATTGCACCGTCTATCTAGTCTTTGGCTTTCGCAGGAAGAGATTTCTGTGTGTAGATTTGGGACCAATCCGTCTAGGATTTTCCAGGTGTAGATAATGATATACCTCACCCTTCTCAGTTCCAGGAAGTATCGGTCAAGGGACTTCAAACGTTCACGTATAATAAGGTACTTGACTGAACTTCAATGTGCAGTGAAGGTTCTTTGTACATTTGCTAGATATGTGGTTTCACCTGCCTTGAATGGGGTTGTTAGTGTACAAGAGTGACTTAAAAAGCGTCATAATTGGCATGGCATTCCTTGTTTTGAAAGTTCTCATTATCCATCCTATCATTGTCCTCGCAGAGGTGATAGTGACACTGATGTCATCCTTGAAGGTGATCCTCTGATATTTATAGCCCCAGGTCCTTCATATGTCTTTTTCACTTTCTTGTGGTTAGAGTTTGTAGCAACTGAAATTTCTCCTCATTGAACATCATATTGTTATCTGTGGCCGGTTGGAAAACTTGGTTTATATCCACCGTGTCCTCAATTGATAACACTATCATGCAGATTCTAGTATCGTCTGCAAAAGAAGACATGTTTCTATGATTTACATCTCTATGTCTGATATGAGGATGAGGAACAGGATGGGAGTGAATACTGTACTTTGTGGAACAGTTTTTCACTGTGGCAGCCTCCGACTTAACATTGTATATTAGTCAGTGTTCTATTGGTTTGAAAGACAAAAATCAATCTACCCACATTTCCATTAATTCTTTCAGCACGCATTTTGTGCTCTGTTACACTATGTAACACTTGTCGAAGTCTTTTGTAAAGTCTGTGAATTAATATTGGTAGAATTACCGACAGTATGTAAAGTAAAAGAACACAGGTGCAACTAATGTGACATTTTATTATGGCAACGTTTCACTCTCCAGGAGCTTTGTCAAGCCGTTACAAACAATATATGTACGTATAATGTTCGCAAAGACCGTAGTCCTAGCACGGGTCTCAATCTTGCATTGACCTGTCTCTGGCTTCCGAGGGAAAAAGGTTTCTACAATGATGCGATGTATGCTGCTCTTCTGGTCAGTTCATCTGGTGCGTCTCGTAAGCGACAACACCGTATGTGCTCTTAACTGTGGACACTAGCGAGAAGGAGGATGTCGTTATCACGGGCAACAGCTTGTCTGGTTCGCTGACTCCATGGTACACTAGTGTGTCCGCAGTCATCTCTGAGTCCTCTTCGGGAGGGAATATCAGTGCTAGTTGCCTGCGGAGTGTCTCAGTAACTTTTGCACTCCAGAAGACAGTGTGTTAGGGGGCGCTGGACAATGTGCTGGCAGTACTGGCACATCTCAGCCTTGTCTACCATCATCTTGGCAGTGGGAAAGCCCAATCGAAGCCGATGGATGGCAGTACACTGCGCTTTGGATCAGCTTCTATCATATGGAGGGGGTTCTCCCTGAGTCGCTGCTCGGTACCACTGTTGAGATGGGGTATCACCTAAGACCTCCCCCATAAGTTTCTTTGCTCTGGCAGCCACCAGTTTGGTCTGTCGTAGGCTGATGGGGACAGTAATCCCGACATGTGGATAGTCTGTGGCTGCCTTGACTGCATCATCTTCCGCCACATTTCCCCGGATGCCAGAATGGCTGGGGATCCAGTTCAGTGTCGATCTGTTACCCTGAACCTCTAAGGCTATCATTATGCTCAGGATCAATGTGATGAGGTAAAAATTGTCCTGTGGTTGAGGATGGGAGAGGGCATTGATTGCAGAGGTGGAATCAACATGTATGACAGGTCGGAGTCGATGTCGTAGGGCATGTGACAATGCCTGTTGAATCGCCACCAGCTCAGCTTGAAGGATCGTGCAGTGGTCAGGGAGTTGCCAGCCTTGTGTGTGACCATTGTGATACAGTCCAGCTGCTGCTCTCTTCCTGTCAGGGTCGACAGATCCATCTGTGAAATACACTGTACATGTGCCTCCCTTTGCCAGTGCCCCTCTTCAAGGGGTCTCCTTGTTGTGGTGAAGAGGCTCTTGGTCTGAGGAATTATACCTGTCGGTCTCCTTCCTCAGACCGAAACTAATTACCTCCCTATCCCATCCTCCCCATCCTCCCCTTTTTCCTTTCCTCCTCCTCCTCCCCACCCCTCCCTTTTGCCCTTCCTTTTTGGCCTTTGGGATTTTTTCCCACAGACACGCTAGTTCCTAGGTAGGGGAAAGGGTACCGGGGTCCATCCCATTCTGTTGAGGTTCTTGGCAGTGGCGTAGTTTGCCGTGGAATCTGGATTGCCTGGGGATGTCCAGATCCCTCTCCGGTATCCCAGAGGGTGGCTTTGGGTGTCTCTTGGGCGACGGGTGTATCTCTGGAAGCCACCTTTCGGATTCCGGGGGTGGTGGCCGAAGGAGGTATGCTTTGTGGCGGATATCCGGCCGCCCTCTCTTTTGTCCACCGAGGTAGCTCGGCAGATGTGAGGTTGCTTTCTCGGATTGCTGGTTTACTGGCATGATGGATAGGGTATGGCACGGGTTCCATGCTGCATCTACACTACTAGCGGTGCTGAGGTCCTCTTGGGCGCGGAGGGAGATTTCTGGCCCTTTCATTCCTCCTAGGAACTATCCCTCCCCAGTCCCCCCCTTTTTTTATTCTTTTTTTTTATTTTTATTTTCTTTTCTTTTTTCTTTTTTTTTCTTAAAAACAAAAAGAAAGAAGTAACCTAACCATGGCAGCCCCAGTCCATGAACCTGATACCCCCGGGCCCCTTCTTGATACCGCACCCCGTTCTGACCCCGCCTCGTTTTGGACCACTCTTCGGACACTCCTCATGCCTCTGTACCTCTTGCCGGTGCTGTTTCCTCACCCGCTTCAGGTACTGAGGTCTCGACTGACTCCTTCGATTTATCTGACCTCTGCTCTTCTTTGAATATGCTTCCGGCCTCTCCCTCTATGGTGCGGCAATTTTTGAATCGCCGGCCAGTGGTATACGCTCTGTTCTTTATATCTCTCTCCTTCTCGGGCATTATCTATTCCGGATATTGCCTTTCTTGTTTCGTCATTACCGCCACCACTTCTGTTACTTGGCGATTTTAATGCCCATCATTTCCTCTGGGGAGTCTCACTGTGATTCCCATGGCATTCAGTTAGAGGCTTTTCTTGCTACCCACCCCCTCCATGTTTTAAATACAAGTACTCACACCCATTTTGATCCTCAGACTCACACTCTCTCTTGCATCGATCTCACAGTCTGCTCTTCCTCCGCCGCATTAGACTTCACCTGGTCTGTTCTCCCAGATTTACATGAAAGCAACCATTTCTCAATCGTTCTTACGTCTCCTTCATATTCACCACCTCTTCGTATCCCACACTGGCAATTTGATCAGGCAAATTGGAACCTTTACTCACAACTAACTGTTTTTAGTGAGGTTCCTTCTTCGTCCTCTATTGATGAGCTTTTACACCTCTTCTCGTCCACCGTTTTAACCACAGCTTCTCATTCTATACCCCAAACTTTGGGCAGGCATTCTCAGAAATGCATGCCTTGGTGGTCTCCTGCTTGTGCTTGTGCAGCACGTTTGAAACGCGCTGCATGGGGCAGGGACCAGTACAATAGAACCACGGAGAGACTTCTTGATTTTAAGCAGAAGCGTGCGATCACTCGCCGTGTCATCCGTGACGCTAAACGCACTTGCTGGCGAGATTATGTCTCCACCATCACCTTTTCTTCCTCTTTGAGTGGTGTCTGGAAAAAAGTACGAAAGCTGAGTGGTAAATATTCTCCTGACCCGGCTCCTGTTCTGCAGGTTGCCGGTGTTGATATAGCAAACCCACTAGATGTTGCCAATGAAATTGGCAATCATCTATGCCCCTCATTTCTTTCCTCAAAGTCTGCCAGAGAGTTAGCACCCTTGGACTTTTCTTCTCTCAGAGAAGAACAGTATAATGTGCCTTTTACACTTCAAGAACTCTAGGCAACACTCTCAGCTTGCCGATCATCGGCAGCTGGGCCCGACGACATTCATATTCGTATGCTACAACATTTACATCAGTCAGCCCTTGCAGTCCTATTACGCCTTTTCAATCTTATTTGGTCACAAGGAGTTCTTCCACAGCTGTGGAAATCTGCCATTGTTCTCCCTTTCCGCAAACCAGGCACTACGGGACATGAAGCCTCCCACTATCGTCCCATTGCTCTTACCAGTGCAGTTTGCAAAGTGATGGAACGCATAGTAAATAGACGTTTAGTGTGGTATTTAGAGACACACAACAGTCTCTCCACTCGTCAATATGGCTTTCGTAAGGGACGTTCTACCATAGACCCCTTACTACGCTTGGATACGTACGTTCGTAATGCCTTTACGAATAACCACTCAGTTATTGCCATATTTTTTGACCTTGAGAAGGCATATGACACAACTTGGAGGTATAGTATTTTGGCCCAAGCCCACTCCTTAGGCCTCCGAGGCAATCTACCATCCTTCCTTATTAAGAACTTTTTAACTGATAGACATTTCCGTGTTCGGGTTAATAATGTGCTCTCCCCGGACTTTATCCAAGCTGATGGTGTCCCCCAGGGATGTGTTCTGAGCACAACACTTTTTCTCCTTGCTATTAATGATTTGGCCTCTATTCTTCCATCAAATATTTGGTCATCACTCTATGTCGATGACTTTGCTATTGCCTGTGCAGGCGCTGACTGACACCTCATTACAGTTTCTCTCCAGCACGCGGTCGACCGTGTTTCCAATTGGGCCACCACACATGGGTTTAAAATTTCCAGCACCAAAACCCACCAAATTACTTTCACTAGACGCCCTGTCATCTCCGATCATCCTTTGTACCTCTATGGCTCCCGTATCTCTGAATGTAATACAGTCAAGTTTCTGGGCCTCCTCTTTGACTGTAGGTTATCCTGGAAACCTCACATTACCTCTCTGAAGGCAACTTGTCACAGCCAGCTGAACCTTCTTAAAACCCTTGTGCATCTTTCATGGGGAGCTGATCGTCGAACCTTCCATTTATAGAATGGTCACTGATATTAGTAGACATTCTTTATTTGTTCACCGCCCCTGTTTACTCCGTCCCTTCTCTCTTCGCCTACATTCGCTCGTCTTCTCTTCAATTACCACCTTTCTATGTTCATGTAGCATCTCACTTTTCCCTTACCCCTTGGGAAGTTCCAGCTGTTCGAGTCTGTTCTTCCACTCTCCCTTGCTCGAAAGCCCAACTGTCTACGGTCGCTTCACTCTCTCTTTTTCTTGACCACTTCCACTCTCATTCTCATGCCATTGCAGTGCACACAGATGGCTCTAAGTCTTCTGACGGCGTAGGATTCGCAGCAGTGTTTCCAGACAGTGTCGTACGAGGGCATTTACTATCTTCGGCTAGTATTTTTACTGCTGAATTGTATGCCATTCTTGCAGCACTTATCTTTATTGCATCTATGCCTGTATCATCATTTAGAGGTATCCCATTTACGAACTATTTTGCTGCAATAGCTACCCACCTTCACACCTGTTGGCAACAACGTTGGTCTACTATGCTCGGTAACAAACTTCAATCTATTAAACCGAGTATAGGTTACTGGCCGTCTTCTTGTCACCAGTGTCGAGGTTGGGAGACTACTCTCTCCCGTCTTTGCATTGGCCATACTCGTCTTACTCATGGATATCTCATGGAGAGGCGCCCTGCTCCTCTCTGTGAGAATTGTCAGGTTCCATTATCAGTCAGCCACATTCTGTTAGACTGCCCACTTTACCAACGAGCACGCAGAATTTACCTCCGTCATCGTCTTCGCTCCGCTGCTCTCTCTTTACCTTCCCTTCTTGCTGATGGACCCACCTTTCATCTGGACTCTCTCATTGACTTTTTGACAACAACTGACTTCACAAACTCTGATACCTTCAACCCTTTCTACCTCAATCTCTTGCTACCCTCTACCCCCACACTATCCCCTGCCCCTCTGTTTTCTGTAACCTACTGATCATCCCTCCCTGTGAGGGAAAAGTTCAATAGATAGGAGTAGCGATATAGTAACAATAGTTTCATTGCCGGCTACTTGTTAAGGTAGGGTAAGTCCAGCTCCCGCTATTCCCCCCCCCCTTTTTCCTCCTCCCCGAAAGTGATAGTTTGCTTGCCGGCTACTTGTTGAGGTAAGGTAAGTCTGGCTCCCGCTATTCCTGCCTTTTCTCCCCCATCCCTAAAGTGATAGTTTGATTGCCGGCTGCTTGTTAAGTAGGGTCAGCCTAGCTCTCGCTATCCCTTCCCCTCCTTCTTCCCCCCCCCCGAAAGGTGACGTGTGGGGCTCCGGTCCAAACAGTAATCACTAGCCTCACAGCTCCCAGCACTACTGTAAGTACATGCCTGTCTTGTATTCTAGTGGATTTATTGGTTAAAAAGCTTCACTTTTGACCAATAATAAACTTAGTCCTTTCAGTCTTGCTCTAAGTTGACTGTTGTAATAATCACCACGTCTTTTAGGTATTGTACTTATCATAGAGAGTGATTTCTTAAGCAGTGGGTAACCTGTCTATCTTTCCAGCTTGGATGACAGAGAGGGTCACCTGCCAATCAACGAGTAGAATTGATGGAGATGGACTAACGTCCTGAGACTTCCCCTTTTTGGATTTAATTACCTGTGCATCTTTATGAAATTGCAGGATGTAACCCCTCATCATTGCAGCGGTAAAGAACCTGCTTTCCTGTCATCGAGATAGAATACTCAAGGCTTTACTGTGAAGGACTAGCCAGTGGGTTGTAACCAACACCTGCGACCCCCCCCCACATCATCAGCAGCGGCTACGATTTCAACAACATGCAGTGTCACCAACACCAGACACCCAAGTTTTATATATATTAGCGTTGAATTCAGATATCATTTATATTTTTCATTTTTCATTTTCTTTAATGTAGGATCAATATTTCATATTTAAGTGTTTTATATTTTATATTTTCTAAATAATAAAGTGTTTATGTTTGTCAGTTTTTATTCTTTTTCCATACATTAATTTTCCTGAGGAGGAGCCAGCCTTAGTAATACTGACTGAAGTTGTTACAGGGCTGAGTAAGCCTTCACACTCCCCCCTTCTGTCACCCAATACCCTCGCTTCCTTCCCTACCCTTCAGCGCTGTATAGCCCTCGTGGTTTAGCGCTTCTTTTTAATTATAATAATAATCTGCCAGTGCCATGCTTGTCTCAACATGATTGCTGAGGGTGTCTTCACTGCAGAGAAGCTTAGAGATGGGTAGTTGCATGACGCAAACATCGGCTGGATCTGGGCCCCAGGGAGGTGGTGAATGATACCCAACAACAGGAAGGTCACAACTCTTCTCAAGGAGTAGTTGCATAGGCAGCAGCTTCTACCCAGCAGCACAAAACGAACGAATCCAGGAGTAGTCCGTGAAGAGTGTGGGATCTTGTGTCATGGTTGTCAATATCCGTCTTCTTAGTGGGGTACCTTGCTGCCGGTGCAGAATCGTGGCTACTTTGCAGGCTATTTTGGCTCTCTGATTAATAGTCGGGCGTCGTTGAATTTCATAAGGTGATTGGTGGAATTCCGGTGTTGTTCACAGGCATTGTTCAAGTTATCATTCCTACATGCGTTGATGTGTTCATTGAGGCGTGTTTTGATGTTTCTAGCTGTTTCACCTACATATATCTTGTCACAGCCTTCACAAGGTATAGTGTAAACTCCTGCATTGACTGGTTCATGGTCGATCGATTTTGTCCTGGTTAGACTCCTTATATAAGGAAGTACTGATGTTAACAAGGGCCCGATACTAGATTTGGTTTTTGCCTTGTTTTTCACATATGAAAAGAATAAGAGTAAGAGTATATAGGCAGTAGTGGCACGCAAGCTTTGTTATTTTTTTCATCAGCCAGAGCCCATCAACGATTCTATGATGTAGATAAATGGTTCAGAGAACCGACAAGTAGATAAATTGATGGCCTAATTGCAGTCATAACTGCACTAACGCACGTAGAACCCAGAATGACCCAAGATAAACAACAGTAATGCCAACAAATCGAGAAATTACCGATCGAAGTGAAGACTGCCCCTCAAACGCTAAACACAGCCCCGCTGCTCTCTAAACAAGTACAGTTTATCTTACCACAGCAACTCCTGTACTACTATGAGATCAAATCATAAAACGCACACCACCCAATGCTGCACTCTCACTCAGTAACCAATGCTGCTGGCAGACACACAGCAATGCTCCTACACGATATTCCAGAGGTAAATTTGCTAAACAATGGAGACCCCACACACCTGCTAGGCGGCCGCCTCGACCTTACCTTCAGGACAAGACAACTCGCAGCATGAGCCACATGGGAAACTCATCCTAACCTTGTCAGTGACCACTTTACAGTGATCACCACCTTCAACATCAACAGGATTCCCACAGTTGTGTGGCCTTCAAATGGGACGTAAAGAGGGCCAACTGAAAGGTGTTCCAAGATTATCTTCATGATTGGTGGTCCACATACACGCTATCCGAAGACTGTGATAAAGCTGAACAGGAGCTAATCACTGTTCTCATCCAGGCAGCAGAGTGCGCAATTCCAAAGAAGTCCGCAGGATACACTCACAAAAGAGATTGGTGGTTCTACAACGAGGAGGTGCGGGAGTAGAACCACCGCATCAACTCTTTCAGGAATCTATACAGGCGTAACCCTACGGCAGAGAACAGGAATACTCTGAGAGCCGTTGTGCAGCATACCCGCTGAGTCTTCTCAGAGTAAAAACTGAGAAACCATACCACGGGTCAGAGCGTTTCAAAACTCCAGACCGTCGCGTTAGCCACTGGTCCAGTGGCTAACGCGATGCGGGTTCAAATCCCGCCTGTGGTATGGTTTGTTTGTAAACGTGTCATTACGATTTCGTGAGTCATAAAAACTGAGAAATGGCTGGAGTGGTGCTCAATATTCGGGCATCACACCACCTTATCTGAGATATGGGGCAAGCTCAACATAGCAACTGGCAAGAGCAAGCTGAGGCCACCAGCACACCTGTGAAGGCTTATTCAGTCCTGTAACAACTTCAGACAGTATTACCAAGGCTGGCTCCTTCTCAGGAAAATTAATGAATAGAAAAAAGAAATAATAATTCACAAAGATAAACACTTAATTATTTATAAATGGTAAGATAAAACAGTGAAACATGAAGGTTTATCCTGTTTGAAAGAAAAATGAAAAATGAAATGAAAAAAATGACATTTGAATTCAACGCTAATATGTACAGTTATACCGGGGTGTCTGGTGGAGGTTGACACCGTCTTGTAGAAATTGTAGCCGTTACTGATGATGTGGGGGGGGGGGGAGGGTCACAGGTGTTGAGTGACAACCCAACGGCTAGTTCTTCCCAGAGTCTATAGCCTTGAATAGTCAGTCCAGATGACAGGAACGCAGGTTCTTTACCACTACAAAGATGAGGGGTTGTTGTCTGCTGTCGCCTACAGTTATCAGGTAGGTAGATCAAAAAAGTGACGTCTCCGGACTTTTGCAAAAGTCCTTCTCCTTCAACACTTCTCGTTGGTTGGCAGGTGACCCGATCTGTCATTCCAAGCTGGAAAGAGAGACAGGTTACCCACTGCTTAAGAAATCACTCTCCATGATAAGTACAATACCTAAAAGACGTGGTGATTATCAAAACATCTAACATGGAGATCAAGGCTGAAAGGACTAAGTTTATTATTGGTCAAAAGTGAAGCTTTCAACCAATAAGTCCACTAGAATAGGAGCAGAGACTTTTACTTACAGTTGTGCTGGGAGCTGTGAGTCGAGTGATTACTGTTTGGCTGGAGCCCCACACGTCACCTTTCGGGGTGGAAAAAAAGGGGGGAATAGCGGGAGCTAGACTTACCCTACCTTAACAAGCAACCGGCAATCAAACTATCGTTACCATATACTCGCTCATTACTCCTATCTGTTGAACTTTTCCCCTCACAACACCCGAACCCATCCCAGGAAGCTGAGAAACTAGAAGAGCTCTTCACTTCCAAGGGAGCATCCACTCAGCTCCCACAGGACATCCAGAATATACAGACGGATCTTCTGCCTCAACGCCACTTAATGATACAAGCTGCATGTGAGTCGGAAGATGTGACTGATGAAGACCTCAGGAACCTGGAACTCCAACGTGCCATTAAGAACACAGGTGACACTGCCCTGGGCATCAATGGTGTCACGTACTCCATGATTGCACTGGCTGGTCAGAGTGGATGGGGGGCCATACTAGACGTCATAAAGACGTCGTGGACGGCTGGGACACTGCCAACAGCTTGGAAGAAGGCTACCATTGTACCAGTTCCAAAGCCCAAGCACCCAGGCAGTATGAGACCCATACTGTTTAGCCAAGACTACTGAGAAGATGGTGTTAAACCGCCTCCTATGGAAACTTGGACCCCCTCATCATCATATATTTGGCTTCACCAAAGGAGTGGGTACAGGAGAGTGCATAACCACTCTACTAAGCCAGATTGCTGATAGTAACAATAAACCTAGTATCGTCGTCTACCTCGACATTGAGAAGGCATTTGAGCTAGCCAGCCCCACAGCAATTCTAGCAATACTAGCTCGGAAGGGGATCAAAGGGCGCCTCCTGTCCTGGATAGAGTCCTACCTTAGGGATAGGCAGGCCTGTGTCAGCTTTCAGGGACACTACTGTTCCTTTAAAACCTTGGAAAACGGCACCCCACAAGGAGGTGTGCTCAGTTCTACCCTGTTTAACGTCCTTATGCAAAAACTTGTGAGCCTTCCCTTTCATAGTGGTACGCAGCTACTCAGCTATGCTGATGATCTTGAGCTCGTAGTGAATGGGAAAGGCAATTTGGAGCGACAGGCCCAGAAAGCTTTGGACCTAATTACGCAGTCTTGCAAGGAACTAGGCCTCAAGATCTCGGCCGAGAAATCTCTTGCAGTGATGTTCAAGGGACCAGATTCTGTGAATAGATTACATATTCAGGATACAGAACTTGAGTGGACAGGCTCCTACCTATACCTTTCAGAAACAGGCCGAGTATGTCAGATCCCATGCTCTACTCAGATTCAACGCCATGAGAGCCATGGCGAGGCACCGTGCAGGGGCGAGCAAAGATGTACTTTGCTTGTACTATATACAAGCTATATGCTCGCTCATTGACTACGGTGCACCGGCGATAGCTCATCTCTTCCCTCAGAGCAGGCAAAGGGTGGAGGTCGTACAAAACCAGGCGATAAGAACTATGCTTGGGACCCCCATCTGGACCAACACAGTATGTTTCAGATCTGAGGCCCGGCTTCCTTCCCTGGCTGACAGAGGAAGATACATAAACGTCTGCAAAGTAGCCATGATTCTGCACCGGCAGCAAGGTACCCCACTAAGGACACGGATATTGACATCCATGACACAAGATCCCACACTCTTCACGGTCTACTCCTGGATTCGTTCGTTTTATGCTGCTGGGTGGAAGCTGCTGCCTATACAACTACTCCTTGTGAAGAGTTGTGACCTTCCTGTTGCTGGGTACCATCCACCACCTCCCTGGCGCCCAGATCCAGCCGATGTTTGCGTCATGAAACTACCTACCTCTAAGCCTCTCTACAGTCAAGACACCATCAGCAATCATGCTGAGACAGGCATGGCACTGGCAGAGGGAGGCACATGTGCAGAGTATTTCACAGATGGTTCTGTCGACCCTGACAGGAAGAGAGCAGCAGCTGGACTGTACCACAATGGTCACACACAAGGCTGGCTACTCCCTGACCACTGCACGATCCTTCAAGCTGAGCTGGTGGCGATTCAGCAGGCACTGTCACATGCCCTACGACATCGACTTCGACCTGTCATATATGTTGATTCCACCTCTGCAATGAATGCCCTCTCCCATCCTCAACCACAGGACAATGTTCACCTCATCACATTGATCCTAAGCATAATGACAGCCTTAGAAGTTCAGGGTAACAGATCGACACTGAACTGGATCCCCAGCCATGCTGGCATCCGGGGAAATGAGGTGGCAGATGATGCAGCAAAGGCAGCCACAGACTATCCACATGTTGAAGATTGAGACACTTATGCAGCATATGGGAATCTTTATTCAGGAAACGTTTCGCCACACAGTGGCTTCATCAGTCCAATACAAAGAGGAAGGCGTAAGGAGAGGAGGAGAATGAGGTAATAGGTCCCTCAACCTGGAGTCGATGTGTTCAGTCCATCAATCTTGTAGAATGTACAGCATAGGGCCGTAGACGTGGCTTATATACTGTAGTGAGGTGACGTGAAGCAGATGGAGGCGGGGTCATAGTGGTACCATCCACTAGTCGAAGTAGGTATATATATATAGTGGATGGTACCACTATGACCCCGCCTCCATCTGCTTCACGTCACCTCACTACAGTATATAAGCCACGTCTACGGCCCTATGCTGTACATACTACAAGATTGATGGACTGAACACATCGACTCCAGGTTGAGGGACCTATTACCTCATTCTCCTCCTCTCCTTACGCCTTCCTCTTTGTATTGGACTGATGAAGCCACTGTGTGGCGAAACGTTTCCTGAATAAAGATTCCCATATGCTGCATAAGTGTCTCAATCTTCAACTTGTCGGTTTTTCAAACCATTCATCACAGACTATCCACATGTTGGGATTACTGTCCCCATCAGTCTACGACAGACCAAACTGGTGGCTGTCAGAGCAATGAAACTTATGGTAGAGGTCTTAGGTGATACCCCATCTCAACAGTGGTACCGAACAGCGACTCAGGGAGAACCCCCTCCACATGATAGAAGCTGGTCCAGAGTGCAGTGTACCGCCATCCATCGGCTTCGTTTGATCTTTCCCACAGCCAAGATGATGGTAGACAAGGCTGAGAAGGAGATGAGCCAGTACTGCCAGCACATTGTCCAGCGCCCCCTAACGCACTGTCTTCTTGAGTGCAAAGTTACTGAGACACTCCGCAGGCAACTAGCACTGATATTCCCTCCCGAAGAGGACCCAGAGATGGAAATAAATGGTATAAAATACCGACACAATGGAAACATAAACACATATGCAGTTTATTGTGATTCTTTATTGACAACGTTTCGCCCACACAGTGGGCTTTTTCAAGTCACAAACAGATCTACCTGGGGTGGAAGGTACGGGAGTATTTATAGTCAGGTTCAGAATGTTGAGGTCAGGTGAAGAATGCTGCATCTGATGATCTACCGGGTGGGGATATAGAGTCTTGGGTAGCTTGGCAAGGGTATTGGACAAGTTGTGAGTAGTCCTTCTGCAGTGTTCTATGTTCTTATGTGGGATAGCGATGAAGAAGTTTCTTGGCAAGTGGTTCAGCTATGTTATAGAAGCCATTGTTCTGGTTGAAATTGCTGGTTATAGAGATAAGCGATGATTTCAGGATTCTTCGGTATTGAGTGTTGCCTTCTGTGGCGATAAGTCTTGAGTTTCTGCAGTTAATTAAATGGTTGTGTGAATTGCGATGTTGTACACAGGCATTCCTTGTATCGTCAGTCCTGCTCGCGTATTGGTGTTCTGAAATACGTGTTTGGAGGTCTCTTGATGTTTCGCCCACGTATAATTTGTTGCAGTCATTACAAGGGATTATGTATGCCCCTGCAGAGGATGGAAGCTTGTCCTGTCTACTACTGGTGATGTCCTTGATGGTCGTGGTTGTGGAGGTAGATACTTGGAATGATGTATTGGAAAAGATTTTGGAAACATGTTTGGCAATGGAGTTGGTGGGGAGGACTATGTATCTCTTCTCGGCAGTGTCTTCTCTGGGTGTGTTGAAGATGTTTAATGCCCGCCGTCTGCAGTCTCTGGTGAAGTGACGAGGATAGTAGAGTTTAGAAAATACTTGTTCAATTATAGTGCATTCTTCCTCAAGGAACTTTTCTAGACTAAACTATTTTCTAAACTCTACTATCCTCGTCACTTCACCAGAGACTGCAGACGGCGGGCATTAAACATCTTCAACACACCCGAGAAGACACTGCCGAGAAGAGATACATAGTCCTCCCCACCAACTCCATTGCCAAACATGTTTCCAACATCTTTTCCAATACATCATTCCAAGTATCTACCTCCACAACCACGACCATCAAGGACATCACCAGTAGTAGACAGGACAAGCTTCCATCCTCTGCAGGGGTATACATATTCCCTTGTAATGACTGCAACAAATTATACGTGGGCGAAACATCAAGAGACCTCCAAACACGTATTTCAGAACACCAATACGCAAGCAGGATTGACGATACAAGGAATGCCTGTGTAGAACATCGCAATTCACACAACCATTTAATTAACTACAGAAATTCAAGACTTATCGCAACAGAAGACAACACTCAATGCCGAAGAATCCTGGAATCATCGCTTATCTCTATAACCAACAATTTCAACCAGAACAATAGCTTCTCTAACATAGCTGAACCACTTGCCAAGAAACTTCTTCATCGCTATCCCACATAAGAACATAGAACACTGCAGAAGGTCTACTCACAACTTGTCCAATACCCCTGCCAAGCTACTCAAGACTCTATAACCCCACCCGGTAGATCATCAGATGCAGCATTCTCCACCTGACCTCAACATTCTGAACCTGACTTTAAATACTCCCGTACCTTCCACCCCAGGTAGATCTGTTTGTGACTTGAAAAAGCCCACTGTGTGGGCGAAACGTTGTCAATAAAGGATCACATTAAGCTGCATGTGTGTTTATGTTTCCAGGACCCAGAGATGACTGGGGCCACACTAGTGTACCATGGAGTCAACGAACCACACAAGCTGTTGCCTGTGATAATGACATATCCTCCTCCTCGCTAGTGTCCACAGTTAGGAGTACATACGGTGTTGTCGCTTATGAGACACACCAGATGAACGACCAGAACAGTGTTTGAGCAGCATACGTTGCAACATTGCAGAACCCTTTCTCCTTCGGGAGCCAGCGACGGGTCATTGCAAGATTAGGACCCGTGCCAAGACTCCGGTCTTGGCGAACACTATAAAACAAACAACATCAAGAGCAGCAAGGTAACACCTAGAGATCGACTATTCCACATGACAACCCATCAGGATGCTGGTGCACCGTCTGTCCCCCTCACCACCCAGGGCGACGCATCAACAACCACAAACAAGGCCAACTCCCCCTCACCCACCAACCAAGGCGACTCCTCAACAACAACACCAACCATAGCCGACTCCCTCTCTGACCCTACTGCCGTCATAGAATTTAACCCATCTGATACGCTCCCAGGTATGACCAATGATCTTGACACTCTTAAGACACACATCTCCACCCTAATGGGGATAACATGGATCTTCGTACTGAAAATATGAATTTTCGTACAACAATATAAACCATGAATCTAAGTTAGCCCAACTTGAAAACAAGATCAAAAGCTAGCAACAGCTGGAATGACTGATTTTTTCAAGATCCTCCAAGCAGTCATTGCCAGCCACACAAAGGTTGAAGATGTGGTCAAGGGCTGAAAAATCAACATGGATACCCAAATGAATAAATATTTTGCTTACCAAGACGATAAAACAGAGCAGGATAAGTTATCTGATGCAGTAGTAATTAACAGTCCACTCTTTCCTAGTGAATTAAACCATACCAACTGCAAAGCTACAACTCTTCAGATCATACATGACCACCTACACCCGCAGTGGTATTCATTGCGCGGCTCGCGAGCCACCAGCGGCTCGCGATGACTCAATTCACGGCTCACGAAAAATATATAAATTAATTAATAAAAAAAATTATATAGAAAAATAATTTTTCAAGTAAGATACATATTTTCATGAGATGAGATGGAAGACGAAGTCACAGTAAGAGATAACATTCTAACATCCCTACCCTAGTCATACAGAAATCATACGTGTCCACTACGGGAAACTGATCAGGGACACGTCTAGCTCTAGGCGTCGGTGATCTAGCTGAATCAGTTGAGTTCAAGCTTTCGGGGGAGACTGGACATATATGAAAGTAACGACTTAACTGTTGCTGCTTGTGGAAGCTAGCTGCGATGGGCTAGTTTTACTTGAAACCAAAGTGCAGTCAAGTAGTGTCCATTATGATGGATCGATTTAAGTTAATCAGCAGCCAGCACACTTCCGCTCATCACAGCATTAAGTAAGTTTGGTCTTTATTTTGCTATTAATAACAAGATATGCAGGCTAATATTACCATGTCTAATTTTTCTCATTTACTATATTGCACTAGCAGCTCAGTACTACTTAATTTAGTTGAGTTACGCTAACTTGCAGTAGCTGCGGCTCAATCAATGTGTTTAACCCAAGTGGCTGTCTTGCAAAAATTAGTGAATAACACTGAGTCCTGCAGGTTAATGTGCCGGCATCAGAAATAAAAGAAACAGTTACTAGGGAACCAAGGTAGAAAACAAAATGTTATTTATTTATTTTTTTATTTATTTGAACATGATACAGAGAAGTACAAAGGAATACAGTAATTAAGTGTAACATGCCAAAGCCCCTTGTATGCAGAGCATTATGGGCATCCTTAAAGTTAACTTAAGATTAATTAAGCAATGATATATTCAGTGGTAATACATTATTGTAAACAGATAACAATTAAGCACAAATGAGTATTACAAAGACAGGTCATGTGGTCATTTACTGTGTTGCTGAGCATTCAGTAGAATGGAGTATTCAGTTGGGTAATGTAATAAAAAATAACAAAGTGTGATTGGGTCACAGGTTAAACATTCATGAGATACAATTATGAGAAACATTTGTGAGATGCAATTTATGAGATACAATTATTCAGCATTTGTTTAGTTGTGGGTGAGTAAGTGATTTTTTAGAAGAGACTTGAATTTATAAACAGACAGTGTTTCTTTTATATTCACAGGTAATGAATTCCAGATTTTAGGGCCTTTTATGTGCATTGAGTTTTTACATAGCGTGAGATGGACACGAGGAACATCAAAGAGTGATCTGTGTCTTGTGTTATGGTCATGTGTTCTGTTGAGGTTGGTTAGGAGATGTTTGAGGGGAGGGTTTATATCAGAGTTAAGTGTTCTATGTATGTAGTAGGTGCAGTAATAAGTATGGATGTTTTGTATGGTGAGTAGGTTTAGTGTACTGAATATTGGTGGAGTGTGCTGCCTGTAGTGGGAATTTGTTATCATTATGACTGCAGCCTTTTGTTGGGTAATTAGTGGTCTGAGATGGTTTATTGTTGTTGAACCCCGTGCACAAATTCCATAGGTGAGATAGGGGTAAATAAGTGAGTGATATAGGGCCAGGAGGGCTGACTGTGGAACATAGTACTGTATCTTCGATAGTATGCCTACGGTCTTGGAAATTTTCTTGGAAATTTATTGTATATGTGTTTGAAATTTAAGTCTATTATCAAGGTGGATTCCTAAGAATTTTCCCTCTGAGTTTTGTGATAGATGATCCATTTATCATTATGTTAAGAGGTACATCTGTAGTTCTGTTACCAAACTGAATGAAGTAGGTTTTGTCAATGTTTAGAGTAAGTTTGTTAGTCCTCATCCAGGTAGATATTTTCTGTAATTCGGTATTTACAGTATTGGCTAGCGTGACTGGGCTCGGGTGAGAGAAGACGTATATAGTGTCATCTGCAAATAGTGTGGGTTTGAGTAATTGCGATGCATTTGGTAGGTCATTTATGTATATGAGAAAGAGAAGAGGGCCAAGGACACTTCCATGTGGGACACCAACTGTAATTGGCTGTGCGGAAGAGTTTGCCCCATTTGTGTACATATATTGGCTTCTGTTGCTGAGGTATGACTTTAGGTAGTTGAGGGAGTGCCCTCTTATACCATAGTGTGACAATTTTATGTGGAGCTAACCATGGTCAACTGTATCAAAAGCTTTACGTAAGTCAATGAAGATCCTCAGTGAGACTTCTTTTTTCTCTATTGCAGTGTATGTATGTTCTAGCATGTGTATAATAGCATCATTAGTATTTTTATTAGGCCTGAACCCAAAGTGACAGAGGTTGAGTATGTTGTGGGAGATGAGGTAGGAATAGATTCGCTTATGAATTAATTTTTCGAAGATTTTAGAGAGAGGGTGTAAGTTGGATATTGGCCTATAGTTATTCAAGTCTGTTTGGTCTCCTCCTTTATGGATCGGGGTGACCCTTGCTATTTTGAGAACGCAGGGAAGGTAGAGGATTCGATGGATTTGTTAAAGAGTGTTGCAGTGATTGGTGATAGGACTTGTGACGCTTTTTTGTATATAATTGTGGTAAGGTATTTAAAACTCCTGTCTTGTTTTTTTAGCGTGTTGATAATAAGGGAGACTTCAACTACCCGAACAGCGTGTTCGGGTAGTTGCCAGTGAGGTAGTCATTGGGTGGGGTATTTGACCTTGGGATTTTTTTTGGCAAGGGTTTTTCCTATAGTGGAGAAGAAATCATTGAGTCTGCTGTTTCAGTTGGTGGGAGTTGGGGTTCATCTGGTTTTGTTAGTTCAATTTCGCTATTTCGTGATATCTTTTTTGTTCCTAGAATTTCTGATAGGGTTTTCCAGGTCTTTTTTATATCACCTCTTAAGTTGGATAACCTGTTCTCATAATACAATTTTTTAGCCCTTCTTATCAGGCTGGTTAGGATTGACGAGTTACGTTTTGTTTGGTCTCTGGTTATGTGACCCATTCTGTACTGTTTTTCGTATAGGTGCTTTGTATTTATGGATTTGAGGATGCTGGGTGTTATCCAGGGACTATTCAGTCTCTTAGCTGCCATCTTTTTAGTTTTTTTAGGGCAGCGCTTGTTGTAGAGGTATTGGGTCTTTTTTAGAAAATTATTAATACATTCATCAATATCTGTATATATTTCTAGCTCAGTGTGGCAGTCAATGTTTGTCACTGCTGCTGTGAAGTTATTAATAGCTACCTCATTGTGAAGTCTGAAAGTGACTTTAGTAGTGTCTTGGGGTAATTTGCCAAGGTTTGTTATGAGGAAGGTAGGGTAGTGGTTTGTGTTATTATCTGTGATTATGCCTGATTTTAAAGGGGATATGGTGTTGGTCCAGACGTGGTCTAGGATGGAAACACTAGTCTGTGTAACTCTTGTAGGTTTTGTTACTGTTGGTAGCAACGTGCAGTTACTCATAATGTTTGCGAATTCAGTAACATGTGGGTCCTGGTCTTGCAGGAGATTTACATTGAAGTCACCTGAGAACAGTAAGTGATCTTTATTTATGCGTGCATCAGTTATCATACTTCCTAGGTTGTCACTAAAACGACTAATGTTTGACTGTGGAACTCTGTAGATGTTTATCAATGTGAGAGGTTTTTGTAGGAATTTGGATTTGAATTTAGCTATTATATATTCCCCATGTTCATCCCTTGTGCAAGTATTAGTGATACATTCTAGTTGGTCTGAGTAGTATATAGCTGTGCCACCCCCTTGTTGATCTGGCCTACAGTTGTGTATGGCTGTGTAACCAGGAATGGCATAGACATCTGTAGTATCAGGCTTTAGCCAGGTTTCGGTGAGAGTAATGATGGACATACTGGCATGCAGAGAATTTAGTAATGCTATGAGGCCATCGTAATGCTTGCTTAAAGATCTGATATTGTAACTAAAGACAGTTATGTTGTTGTTGGCTCTGAGAAGTGCCTTTGATTGTTCTGCTGTGTAGTAATTACAGTTACTGTTTGATTCATTTAAGTCAATCAGTAAGAGGTTGGTATCAGGATCAATGCTTGTAATCATAAGGTTTATAGTGAATCTATAGTTAGAATTAAGTATAAGATAAAGTAAATATTCTAAAGCTAAAAAATAGCACCTGAATTATTTTAACAAATGTAAAAAATATGAGCTAAGGTAGTTCTTTAAAGCTAAAATAAAGGAGACAATATAAAAGGGACTAAATTAAGTAATGGTAAACAAAGTTAAATGGACAGATAGTCACTATGAAATAATATTGAGTTAGGAGTAAGTTCTGATTTGTAATATATAATAAGTTGTAATATATAAAAAGTAAAAAAATATGAGGTAGTTGATACTAGCTAGCAAAAGATAGTTTTGGGACTTGCACAATAATGTAATTGGAATATACACGAATTTCACACTCAGTATGAAAGAGACTAAAACATGTAGTGGTAATCAAAATTAAATGGACAGATTTCACCCACAAGACAGCAAAAAGATCTAATAAGTTCATCTATTAAAGCAAAAAAAGATATATGCATAAATGAATCTCACAAGAAAACGACAGAAGCTCCTGTACAGAGTGAGAAAACTGAAACATGAGAATAATGATAAAATTCACCAGTATTTCATATGTATTGGACAAATTCTAGTAAGGAAAGCAAATGTAGGTCGTGTGTACTATATTACAAATGAAAATGGACTAACTTTCTTCGAGATGCAAATCTTACAGAGTCTGACAAACATTAGTGACCAAGTCTCTATACTACGTTAGTGTATGTTATTCCGTTATTGAAGTAGTCCCTGTACTATCACTTCCCAGATAGTATTTACTACCTCACTGTCTCATGTCTCTCACACAGTTTCTGTGACTCAAATTGTGTAATTTTTCCAGATTTCCCATTTACAGTTTATTATTATTAAGAAATTTACTCTTTATTAATACCTTTATTACCAATTATTCCCATTTGAAGCATTGTTACAAATTCCCTATTATCTTATTTCTCACAATCTTACCCAAATTATCCCTTTACTCAAATTTACAAATATTAAATTAGTGTATATTCCTATTACATTATCGTGCAATTCCTTGTACCATCTTTTACTAGCTAGTTCCAACTACCTCATATATTATTTTCTTTTTGTGCTATTAATTGTTTATATTTTATGCTATAAGTCAAATCTTACTCCCAGATTAATTCCATATCATAATTACTATCTATCCATTTAATTTTGTTCACCACTGCTTAATTTAGTTCCTTTATATATATTTTGCTGACATAGATCTCTATATACCAATACCTTGTACTGCCCTTTATTCACTAATTACTATACTCTCACTTTTAATAACAATTAAGGCGCTAATTTAGGTGCTTAAATATTTTTCCATCTTGTTTATATAGTCACATTTGTTAAAATAATTAAGGTGTTAATTCAGGTGCTACAGTGTGATGATGTCATTGTTGTACGGTAATATTTCCTAGTTCTTTTATTCTCTTTTAGATTTAGAATATTTATTTAGTCTTATTCCTAAGTTTGGAGTTTATCTGGAGAGGGTTTCGGGGGTCAACGCTCCCAGGCTGTTACTGCTGGTCGCATGCAAGCTGATGTACGAAACACAGCCCGGTTGGTCAGGTACTAACTTTAGGTGCCTGTCCAGTGCCTTCTTGAAGACAGTCAGGGGTCTATTGGTAATCCCCCTTATGTATGCTGGGAGGCAGTTGAACAGTCTTGGGCCTCGGACACTTATTGTATTGTCTCTCAGTGTACTCGTGGCGCCTCTGCTTTTCATCAGGGGAATGTTGCATCTCCTGCCGAGTCTTTTGCTTTCATATGGAGTGATTTTCGTGTGTAATTTTGGTACCAATCCCTCCAGGACCTTCCAAGTGTATATTATCATGTATCCACTTGGAAGGTCCTGGAGGGATTGATTATAGATTCACTATAAATCTTATAATTACAAGCATTGATCCTGATACCAACATCCCATTTGTAACAGCCCATTAACTAGTAA
The DNA here is from genome assembly GCF_026875155.1 of Cherax quadricarinatus. Taxonomy (NCBI): domain Eukaryota; kingdom Metazoa; phylum Arthropoda; class Malacostraca; order Decapoda; family Parastacidae; genus Cherax; species Cherax quadricarinatus. The sequence goes on along the minus strand of NC_069443.1, from coordinate 26,931,284 downwards.
CATAAATTAGTTAAATATCATAATTATTAATAACATAATATTTTATTAAAACATCTAGTTGTAGAGTCACTCTCATTCTTATGATTACAGGCATTGATCCTGATGTAAATCTTTTATTAAATGAGTTACACGAATCAAACAGCAACGTTAATTATTATACAGAAGACCAAGCTAAGACATTACTCAGAGCCAACAATAACATAACTATCTTTAATTACAATGTCAGATCCTTGAGCAAACATTATGATGGCCTCACAACATTACTCAATTCCCTTCATTCCAGTATGTCAGTTATCACACTCAAAGAAACCTGGCTAAAGGCTGGTAACACAGATGCCCTATGCCATTCCTGGTTACACAGCCAGACACAGTTGTAGGACAGACCAGCAAAGGGGAGGAACAGCTATATACTACTCAAATCAACTTGAATGTATCTATAAATCTTGCACAAGGGATGAGCATGGTGAATATATCATAGCTAAATTTAAATCAAAAGACCTGCAAAAACCCCTCACAGTTATTAACATCTACAGAGTGCCACGCTCAAACATTTACCACTTTAGTTAAAAATTAGGAAACTTGATAACTGATGCACATACGAACAAAGACCACTTGCTGCTAACAGGAGATTTCAACATAAATCTACTTCATGACCAGGACCCACAAGTAATCGTATTCACAAATACTATGAGCAACTGCTTGTTGCTACCAATGTCTAAACCTACAAGAATCTCCGAGACTAGCATCTCTGGACTAACACCATATCCCCTTTAAAATCAGGCATAATCACGGACAACACCACAGACCACTACCCATCCTTTCTCATAACCAATCTAGGTAAATTGCCCCAAGACATTACTAAAGTTACCTTCAGACTACATAATGAGACAGCTGTTAATAACTTTATAGCAGCTATGACTAACATTGACTGGCATAATGAGCTTGAAACATATACAGATATGAATGAATGTATGAATAATTTTCTAAAACAAACCCACTACCTCTATAACAAGCACTGCCCTAAAAACTAAACAGATCACATCTAAGAGACTGACTAGTCCCAGGCTAACACACAGCATCCTTAAACCCATTAACACAAAGCACCAATATGAAAATCCTGGATTCGTCTCTTGACCCTCGGGTAGAGAGGACATCCATGGAGCTGCACTTTTGATCCTTGGTGGCAGGTGACAGTACTTTCATCATGGTGGAAAGTGGGCGCTGGCATGCCAACACTGTTTGTGTGGAACTGGTGAGGGGCACGATCAATGGCCAGAATACCCATATGTTGCTGACAGCGATATTGAGGGACACGTATGAGATCGCTAACGAAGACCATTATGGTGTTTCACTGAATGGTGTTACAAGAATTTTCGTCAAATTCCGACAGGGCAGCACTTAAGACAACATGGTGGCCACGTACCAGGATGGGGTTAAGCTGGTTAACCTTGGCATTAGTGTCCGTCTCCATGATGTGTCAAAGTTTTACACCTGGATCAAGGTGTGTAATGTGCCTTTTGAAACTGATGAGAGTGATTTAATTATGGAACAATGTGGGACGATTCATATGGCGACATTGGGACGTTGGCATGATGGGCGGCTTGTTGGCATCCCTGAAGGGACTTTCCCCTTAAAATGTCCCTAAAGCATCCTATTCCATCATATGTGGTGATGGAGGACTTTCGTACTCAAATTTATGTCACATACACAGATCAGAGGCGTACATGCAGACTGTGTGGGGCATACGACCACATAGCGGCGCATTGCCCAACGTGACGTGGGAGATCAACGGCTGAAGCAAGGACTGATGATACTAAGGAGCGGCAGACTTATGCTACAGCGACCCAATGTGAGCCTTCGTCAAGGGAGGCGTGGAGTGAGGAGGTGGAGAGGGAGAGCGTGTTGTTGTCTGATTGTGCAACACTCCCTGGATTTGGAGATGACGTAGGCTTGGTGTCGGCGCCGGGCGAAGAGGAGTCTACGATTGCTCAGGATGAATGGAAGCTTCCATTCAGGAGGCTCTGCACTAATTATTGGATGTATCAACGTCTAATGTGATCACCGCTGGTTTGGATAACGAGAGTGTGGAGGCCTCAATGAGAAGGACGTGTGTGGTGAGCAGCTGGTTCAGGATGTGGCAGTGAAGGTCTACAGGGCCGACACCCAATGGTTGAGGATCGTAGCTCTCGTAAGAGGGAGGCTGTAGTATCAGATAGTGAGGATGTTTTAACTCCTGGGCAAAGATCTGGGAAGAAAGCATGGCATGATGTGACACGTAGAGGTACAGGTGGCTTGACAAGTATTGAACAGGTGCAAGGGGAAGGTAATGGAAGGTGTGGGGGGCAGGGTGGGGGTTCTCGCCTGGGTTCTAAGAGGGTTAAGGTGACTAAAGGTAAACCCCCATTATATCGTTCAAGTGTCTTACTTTAAATGTTAATGGGTTGAAATCAGTGGGCAAATGTAAGGTTTTTGAGGTATTGTTGAGGAGATATGTACCAGACCTTGTGTTCCTGCAGGAACATAATTATAAATCATTGGGTGAGATGTTGATTACTGGATATGAGGTATATATGGGTTCTTCTGCAAGATTGAAAGGTGGTGTAGCGTTGTGAAATAAAGAAGCCAGCCCGTTTCTTATGCAAAGATGTGAGGTAGGGGAGGAGGGGCGGGTGGTTCGGGTGGATGGTATGTGGGGTGGGGTTCAGGTGGGTTTCATAGGGGTGTATGGGCCTTCGGAAGGAGACATGAACATTAAAAATAGGTTCTTTAGGGACGTCCTTGTTTACCATTTAAGATTGCTGCCAGTCATTACGATTATAGGAGGTGACTGGAACTGTGTTGTACGACGTAAGAACGTAGAACCTAGAGGGAGGTTTTTTTTTCGAGGTATTTAGGGGATCTATTGCGAGGTGTGAATGTAGTGGATGTGGGAGGGGAGGAAGTGGATGGGGTGATGCATACATTTATTAAGCGCGATTATGCAGCGAGGCTTGATCGAATCTATGTATCTCGGGGGGTGAGAGTGGGCAGTGTGTGTGTGTTGAATGTGAGCTTCTCTGATCATAGAGAGGTTCTGGTGGACTTGAATTGGGAGGGATTGCCAAAGCGTTTCAGGGGTTATTGGAAGATGAATGTTGGGTTATTGCTCAATGGAGGGGGGGAGGGAATCTTTTAAGAGCGCTTGGAGGAGGTAGTGGGCTGTCGGCTGGGGGGGGGGTTGATGTCCTAGGGTGGTGGGACACGGTCGGTAAGGGGAAGGTGAGGGATTTTTATGAGAAGCGGGGAAGGGAAGAGTGGCGGTTTCAATATGGGGTTTTTGTTGATTTGGGGCATGGTAAGCTGTGGCATGTGGCGGGTATATATCACTTTGAAACGTGTGATGAGAAGTGTCTATTGAAGAGTGTGTATCGATATATTTGGGGTTCGGGCTGTGACTGGTTGTTGAGAGATGTTGTGTGTCTACCAGTATGCCAGGGAGGGCTGGGGTTAATGGTCCTGCATCGAAGGTTGTTGGGTATGTACATTAAACACAGTTATTTGAGGGAGGGTAGGGTTGCAGGCACATGCTTGGCATGCGTGAGAAGGGATCTGGGGCGTTGGGTGAGGGGTAGGGATGTTCAGGTGTGTGAGGGAATGTTGAGGTTATTGATTTTTGCGAGGGACCCACGCAGGGTCAAGATAGGAAGACTGGCTCAGGTGGGTGGTGGGGAGGTGGTTGCTAGGGTTGAAGGTATATATCTGATGTATGCATGGAGTGACATATGGGGCCGCTTGAAAGGGTTACGACTGAAGGCTGTGGTGAGGGATGTAATGTTCAAACTTCTCCACAATATATTGCCGTCTGGGGAAGTGTTGGGTAATAGTCGTGTGCAGGAGTGTTGTGTGTGTGAGGATATTGACACTGTTTTTCATGTATATTTTTGTTCGAGGTTGGAACCAGTGAGAGAGTGGTTTAGCAGGGTTTTATGTATGGTGGGTGGGGGTGGGATTAGTGTTTTAAGGGCATTAAGCTTGCATGTGGTGGGGTGGGGGTGACAAGATAACCCATTGCAGAATGCAATGGGTTATCTTGTCACAGCCTCATGTATACTTCGTGGGTTTTAAGACGTGCGCTGGTAAGAGAGCGAATCAGGGCACTGACAGCGATATTTTATGGGACGCAACAGCGGAATAAGAACATCACCGGGAACAGACGATATTTCCAATTTTCGGAGAGATATCGTAGCTTCCGCTTCAGGTACTTATGGGCATTACAGTCTTAAGGGGAAACAATGAACCCGGCTTCTTGAGGAATGAGCGAGCGTGAGTGGTGCATTTGGTGAGCAAAGGTGTGATGTGAGGTGTGTGGGGATGGTGAGTGTCTTGGTGTACAGGAACATTTCATGTAATGTGTTAATTGGGGATGGAAGTGTAAACCTGGTTGAGGGTAAGCTTAAAATGGAGCTCTCTTTTAAATATGTTTGTTCTCATGTTTTTTTTTATACAACAGTGGTTGCATGTTAGTATAATGTACCTTTTGGTATGCTGTATGAGTCTGTATTCCTAAAGTGGAATTACAAATGTATTGTCTCTATATTCATCACAAAGGGTAAACTTTTACCACGTGATTAGGTTACGCGTGGCGTTCTTATATTTACTGTTTTCTGTATTGCAGACCATGTAGGTGTGCGATCCAGGTATGTGTGGAGTACGGTACTTATATCATTGTGGAAGGGGAGGGCAACGGATGGTTCTCCCTGAGGGAGGGGGACCAGGTGTTGGTGCTGGTGATGATGGTGTATGCAGTGTTTGTTAGTACAATCTTGTGTGTGGGTGCTGGCCGTAGGCACATGTAGCGTGTTTGATGCGGATGGAGTGCAGCGTAGGTACGAATTCCACACCCGAGGGTGTGGCGTGGGTAATGTGTAGGTCAGGGCACAGTCATGTGTGTGTCCAGGCCACGAGAGTGTGGCATGGGTATTGTGTAGGTCAGGGCACAGTCATGTGTGCGTCCAGACCACGAGAGTGTGGCGTGGGTATTGTGTAGGTCAGGGCACAGTCATGTGTGCGTCCAGACCACGAGAGTGTGGCGTGGGTATTGTGTAGGTCAGGGCACAATCATGTGTGCGTCCAGACCACGAGGGTGTGGCGTGGGTAATGTGTGGATAAGATTTTCTTCGGAATTTTAACCCTGGAGGGTTAGTTCTCCAGTGTTATGTGACACTTTGTTAAATATCTGATTGCATTGACTGCTTTGATATAAATACCGTCATTATTATGTAATGTGTAATGTACGCCCTGAGTGTCAATGTTATGGTTAGGAAGCCTTGAGTGTAAGGCGTTGGGGGGGTCAGGTGGTGTAAATTTAGTGGTAAATTGTATAAAAGGGACCAATGTGATGTAGGACGGTTGGGTTAGAAGGGTCATTGGACCTCGTGTGTTATTCTGTGAGAGTTACGATACACGGGGAAATGTTTAGTTCAGGTATAAGGATATGTGTTGAATGGTAATTATATTATTTTTTAATTGATTTTTTGAAATATTATTTCTTGTCATAATGTTTTAAGTATTATAAAATATGTTCCTAAACACATATGCTATAGATCGAGCTATGTGATTATTTGGGGTCTATTGTGGTGGAGGAGGTAGGGGTGTATGACTTATTATAGCATGTCTTTTGGTGTTTTTCTGGTGGTACGATGACACTGCGCCGCAAAGCTTATCTGGTGTTTATTATGAACATCTCAGGCGGCTCGAAGTGTATATAGCGACTGTGAGAATGCCACGCAATTTATATGGAGTACTGTGCTTGTGATTTCTATTTTGTATACCTGTTTAATAAGGGATGGAGGTTTTCTATATATTTATTTATTATGGTGTATTAAGAGGCTTTAAACGACTCGTAGCTTAGCCATCCCTAAGCTTCAAATGTATCGGTTATCCTGATACTTGAAGAGATTAAATTTAACACAGAGATCCACTATATTGATAAAATCCAAAAGCGATAATGTGAGGACTAAGTACCAGTGAGTTTCTGGCTCAGAATATTAATAGCAACATCAGTAGGAAAGCTGGTAAAGAGGACTGTGATAATGAAGAAAGCAATGATTTCGTTTTTGACCTTCAGGTTGGAAATGCAAGAAAGGTCACCTGAGGGTTTGAGATGGACCTGACTGATGGTGCCCAGAAGTGCTGAGATGTGTTTGGCAAGTGTCCAGCTCATCAGTGTGGTGCGCTCTCTGTGCCTGAAGTAATGGGATGTAGTGGGATGCCAGGCTTGTGTGTCGTAGGAAGGTAAGATAAGATAAGATAAGATTTTGTTCGGTTTTTTAACCCCGGAGGGTTAGCCACCCAGGGTAACCCAAGAAAGTCGGTGCGTCATCGAGGATTGTCTAACTTATTTCCATTGTGGTCCTTAATCTTGTCCCCCAGGATGCGACCCACACCAGTCGACTAACACCCAGGTACCTATTTGCTGCTAGGTGAACAGGACAACAGGTGTAATGAAACGTGTCGAAATGTTTCCACCCGCCGGGAATCGAACCCGGGCCCTCCGTGTGTGAAGCGGGAGCTTTAGCCACCAGGCCACCGGGCCACCGGGCCTGGTGCTGGTGCTGATTTTGGTTGACTTGGTAAAAGTTTTAGTAATTTCTTGATTTGTTCTGATTTTTGTATGATGTTAGGGGCTTTTGAAGAAAAGTTTTTATGCTTTGAACAGTGACTCTGAAACAGGCTGTTATGTGTTGGCATAACTAAGGAGGTTTAATTCAAACCATATTATTGATGATATTGTTGCTGGCCAGGCCCCTGTGTGCGTGGATATACCTTCTGGCAATGACCGATCTTGAAGGCTCAGTAACCGCAACAGTGATAATTCTTAGAACAAATCCTTTATGAAACACGGAGTCCCAAGATGGTTGGTTCTTGTTTATTATGTCCAGAAGATTGTGTTTCTTGTTGATGCTTGTGTCTCCGTGGGGGTTAGTGTGTAGGAAGATTTCTGGGCGTCCCATTTCGCTCCAGTTGCTGTGGGAGCAAAGGTCTTGAAGTTTTCATGATAGCTTCAGTTTTTGTGGATGTTTTCAGTGGTAGTTTGGGTGAGTATAAAATCTGCCGTTCGTCTGTCAGGAGTGGGAGGTAAAGTACGAATCTGAGCAGCACTTAATGAGGCCTCCTTCTGAGTATTGCAGTTCATTTGTGCTTTCTCTAAGGAAAAGATAAATAACACGATATACTGTGATACGCAGCCCCACACCTCTAACTTCCACAGTGGGCGTCTGCACCATCCCCTGTGGATACTGTTCCAAAAAATATGTAAAGAAAACAAGCAGAAATCTTGCGGTCTAGCTCAACGAACATTGAAACTCCAGCTACAGAGACGACTTAAGGTACGCCTGTGTCCTCCACAGAGACGCCACGGGGCATTTAATGAACTGGGATGACGCACAACTCGTCCTCATTGAACAAGATCTTAGACCCCGACGATGTTTGAAATCCACTCTAATAGCCGTCACCGACACCATAGAACATAATACTGGAAACTACAATTATTAAAAAAAAAAACATTAACATACATGGTACTCAACCAGGCAAAGTACCACCTACGTAAGAGCACACGAGTCACATGGGTGGAAACATCGGGCGTGTTTCCTTACACCTGTTGTCTATGTTCACCCATCAGTTTAAAATAGGTACCTGGGTGTTAGTAGACTGGTGTGGGTCGCATCCTGGGACAAAACTGACCTAATTTGCGGGAAATGCTCTGCATAACAAGCGACTTTCTATATAGTAGTATGTCACTGATGTCAGCTATGGTCTATATACCTTGTACAGGTACTTATAGTAAATAAAGATATTATTATTATTATAATTATTATTATTATTATTATTATTATTATTATTATTATTATTATTATTATTATTATTATTATTATTATTATTATTACTATTATCATAAGTATGTCATAGTGTTTGCTTACGTGTTTAAACCAATTAATCGGTATCTATTATCAAGGTTTATACAGTAGACAGCAATGTCACTTGGTCTTTGAAGGTGTGTAGCTGAGCTCTCGTATATCTGACTTGCTTACCTAACAATCTCAGACATGTTGGTATTCCTCTTTATGCATAAATTCCAATATTATCCCTTCAAGTTTTCTATCTATTGTTTTCAAAAATTTTAGTTCTGATTATTCTTTTATCCCAATTCTCAAGATTTGGTCTCCTGTTATTCAGGTGGGAACTGTGGAGAGTGAAAAATTGATATTAGTGTGTTTGGGACACCCAGGTGCTAGAGTTCCCACAGTCATAAAAATCACCCACATTCAGATTTCTTTGTGACTCAAAATTAGACTGATTTCTTTCCTTAATTTAGTTTAGGTTTCCAGTTGTGAATTTATGTTACTGTATAGGCCTTGTTAGTGAGGTTGTGGGATGTGGGAGTGGAGGATGGAGGATGAGGAGAGTATGTGAGGAGGATGGAAAATGAGGAGAGTATGTGAGGAGGATGGAAGATGAGGAGAGTATGTGAGGAGAATGAAGATGAGGAAAGTATTGTGGAGGATTGGAAGATGAGAGAGTATGTGAGGATGGAAGATGAGGAGAGTATGTGAGGGGTAGAATGGGAAAGGGTGGGGGAGAGTATGTGAGGAGGATGGAAGATGAGGAGAGTATGTGAAGGATGGATGATGAGGAGAGTATGTGAGGAGAATGGAAGATGAAGAGAGTATGTGAGGATGGAAGATGAGGAGAGTATGTGAGGAGGATGGAAGATGAGGAAAGTATGTGAGGAGAATGGAAGATGAGGAGAGTATGTGAGGAAAGGAAGATGAGGGGAGTATGTGAGGAGGATGGAAGATGAGGAAAGTATGTGAGGAGGATGGAAGATGAAGAGAGTATGTGAGAGGATGGAAGATGAGGAGAGTATGTGAGGAGGATGGAAGATGAGGAGAGTATGTGAGGAGGATGGATGATGGGAGAGTATGTGAGGAGGATGGAAGATGAGGAGAATATTGGAGGAGGAGATGGGGAAAATGAGGAGGAGTATGCGAAGAGGATGGATGGATGAGGAGAGTATGTGAGGATGGAAGATGAGGAGAGTATGTGAGGAAATGGAAGATGAGGAGTATGTGAGGAGGATGGAAGATGAGGAGAGTATGTGAGGAGGATGGAAGATGAGGAGAGTATGTGAGGAGGATGGATAGATGAGGAAGTATGTGAGGAGTGGAAGATGAGGAGAGTATGTGAGGGGATGGAAGATGAGGAGAGTATGTGAGGAGTGGAATGATGAGGAAAGTATGTAGGAGGATGGAAGATGAGGAGAGTATGTGAGGAGGATGGAAGTGAGGAGAGTATGTGAGGAGGATGGAAGATGAGGAGAGTATGTGAGGAGGATGGAAGATGAGGAGAGTATGGATGAGTAGGAGGATGGAAGGTGAGGAGAGTATGTGAGGAGGATGGAAGATGAGGAGAGTATGTGAGGAGGATGGAAGATGAGGAGAGTATGTAGGAGGATGGAAGATGAGGAGAGTATGTGAGGAGATGGAAGTGAGGAGAGTATGTGAGGAGGATGGAAGATGAGGAGAGTATGTGAGGAGGATGGAAGATGAGGAGAGTATGTAAGGAGGATGGATGATGAGGAGAGTATGTGAGGAGATGGAAGTGAGGGAGTATGTGAGGAGGATGGAAGATGAGGAAGTATGTAGGAGGATGGAAGATGAGGAGAGTATGTGAGAGGATGGAAGATGAGAGAGTATGTAAGGAGGATGGAAGATGAGGAGAGTATGTGAGGATGGATGGAGTGAGGAGAGTATGTGAGGAGGAATGGAAGATGAGGAGAGTATGTAGGAGGATGGAAGATGAGGAGAGTATGTGAGGAGGATGGAAGTGAGGAGAGTATGTGAGGAGGATGGAAGATGAGGAGAGTATGTGAGGATGGAGATGAGGAGAGTATGTGAGGGGGATGGAAGATGAGGAGAGTATGTGAGGATGGAAGATGAGGAAGTATGTCGAGGATTGAAGATGAGAGAGTAGTAGAGGATGGAAGATGAGGAGAAGTATGTGAGGAGATGGAAGATGAGGAGAGTATGTGAGGAGGATGGAAGATGAGGAGAGTATGTGAGGATGGAAGATGAGGAGAGTATGTGAGGAGAATGGAAGATGAGGAGAGTATGTGAGGATGGAAGATGAGGAGAGTATGTGAGGAGGATGGAAGATGAGGAGAGTATGTGAGGAGGATGGAAGATGAGGAGAGTATGTGAGGAATGGAAGATGAGGAGAGTATGTGAGGAGGATGGAAAGATTGAGGAAAGTATGTGAGGATGGAATGAAGATGAAGAGAGTATGTGAGGATGGATAGATGAGGAGAGTATGTGAGGAGAATGGAAGATGAGGAGAGTATGTAGGAGGATGGAGATGAGGAGAGTATGTGAGGAGGATGGAAGATGAGGAGATATGTGAGGAGGATGGAAGATGAGGAGAGTATGCGAGAGGATGGATGATGAGGAGAGTATGTGAGGATGGAAGATGAGGAGAGTATGTGAGGCAATGGAAGATGAGGAGATATGTGAGGAGTGGAAGATGAGGAGAGTATGTGAGGAGGATGGAAGATGAGGAGAGTATTGTGAGAGGATGGATGATGAGGAAAGTATGTGAGGAGATGGAAGATGAGGAGAGTATGTGAGGAGATGGAAGATGAGGAGAGTATGTGAGGAGGATGGATATGAGGAAGTATGTGAGGAGGATGGAAGATGAGGAGAGTATGTGAGGAGGATGGAAGATGAGGAGAGTATGTGAGGAGGATGGAAGATGAGGAGAGTATGTGAGGAGGATGGAAGATGAGGAGAGTATGTGAGGAGGATGGAAGATGAGGAGAGTATGTGAGGAGGATGGAAGATGAGGAGAGTATGTGAGGAGGATGGAAGATGAGGAGAGTATGTGAGGAGGATGGAAGATGAGGAGAGTATGTGAGGATGGAAGATGAGGAGAGTATGTGAGGAGGATGGAAGATGAGGAGAGTATGTGAGGAGGATGGAAGATGAGGAGAGTATGTGAGGAGGATGGAAGATGAGGAGAGTATGTGAGGAGGATGGAAGATGAGGAGAGTATGTGAGGAGGATGGAAGATGAGGAGAGTATGTGAGGAGGATGGAAGATGAGGAGAGTATGTGAGGAGGATGGAGATGAGGAGAGTATGTGAGGAGGATGGAAGATGAGGAGAGTATGTGAGGAGGATGGAAGATGAGGAGAGTATGTGAGGAGGATGGAAGATGAGGAGAGTATGTGAGGAGGATGGAAGATGAGGAGAGGTATGTGAGGAGGATGGAAGTGAGGAGAGTATGTGAGGAGGATGGAAGGTGAGGAGAGTATGTGAGGAGGATGGAAGATGAGGAGAGTATGTGAGGAGGATGGAAGATGAGGAAAGCATGTGAGGAGGATGGAAGATGAGGGAGAGTATGTGAGGAGGATGGAAGATGAGGAGAGTATGTGAGGAGGATGGAAGATGAGGAGAGTATGTGAGGAGGATGGAAGGTGAGGAGAGTATGTGAGGAGGATGGAAGATGAGGAGAGTATGTGAGGAGGATGGAAGATGAGGAGAGTATGTGAGGAGGATGGAAGATGAGGAGAGTATGTGAGGAGGATGGAAGATGAGGAGAGTATGTGAGGAGGATGGAAGATGAGGAGAGTATGTGAGGAGGATGGAAGGTGAGGAGAGTATGTGAGGAGGATGGAGTGAAGAGTATGTGAGAGGTGGAGGAGGAAGTATGTGAGGAGGATGGAAGATGAGGAGAGTGAGGGATGGAAGTGAGGAAGGAAGGATGGAAGAAGGAGTATGTGGGAGGTGAAGGAGGATGGAGAGGATGGAAGTGAGAGTATGTGAGGAGGATGGAAGATGGGAGAGTATGTGAGGAGGAGGAGATGAGGAAGTATGTAGAGGAAGTGATGGAGAGATGGAGAGTAGTGAAGGAGGAAGTAGGAAGATAGGAGGAGGAAGTGTGAGGAGTGAGGATGGAAGATGAGGAGAGAAGTGATGTGAGGAAGATGGGAAGATGAGAGAAGTGAGGAGGATGGAAGGAAATGAGAGGAATGAGTAGAGGAGGAAGTGAGGAGAGAGTGAAGGAGGAAGTGAGGAGGAAGGAAGTGAGGAGGAAGTGATGATGAGGAGGAAAGGAAGTGAGGAGGAATGAGAGAGTGAGGAGGAAGGAAGTGAGTGAGGAAGGAGTAGGAAGTGGAGGAGGATGGGAAAGGAAGGAGGAGGAGGAAGAAGTGAGGAGGAGTGAGTAGGAAGTGAGGAGAGAAGGAGTGAGGAGGAAGGAAGTGAGAGATGAAGGGAAGTGAGGATGGAGGAAGTGAGGAGGAAGGAAGTGAGGAGGAAGTGAGGAGAAATTGAGGAGAAAGTGATGAGGAAGTGTATACTGGAGGTATACAGGTATACAGGTATACTGGTATGCAACAAGTATACTGGTGGTATACTTGTTGTATACCTGGAGTATACTTGGTGTTTACCTGGTGTATACCTGGAGTATACTTGGATTAATCCTGATGTATACCTGGAGTATACTTTAAGCATACCTGGTGTATACTAGGAGTATACTTGTAGTGTACCTGGATTATACTTGGATTATACCTGGTGTTTTTCTGGAGTATACTTAGAATATACCTCGTGTATACCTGCAGTATATTTGAAGTATATCTGATGTATAACTGGAGTATACTTGGAGTATACCTGGTGTATACCTGGAGTACACTTATAGTATACCTGGTGTAGACCTGGAGTATACTTGGAGTATACTGGAGCACACCTGAAGTGTACCTAGTGCATACTTGGATTATACCTGGTATACCTGGAGTATACCTGGAGAATACTTGGAGTATACCTGGTGCACACCCGGAGTGTACCTAGTGCATACTTGGATTATACCTGGTATACCTGGAGTATACCTGATGTATTCCTGGATTATACTTGGAGTATACCTGGTGTATTCCTGGAGCATACTTGGAGTAAACCTCATGTATACCTTGTGTATACCTGGAGTATACTTGGAGTATACCTGGTGCACACCTGGAGTGTACCTAGTGCATACTTGGATTATACCTGGTATACCTGGAGTATACCTGATGTATACCTGGAGTACACTTGGAGTATACCTGGTGTATACCTGGAGTATACTTGGAGTATACCTGGTGCACATCTGGAGTGTACCTAGTGCATACTTGGATTATACCTGGTATACCTGGTGTATACCTGGAGTATACTTGGAGTATACCTGGTGTATACCTGGAGTATACCAGGTAACTTAGGTGTATACCTGGAGTATAACTGGAGTATACCTGGTGTGTACCTGGAGTATACTTGGAGTATACCTGGAGTACACCTGGAGCATACTTGTGGTATGCATGGAGTATACCTGGAGAGGGTTTCACGGGTCAACACCCCCGATACCTGGTCTGTGACCAGGCCTCACGGGGGATCACAGCCTGATCCACCAGGCTGTTACTGCTGGAAGCACGCAAACCGACGTACGAACCAGTCCGGCTGGTCAGGTACTGACTTTAGGTGTAGCAAGACTGTGCTTCACTTCCTTCATGGCCGAGGGACTGATCACCTCATATATTCCCCATTATACCCTTAAATTGCATTGATAAAGCCACTGGCTGGCCACACGTGTACAAATAAAGATACCCAGGTGTTGCATATGTGTCTAATTCCTAACATTGTCCTCTTATCAGTGGTTCATAACGTCAGGTAGTGAGGACCTTTCTCATACACTGTCCTCTTATCAGTGGTTCATAATATCAGGTAGTGAGTACACTACTCTTACATTGTCCAAGATCCTTTTTTTTAACTGACGTTTGCAGCTGTTGGTTTCCTAACCTGTATTCCGTCTGCGGTCTTCTGTGTCCTTCCCCAATCTTCATCACCTTACACTTACTGTGGTTAAACTCCAGGAGGCATTTGTCGGACCATACTTGTAGTTTGTCCAGATCCCCTTGTAATCTTAACTGATCCTCGCCCACTTGTATTCTTCTCATCAGTTTCACATCATCAGCGAACAGTGACACTTCTGAATTTATTCCTTCCACCATGTCATTCACGTATACAATAAACAGCACCGGGCCTAGAATTGAACCTTGTGGAACCTCACTCGACACATGCGCCCACTCCGACACTTCAGCACGTACCAACACTCGTTGTTTCCTTCTTGTCAGGTATTCCCAGATCTTTTGCAATACTTTCCCTGTTATTCCTGCCTGCTCCTCTAATTTTTGCACCAGTCTGTTGTGTGGTACTGTGTCAAAAGCCTTCTTGCAATCTAAGAAGATGCAATCTACTCATCCCTCTCTCTCCTGTCTTACTTCTGTTACTTTATCGTAGAACTTAAGTAGATCTGTGACACAGGATTTCCCATCTCTGAAGCCGTGCTGACTGTCATGTATGAGCCCAATCTTTTCAATGTGTTCCACCACTCTTCTCCTGACATGTATGTATGTATATATGTATGTATATGTATGTATGTGTATGTACTCACCTGATTGTGGTTGCAGGGGTCGAGACTCAGCTCCTGTATATATATATATATATATTATATATATATATATATATATATATATATATATATTTTATATATATATATTTATATATATATATATATATTATATATATATTATATATATATATATGCAATAAGATCACAGTTAACAGGTGATTTCAAAATATGCAAAACAAACCACTCTGAAAGAATAGAAAATTCCAAGCGCTTTCGTGACTACTCACATTATCAAGGAACTATGAAGTGAAGCATCCAAGGAAGCTATATAAGGGGTCCGGCCAGCACCTCACTATCAGATCCACAAACGGTTAAACACATTGACGCGCGGCGAGCCAACTTGGATAGGTCCTTTGCACAACTCACCCCAAGCTATTCTACCAAGAAAATTTAAAAATTATTTGTCCAGTGTATTATTAAATTCTTCCCAAATTCTATTAATTATAATGGATCTATTTATACACACCAAAGGAAATATTCATATTATTGTCAAAACTGCTTTTTATGAAACAAGATTCAATTATATTCCTGTCGACCATGGACTTGCTTGATACTACTTTCTCAACTTTTTGATAAATCAATTTGATGGTTAAAATCTCTTACATGAATAAATAGAGCATTGGAATCTTGTCCAGTTCTAATGCTATTTTATGTTGTTTTAATCTTAGTTCGAGATTTTTACCAGTTTGACCGTAATAAACTTTATCGCAAATTTTACAAGGAATCTTATAGACACATCCATCAGCATTTTGGGGGGAATTCTTTTTCAAAATTTTTTTTTCTGTATCAAGCATTTTAAATACAACTTTAATTTTAAAAAGTCTTAAGAAGAAAGGCTATCAACCCAAAGTTTTCAGGTAAGGGGAACCCACTATTTTATTTGAAAAAGGCGGGTTGCCCTTTTTGATTAAAAAATGTTTTCTAGAAACTTTAAAAGATTTATAAATTAATTTCTTGGGTAAAAACGGGTGTGTTTAACCAGGCCTGTGTGTTAACCGTGCCGGTGTTAACCACTAACCCTGGGGTTTTAAACCCCACTGCCAGTGTTAACCCGGACTGTGTGTTAAAAACGCCTTGTTAACCAAAAGGCCCCGGGGGGGTTTTAAAACCACTTTAAAACCCCTGGAGTCCAAAACCCGTTATTGGGTGAAAAGGGAGCAAAATAAACACAGAGAAAAACTTTTATTTTATTTATCCTTCACCAATTTAGAAAAATAGACACTTAACACTTTTTAGACAATATATTAGTGACTCCGGGGAAGCGGAAAAAATAGAAGCCACTAGAGAGCAGACCGTGCTTCAACCAGCTCTAGAATGGGAATGAAAAGGGAAACAGGTGATGGTACCCGCATCACCTCTGCATTGCCAAACCCTTTTCCTATTGGCTAACCTGGGACTGGTTGAACAGGGGGGCCCCCGTCAACCTTAAACGGGTTCGCGGGTTGGGGGGAAACCTTTAAATAAAGTGTGTAAAGGCCGAATAAGGCTACGTACTCTTGCAGGCCCCACCACCCCCGAGAGGGCCAGGAATGGGCTCCCCCTCCCATTGGGACCGTGTCACCATGGCCCATGCAATGGGACCCCCCTGTCCTCTCAACCACCCAACTTTTAATGGGCTCAGCTCATCTTAAAACGAACAGAACATGGGCAACATGGCCCAAAGACAGGGGTGGAAGGTAGCCCGCGCCCCCCTCCTAAAAAAAAAAACCCCACAAAGGGACAAAAAAAAAAGAGCTTAAAAGGGCACCATAGTCCCTAACACACCAAACCTAAAATCCCTTTTGAAATGTATTCCCAAACTTTTTTCTTTGCCGGCAATGGTAATATTTGAGGGGAATGGGGAGCAGTCGTAGACTCCATCTCTGAGCCCGTATTATGGTTTTTTGGCTTGGAATATACTAGGGGGTTGGGTCACTATAGACGTGCCACATGGAATTTGGCCCACATGATCATCGACGTGCTAAAAGCCATACCACGCTAGGGCCTTTTTTAGTAGAGTAACCCCTTGACGGCGGGACTTTGTATGACGCTACGGCGAACCCTCGTCTCCGTTTTGCTCAGTTCGCCTAAACCCCAGCTCACAACACCCCAAACCTGTAATGAAAAGGTTTGGAGAAGTTGGAGACAAAGAAGGGGGTGGTACAAAATAATCTTTTGCTTTTTTAAAATCATTTTTGGACATTCTGGGGTCCAAAAAAGGGAACTTTTTGAGGGTAAGAGAAAAAGGGGGGTAAAATACTAAAAAATGTTTGCAAAATTTTCTATAAAATCCTACTGCCAGGGAAAGTTGAAAAATTTCCTATCATGGGGAACGGAAAATTTTTAATGGCAAAACAAGAAAATTTAGGAGCAAACTTTGCCACCCCTTTCATCCCTAAAAAAGAAACAGGGGCCTCCCCCAAAGGAAGACGAGAAAATTAACGTTAAATGAGAACCTTAAAGGGGTCCCCAAAAGGACCCTAAGTCAAACAGTTTTATCCCAAGTAAAGAACACCACTACGATGTCATCGGGTAAGCTGCATCCCATCAAGCCCTTTTAATACCCTGAGGGGTAATTTTCTGGAATGAAGAGGGGGAGTTTGTCATTCCAAAGGGGGTAACTGTATATTGATAATATCCGGAATTACAAAGGCAGAGATTTCCTTTCCCTTTTTCATCAAAGGTGCTGATAGTATTTTTAAAGGGAGATCTAAGGGGGACACAAAAGTACCCCTTCCCCACAAAGTCTTTTACGCATCCAACGGGAAGAGGGAAGTTCTTAACTGTGACCTCTTTCCTTTACGGTATCTTACACATACAAAAAACCTCCATCATTTTTAACAAGGATACAGGGTGAACCCCGGGACTAGATGACTTCTCCACAATCCGCCCCCCTTACAAAAATTTCACCCCTGCTGAGTACTTGTCTTTTGGGATTAATCTGGGGGGGTTTTTTAAATGGGTTTTTAAAATTTTCCCCACACAACGTCATATAACCTAACGTGCATTTTCTCGAACCCCGAAAAAAATTCGGGGTTGTTAAACTTTAAACTTGTGCTTTGTTTTAACACCCCTACCTTTTTAAACAGCTGGGGTTTTTGGGAGGACAAGTTTGGCAGTCGACAAAAAATTTTCAGAAAAAAAAGGGAAAGAGTCAAGTCGTCCCAAGGAAAGGGACGAATCATTACTGCGACTTTATCTGGTGAAAAAAAAGTTTAAATTTTATTAATGTGGTAATTTAATTTTTTGACAACAGGGAGCTACCACAAATTTAATCAGATAATTTACTTACATTTTTCATAGGGCCCGTTTTTTTTTTTTTTTTAGCTTTCAAGGGGTGGGCCCAAATATGGTTCCCCGCCCAACACCCCTTTTTCCTTATGGAAGGAGCGAATTGTGCACTTTTGTCATACTCTGTTTCATCTTTTTTTGTGACCCTTGGAAAAACACTGCCATAGCCTTTTTTAGATTCCCCTCAGGGGGTAGGGGGTGGGGGGGGCCCCCGCTTAACCATCAGGTGGTGCCTTACGTCTTTAGGGTTAACCTTGGGTAACTACGTGCCACCTCAACCTTGAAAACGGGTTAAGTTGAGCTAACCCTCCTCCCCCCCAACCTTTTTGAGCCTCGAAGAGGCCCCCCTACATTGTGCCCAAAAATCAGCCAAGCACTAACCGGTAACCCCCGCACTTTTTTTTATTGGGAAAATGCATACAAAAGTTCTCACATGGTTTTTAACGTCTGAGGAATCTTTCCAAGACGCCTTGGACTGAGGATATAGGCAGTGGTAAATTTAGGGTTATCCCCAGCCAAATTAAAAGCTTCCCTAAATGCTTTTGGGGTGAAGTTTGTACCTTGAACACTTGAAAGATTAGGAAAACCCCAAACAAAGATAAACTTCATTAAAGCTTTAAGTATCGCTTTTGTATTAATTGACATGGGAATTTCTTCGGGGATCTAGTTCTCTATACATAAAATAAATAAACTGATTTCCAACTTGGCTTTTAGTGGGCCACACATTATAATTTTTTTTGCAAAAGGTCTCCATCAGAGGGTTTGGTTGGAGAGGTTTCGGTTTAATGGAAAGGGCCAGGTTTCCCTACTTGCTGACTTTTTCGGCGACACCGGTTGATTCTTTCCCTTGCCTTAATTTTGGCCAAAAAAATTTTTTTAGTGATTCTATTAAAAGTTTTAGTAATTCCTAAGTACCTCCTAATAATTTTTATGCTTTTTTAAAAATTTGAGGTCAAACTTTGTTGGAACACTAACCCTTCTAACTTCCCGCCCCTATTCCTTTCCATCTCAGTCAATCAAAGTTGTTTTTAAATTTAATTTGCAAGATGATCTGAAAAGGCTACCTAAAATGAAATTCAGGGAAGGGTTTTTTCGTTTTCCTCCCGGAAGGCAGTCCCCCGGGCAGGGAAAAAAAAATATCGCAACCCCGCAAACCCGGAAAAGAAAGGGTTGATCGGGTTGTTCCTAAATTTCGGGCTCTGGCGGTTTTCCTCGTAAAAAAAATTTCTATTCCAAGATCAAGCGTCTAAGGATAGGTCAGCATCTCGCCCCCAACTTTTGGGGGTGTTTTCCCCATTATGGCCAACACCAGAGAAGGGAAATTTAAACATTATGGGGAAGGACAAACACTAGAATGGAAATGTTTTTTCTCAAAAAACATGGCATCTTCCCCTAGGAAAACTCCCAGAGACTAAAATCCAAAATCCTTTTAATTCTGCACCTAAAATTTTTGAAGAGGAAGAAAAAATCGCCCTCCAAAGGGTTCGAGTTCAAGAGGGTTGCAAGAAATGTTTTTTATAAAGGGGGGAGTATTTCTCTTTAAAGGGCAATAGCTCCTACTCTAAAGGTTCTGACTTTAGTTGTTTTGATCTTCCTGAAAGGGAAATAAGACCTGACAGTATAAGGAGCCACCCCTTTTTCTACTTTTTCAGGGGCATGAAAATAGGGGCACAAAGAAAATTTCCCGGGTTGGGGGGGTTAGGGGGGAGTTGGGCGGAGTGCCTACCCCTTATTTCATAGGGGAAAAGACGACAGGTTTTCCTTACCCCCGGGCGTGGCAGTGGTTTTGTTTTGGCTGGGGTTCGCTTGGATACTCTACGGGTTGCACCCTGTTGAGGGGTTTGTCGCCACCAGGTTTTACTAAAAAGTTGAGTAGGCGCCACCAGGTACTTAGGGCGTTTCCTTCCCGCTGGGGATTTATCCCCCAATTAACGATCTCTCTATGCCAGGGTGTTTAAAAAAGAGATGGGCCGCTCGGAAAGGACGGTTGGTTTCGAAGGTACAGCCAAGTGGCTGCCTTCATGCGTGTTTTTAAAAATATCCTCAAAAAACTCTAACCTCGCCCCAGACTCCAGCAGGTTATTCACTAGGATGAGTTAGGTTAACTCATCGAAAGTTGCGACACCACTTGCTTTATACAAGCTGGTTAAAGTTTTTGCTCATACTGGTGTTCGTTGCCCAGCGGTGAGAGTAGCGACTCTCATTGCTGAGGTCCAGGTAACAAACCCTGGACATTAACATAACATATAGCTTTGGTCTGGTGTCGAACAAAGTCCACCAGGGACTGAACAAACTCTCGTCTGACAAACTTATCTTCCTATACTTACACAAATAACCAGCACATAAAAGAGAGAAGCTTACGACGACGTTTCGGTCAGACTTGGACCATTTACTTTGTAAATGGTCCAAGTCGGACCGAAACGTCGTCGTAAGCTTCTCTCTTTTATGTGCGGGTTATTTGTGTATCGTTCCAGTCACGGTATTGTGCCTTTTTTTGTTATTTCCTATACTTAGCTGGAATATATTGACAATCCCCAAGAACTGTGGTCTTCACCACTTTAAAATCATTGAGTTCTGTGTCATTTAACACTGATGTAAATTCCTGTGCCTTACCTAACAACGCTGTATGCACAAAGACGCCCAGTGCTGTTCAGGCCACCTCAAGGCTCGAGCCTGGTTTTCGAAAGTATCGAAAAAATTGTTCAGGTTCGGCCACAGCTGTACTACTTTTTGCAAACTAAAGTCATTCACCATTGGAGAAAACTACCTTCTTTCTTTTTCCCTATCAAATTCTTCCTTGTCATATGTCCTTTGCTCCCTAGTCTGCTCAAGATTGATTTTCGCCAACTTAAGTGGAAACGAAGCAGATTCACTCACCCTGTCGTGTAAGAATGACGGTTTTGCTCACGTGATATATCGTTTTCTTCTGGCGGGAACCTCGGGTTTTATTCTTGGCTCCAGTAGACAGAATGGACAACGGTGCTCAGCCAGCTCTCGAATGGAAATGAAAAGGGTGGCTGAAGCAAGGTACTGATCGAACGATGGGGCCCCAGCAATTGACCTTTAGTACTGGTTCGCTGTTTGGGGAGACAGCCTTTCAATGAGGGTGTGTACATATGCCGAATAATGGTTACATACTCTTTGCATGGCACACAACATAACAAGCAGTGTAACAGGTGCACCATAATATGCAGTGTAACAAGTGCCATCATAACAAGCAGTGTAACAAGTGCCATCATAACAAGCAGTGTAACAGGAGCCATCATAACAAGCAGTGTAACAGGTGCCATCATAACAAGCAGTGTAACAAGTGCACCATAACATGCAGTGTAACAAGTGCCATCATAACAAGCAGTGTAACAGGTGCCATCATAACAAGCAGTGTAACAAGTGCACAATAACATGCAGTGTAACAAGTGCCATCATAACAGTCTAACAGGTGCCATCATAACAAGCAGTGTAACAGGTGCCAACATAACAAACAGTGTAACAGGTGCCATCATAACAAGCAGTGTAATAGGAGCCATCATATCAAGCAGTGTAACAGGTGCCATCATAACAAGCAGTGTAACGGGTGCCATCATAACAAGCAGTGCAACAAGTGCCATCATAAAAAGCAGTGTAACAAGTGCCATCATAACAAGCAGTGTAACAAGTGCACCATAACATGCAGTGTAACAAGTGCCATCATGACAAGCAGTGTAACAAGTGCCATCATAACAAGCAGTGTAACAAGTGCTACCATAACAAGCAGTGTAACAAGTGCCATCATAACAAGCAGTGTAACAAGTGCCATCATAACAAGCAGTGTAACAAGTGCTACCATAACAAGCAGTGTAACAAGTGCCATCATAACAAGCAGTGTAACAAGTGCCATCATAACAAGCAGTGTAACAAGTGCTACCATAAAAAGCAGTGTAACAAGTGCCATCATAACAAGCAGTGTAACAAGTACATTCATATCAAGCAGTGTAACAAGTGCACCATAACAGGCAGTGTAACAAGTGCACCATAATAAGCAGTGTAACAAGTGCCACCATAACAAGCAGTGTAACAAGTGCCATCATAATAAGCAGTGTAACAAGTGCCATCATAAGAAGCAGTGTAACAAGTGCCATCATAACAAGCAGTGTAACAGGTGCCATCATAACAAGCAGTGTAACAAGTGCCATCATAAAAAGCAGTGTAACAAGTGCCATCATAACAAGCAGTGTAACAAGTGCCACCATAAAAAGCAGAGTAACAAGTGCTACCATAACAAGCAGTGTAACAAGTGCTACCATAAGAAGCAGTGTAACAAGTGCAATCATAACAAGCAGTGTAACAAGTGCACCATAACAGGCAGTGTAACAAGTGCCATGATAACAAGCAGTGTAACAGGTGCCATCATAACAAGCAGTGTAACAGGTGCCATCATAACAAACAGTGTAACAAGTGCCATCATAATAAGCAGTGTAACAAGTGCCATCATAACAAGCAGTGTAACAAGTGCCATCATAACAAGCAGTGTAACAAGTGGCATCATAACAAGCAGTGTAACAGTTGCCATCATAACAAGCAGTGTAACAAGTGCCATCAAAACAAGCAGTGTAACAAGTGCCATCATATCAAGCAGTGTAACAAGTGCCACCATAACAAGCAGTGTAACAAGTGCCATCATAACAAGCAGTGTAACAAGTGGCATCATAACAAGCAGTGTAACAGTTGCCATCATAACAAGCAGTGTAACAAGTGCCATCAAAACAAGCAGTGTAACAAGTGCCATCATATCAAGCAGTGTAACAAGTGCCACCATAACAAGCAGTGTAACAAGTGCCATCATAACAAGCAGTGTAACAAGCGCTACCATAACAAGCAGTGTAACAAGTGCCATCATAACAAGCATTGTAACAAGTGCTACCATAACAAGCAGTGTAACAAGTGCCATCATAACAAGCAGTGTAACAAGTGCTACCATAACAAGCAGTGTAACAAGTGCCATCATAACAAGCAGTGTAACAAGTGCCACCATAAAAAGCAGTGTAACAAGTGCCATCATAACAAGCAGTGTAACAAGTGCTACCATAACAAACAGTGTAACAAGTGCCATCATAACAAGCAGTGTAACAAGTGACATCATAACAAGCAGTGTAATAAGTGCCATCATAACAAGCAGTGTAACAAGTGCCACCATAACAAGCAGTGTAACAAGTGCCACCATAACAAGCAGTGTAACAAGTGCCATCATAACAAGCAGTGTAACAAGTGCCACCATAACAAGCAGTGTAACAAGTGCCATCATAACAAGCAGTGTAACAAGTGCTACCATAACAAGCAGTGTAACAAGTGCTATGATAACAAGCAGTGTAACAAGTGCTACCATAACAAGCAGTGTAACAAGTGCCATCATAACAAGCAGTGTAACAAGTGCTATCATAACAAGCAGTGTAACAAGTGCCACCATAACAAGCAGTGTAACAAGTGCTACCATAACAAGCAGTGTAACAAGTGCCATCAAAACAAGCAGTGTAACAAGTGCTACCATAACAAGCAGTGTAACAAGTGCCACCATAAAAAGCAGTGTAACAAGTGCCATCATAACAAGCAGTGTAACAAGTGCTACCATAACAAGCAGTGTAACAAGTGCTATGAAAACAAGCAGTGTAACAAGTGCCCGGTGGCCTGGTGGCTAAAGCTCCCGCTTCACACACGGAGGGCCCGGGTTCGATTCCCGGCGGGTGGAAACATTTCGACACGTTTCCTTACACCTGTTGTCCTGTTCACCTAGCAGCAAATAGGTACCTGGGTGTTAGTCGACTGGTGTGGGTCGCATCCTGGGGGACAAGATTAAGGACCCCAATGGAAATAAGTTAGACAGTCCTCGATGACGCACTGACTTTCTTGGGTTATCCTGGGTGGCTAACCCTCCGGGGTTAAAAATCCGAACGAAATCTTATCTTATCTTAACAAGCAGTGTAACAAGTGCCATCATAACAAGCAGTTTAACAAGTGCCATCATAACAAGCAGTGTAACAAGTACTACCATAACAAGCAGTGTAACAAGTGCCATCATAACAAGCAGTGTAACAAGTACTACCATAACAAGCAGTGTAACAAGTGCCATCATAACAAGCAGGGTAACAAGTGCCATCATAACAAGCAGTGTAACAAGTGCCATCTTAACAAGCAGTGTAACAAGTGCCATCATAACAAGCAGTGTAACAAGTGCTACCATAACAAGCAGTGTAAAAAGTGCCATCATAACAAGCAGAGTAACAAGTGCCATCATAACAAGCAGTGTAACAAGTGCCATCATAACAAGCAGAGTAACAAGTACTACCATAACAAGCAGTGTAACAAGTGCCATCATAACAAGCAGTGTAACAAGTGCCATCATATCAAGCAGTGTAACAAGTGCCATCATAACAAGCAGTGTATCAAGTGCCATCATATCAAGCAGTGTAACAAGTGCCATCATAACAAGCAGAGTAACAAGTACTTCCATAACAAGCAGTGTAACAAGTGCTATCATAATAAGCAGTGTAACAAGTGCCACCATAACAAGCAGTGTAACAAGTGCCATCATAAGAAGCAGTGTAAAAAGTGCAACCATAACAAGCAGTGTAACAAGTGCTACCATAACAAGCAGTGTAACAAGTGCCATCATAAGCAGTGTAACAAGTGCCATCATAACAAGCAGTGTAACAAGTGCCAACATAACAAGCAGTGTAACAAGTGCCACCATAATAAGCAGTGTAACAAGTGCTACCATAACAAGCAGTGTAACAAGTGCCATCATAACAAGCAGTGTAACAAGTGCCATCATAACAAGCAGTGTAACAAGTGCTACCATAACAAGCAGTGTAACAAGTGCCATCATAACAAGCAGTGTAACAAGTGCCATCATAACAAGCAGTGTAACAAGTGCCATCATAACAAGCAGTGTAACAAGTGCCACCATAACAAGCAGTGTAACAAGTGCCACCATAACAAGCAGTGTAACAAGTGCCATCATAACAAGCAGTGTAACAGGTGCCATCATAACAAGCAGTGTAACAGGTGCCATCATAACAAGCAGTGTAATAAGTGCCATCATAACAAGCAGTGTAACAAGTGCCATCATAACAAGCAGTGTAACAAGTGCCACCATAACAAGCAGTGTAACAAGTGCCATCATAACAAGCAGTGTAACAAGTGCCATCATAACAATCAGTGTAACAAGTGCTACCGTAGCAATCAGTGTAACAAGTGCCATCATAACAAGCAGTGTAACAAGTGCTACCATAACAAGCAGTGTAACAAGTGCCATCATAACAAGCAGTGTAACAAGTGCGATCATAACAAGCAGTGTAACAAGTGCTACCGTAACAAGCAGTGTAACTAGTGCCATCATAACAGGCAGTGTAACAAATGCCATCATAACAAGCATTCTAACAAGTGTTACCATAACAAGCAGTGTAACAAGTGCCATCATAACAGGCAGTGTAACAAGTGCCACCATAACAAGCAGTGTAACAAGTGTCATCATAACAAGCAGTGTAACAAGTGCCATCATAAAAAGCAGTGTAACAAGTGCTAACGTAACAAGCAGTGTAACAAGTGCCATCATAACAGGCAGTGTAACAAGTGCCATCATAACAAGCAGTGTAACAAGTGCTACCATAACAAGCAGTGTAACAAGTCCCATCATAACAAGCAGTGTAACAAGTGCCACCATAACAAGCAGTGTAACAGTGGTCATCATAACAAGCAGTGTAACAAGTGCCATCATAACAGGCAGTGTAACAAGTGCCACCATAACAAGAAGTGTAACAAGTGTCATCATAACAAGCAGTGTAACAAGTGCCATCATAACAGGCAGTGTAACAAGTGCTACCATAACAAGCAGTGTAACAAGTGCCATCATAACAGGCAGTGTAACAAGTGCCATCATAACAGGCAGTGTAGCAAGTGCCACCATAACAAGCAGTGTAACAAGTGCCATCATAACAAGCAGTGTAACAAGTGCCATCATAACAAGCAGTGTAACAGGTGCCATCATAACACGCAGTGTAACAGGTGCCATCATAACAAGCAGTGTAACAAGTGCCAACATAACAAGCAGTGTAACAAGTGCCATCATAACAATCAGTGTAACAAGTGCCACCATAACAAGCAGTGTAACAAGTGCCACCATAACAAGCAGTGTAACAAGTGTCATCATAACAAGCAGTGTAACAAGTGCCATCATAACAAGCAGTGTAACAAGTGCTAACGTAACAAGCAGTGTAACAAGTGCCATCATAAAAGGCAGTGTAATAAGTGCCATCATAACAAGCAGTGTAACAAGTGCTACCATAACAAGCAGTGTAACAAGTCCCATCATAACAAGCAGTGTAACAAGTGCTACCATAACAAGCAGTGTAACAAGTCCCATCATAACAAGCAGTGTAACAGGTGCCATCATAACACGCAGTGTAACAGGTGCCATCATAACAAGCAGTGTAACAAGTGCCAACATAACAAGCAGTGTAACAAGTGTCATCATAACAAGCAGTGTAACAAGTGCCATCATAACAGGCAGTGTAACAAGTGCCACCATAACAAGAAGTGTAACAAGTGTCATCATAACAAGCAGTGTAACAAGTGCCATCATAACAGGCAGTGTAACAAGTGCTACCATAACAAGCAGTGTAACAAGTGCCATCATAACAGGCAGTGTAACAAGTGCCATCATAAGCAGTGTAGCAAGTGCCACCATAACAAGCAGTGTAAGAAGTGCCATCATAACAAGCAGTGTAACAAGTGCCATCATAACAAGCAGTGTAACAGGTGCCATCATAACACGCAGTGTAACAGGTGCCATCATAACAAGCAGTGTAACAAGTGCCATCATAACAAGCAGTGTAACAAGTGCCATCATAACAAGCAGTGTAACAAGTGCCACCATAACAAGCAGTGTAACAAGTGCCACCATAACAAGCAGTGTAACAAGTGCTACCATAACAAGCAGTGTAACAAGTGCCATCATAACAAGCAGTGTAACAAGTGCCATCATAACAAGCAGTGTAACAAGTGCTACCATAACAAGCAGTGTAACAAGTGCCATCATAACAAGCAGTGTAACAAGTGCCATCATAACAATCAGTGTAACAAGTGCTACCGTTACAAGCAGTGTAACAAGTGCCATCATAACAAGCAGTGTAACAAGTGCTACCATAACAAGCAGTGTAACAAGTGCCATCATAACAAACAGTGTAACAAGTGCCATCATTAGAAGCAGTGTAACAAGTGCCATCATAACAAGCAGTGTAACAAGTGCTACCATAACAAGCAGTGTAACAAGTGCCATCATAACAAGCAGTGTAACAAGTGCCATCATAACAAGCAGTGTAACTAGTGCTACCGTAACAAGCAGTGTAACAAGTGCCATCATAACAGGCAGTGTAACAAGTGCCATCATAACAAGCAGTGTAACAAGTGTTACCATAACAAGCAGTGTAACAAGTGCCATCATAACAGGCAGTGTAACAAGTGCCACCATAACAAGCAGTGTAACAAGTGTCATCATAACAAGCAGTGTAACAAGTGCCATCATAACAGGCAGTGTAACAAGTGCTACCATAACAAGCAGTGTAACAAATGCCATCATAACAGGCAGTGTAACAAGTGCCATCATAACAGGCAGTGTAGCAAGTGCCACCATAACAATCAGTGTAACAAGTGCCATCATAACAAGCAGTGTAGCAAGTGCCACCATAACAAGCAGTGTAACAAGTGCCATCATAACAAGCAGTGTAACAAGTGCCATCATAACAGGCAGTGTAACAAGTGCCACCATAACAATCAGTGTAACAAGTGCCATCATAACAAGCAGTGTAGCAAGTGCCACCATAACAAGCAGTGTAACAAGTGCCATCATAACAAGCAGTGTAACAAGTGCCATCATAACAGGCAGTGTAGCAACTGCCTCCATAACAAGCAGTTTAACAAGTGCCATCATAACATGCAATGTAACAAGTGCCACCATAACAAGCAGTGTAACAATTGCCATCATAACAGGCAGCGTAACAAGTGCTACCATAACAAGCAGTGTAACAAGTGCTATCATAACAGGCAGTGTAACAAGTGCCTCCATAACAGGCAGTTAGTTATGATACTGAAATTAGACATATGTGTGCCAATCTAAATATCTAAAAATATCTATACAAAGTAACATTAGCCAATGTATTAATAACGCCATATGAGCGACACGTCTCCTCAGTAATTAGTGTACAATGACAAATGTCTTATTTACATAAGTGTCATGTTTTAATACCATCTCTTAGTAAAGAGCCGGGTTGAGTCTGCCTATTAATTCCAGACTGAAGCCGGTGGACAATTCATCAACTAGATCTACTCTATCTTTCGTCGACATCTTCCAGTGGATAGTTCGTCAAAATTTGGATGAATTATGCAAGAGATCGGCAGAGATCTTGAAGCCGACTCTTTGATCGGTGGTCGGGGAGAACGGCTCTTACGCCTTGCTAAAAGCTGATTATCTTAACTAGTGCTGGGATGCCTCGCCAGGCTCCTCTCTTCATGTAAAATATTCTGGTGGATTAAGGACAGTTTGGAAGCTCTTTGGGGAAACGAGAGCATTCTGTATGCCAAGAAAAACGTGAGAAGTAGTGAGAGAGAAGATGAAGTAACTGCTTCAAGACACCACGATGCTACACACCAGATACCTCACGTATAATACCATACATTGCTTTTAATAAACTCTTCGTGGATAATCCACCGGCACATCTCTTAGGATTTTGACCCTCTTTATGGCTTTTTAGAAATCTCTTAAGAACTGCAACATGACGAAGGTTCTTAACGAATCAAAACATCATCGATAAATCCATCATCAATTTTAGATTATCACAAAATGTTCGGGACAAGATATTGTGTTAGTTATGAATTATTCTTACCATAGTATTGTATGGTAGTTGTGAAGTGATCAAGATACAGTATTGTGTGACAAATGTTAATTGTTCCAGAAAAATTACTGATGGTTGGTTGTGAAGTGTTCCAACTATGTTCTAGCTACGTTATTCTAGGTTAGTTGTGAAGTGTTCCATCTAGGGTATTTTGACTACTAGTTGACAACTAAAATACATGACCTCACTTTTACAAGGTCACCTTCTCATGGTGGCGGGTCTGAGTGATTTAGCCTGACTACAAACCCAGTACATCCTTTTCTTTGTCTTGGCTTAAAAGCAAGAATTTTTCTCATTTCCTTCGTGTTCTTCCTAATAAGCCACGGTATCGACAAGACCTCGTACGACACCTCCTCCCAATCGCCCCTCTACTTCTAAGAAGTCCAAAAAATCCCCATTGCACAAATCTCCTTTAACCCCTCCTTCCCTTCTTCCACCTTCACATTTTACCTTTTCAATCTTTGTACCTGGTTCTTCACCTCTCACTGGCTCTGTTACAAGTATGGAGGTTCACCCTCCTCCTCGTACTGGGCCTTCCTCCCTTGTCCCCTCCCAAGTTTCTTCCTCTTCTGCCACCTCCCAGGTTTCTGCCTCTTCTGTTCCCTCCCACGCTTCTCCAGTTCCCTCCATCCATTCGTTTCCCCCTACTTTGGTACAGCCCATTACTGTCCCAATCTTTACTCACCCTCCTCCTTCCATCTCCAATATTGTCTCCCATACAACGTCTTTGAATTCCGAAACACTTGAAGCTATCTCAGAATATATTGCAATGGACACTGATCCAACCCCTGTTCCTTCTCTTTCCTCTCCTCCACCTGCGCAACTCCTTTCTTCGCAGCGCACCATTCCTTCGCTACTTGAACGTTTTCCCCTTCCGCCACATGTGGACTTTTCTAACCCCTCTAGTCCATAGGTACCCTTACCTACGGATTTCTGGTACCTTTATCGTTGCCAATCATGGCCTATTTGTAGCGGAATATCCGCGGTCTCAGGGGTAATCGAGGTGAGCTTCAGATGTTGCTCTCCCAATTTTGCCCTGTTGGTGTTTGTTTACAAGAACAAAAATTACACTCCACTTTTATGTATCCCATCTCAGGCTATAATTTATTGTATTCTTCAGATCCTTTTTTCCGATGGGACTTTTAATGAAAGTGCCCTTCTTCTACGCACTGATATTCCGTACCATCAGCTGTTTGTTCATACTTCGCTGCTTTACACTGTAGCCCGTATCCACTTGCATAAGTGGTATACACTCTGTTCTTTATATCTCTCTCCATCTCGGGCATTATCTATCCCGGATGTTTCCTTTCTTGTTTCATCCTTACCGCTACCACGTCTGTTACTTGGCGATTTTAATGCACATCATATTCTCGGGGGTGGAGGGTCTCACTGTGATTCCCGTGGCATTCAGTTGGAGGCTTTTCTCATCTCTCACCCCCTCCATGTTTTAAATACAGGTGCTCCCACCCATTTTGATCCTCGTACTCATACTCTTGCATCGATCTCTCGGTCTGCTGTTCCTCCACTGCTCTAGACTTCATCTGGTCTGTTCTCCCGGACTTACATGACAGTGATCCTTTTCCAATCATTCTTACTTCTCCTTCATATTCGCCACCTCCTCGAAGCCCACGCTGGCAATTTGATCAAGCAAATTGGGACATTTACTCGCATTTTTCTGCTTCTTTGTCCTCCATTGATTAACTTTTACACCTCTTCTCGTCCTCAGTTTTAACCGCAGCTTCTCATTCTATACCCCAAACCTCGGGCAGGCATTCTCAGAAGTGAGTGCCTTGGTGGTCTCCTGCTTGTGCTCGTGCAGTACGTTTGAAACGCGCTGCTTGGGGCAGGTACCGATACAATAGAACCACTGAGAGACTTCTTGATTTTAAGCAGAAGTGTGCGGTCGCTCGCCGTGTCATCCGTGATGGTAAACGCACTTGCTGGCGAGGTTATCTTTCGAACCATCACCTCTGCTTCCTCTATGGGTGCAGTCTGGAAAAAAAGTACGGGAACTGAGTGGTAAATACTTTCCTGACCCGGCTCCTGTTCTGCGGGTTGCCGGTGTTGATATAGCAAACCCTCTCAATGTTGCCATTGAAATTGGTAATCATCTGGTCGTTATTTCTCAGGGGCTCCATCTATGCCCCTCGTTTCTTTCCTCAAAATCTGCCAGAGTTAGCGCCCTTAGACTTTTCTTCTCTCAAAGAAGAATCTTATAATGTGCCTTTTACACTTCAGGAACTGTAGGCGACACTCTCAGCTTGCCGATCATCGGCAGCTGGGCCTGATGACATTCATATTCGGATGTTACAACATTTGCATCAGTCATCCCTTGCAGTCCTCTTACAACTCTTCAATCTTATTTGGTCACAAGGAGTTCTTCCCCAGCTGTGGAAATCTGCCATTGTTCTACCTTTCCGCAAACCGAGTACTAGGAGACATGATGCCTCCCATTGCTCTTACCAGTGCAGTTTGCAAAGTGATGGAACGTCTGGAAAATCGACGTTTAATGTGGTATTTAGAGACACACAACAGTCTCTCCACTAGTCAATATGGCTTTCAAAAGGGTCGTTCTACCATAGACCCATTACTACGCTTGGATACTTATGTCCATAATGCCTTTGCAAATAACCACTCAGTTATTGCCATATTTTTTGACCTTGAGAATGCATATGACACAACTTGGAGGCGTAATATTTTGGCCCAAGCCCACTCCTTAGGCCTCCGAGGCAATCTACCATCCTTCCTTAAGAACTTCTTAACTGACAGACATTTCAGTGTTCGAGTCAATAATGTGCTCTCCCCGGACTTCGTCCAAGCTGAAGGTGTCCCCCAGGGATGTGTTCTGAGCACAACACTTTTTCTCCTTGCTATAAATGATTTGGCCTCTGCTCTTCCATCCAATATTTGGTCATCACTCTATGGTCATCACTCTATGGCTTCGCTATTGCTTGTGCAGGCGCTGACTGTCACCTCATTACAGTTTCTCTCCAACATGCGGTCGATCGTGTTTCCAATTGGCCACCATGCATGGGTTTAAATTTTCCAGTACCAAAACTCACTAAATTACTTTCACTAGACGGTCTGTCATCTCCGATCATCCTTTGTACCTCTATGGCTCCCGTATCTCTGAACGTGATAGAGTCAGGTTTCTAGGCCTCCTCTTTAATCGTAGGTTATCCTGGAAACCTCGCATTACCTCTCTGAAGGCAACTTGTCACAGCCGGCTGAACCTTCTTAAAACCCTTGCTCATCTTTCATGGGGAGCTGATCGTCGAACTCTCCTTCGCCTACATTCAGCCCTCATTTTATAAAAAACTCGTTTATGGTGACCAGATATATTCAGCGGCCTCTCCTGCTATCCTCTAGTCCTTAACCCATCCATCACCAAGGATTACTTTTAAATGCCTTGGTGTTTTTCGCTCTTCCCCTGTTGAGAGCCTCTGTGCTGAAGCGAATATTCCATCCTTGTCCGATCGCCATGATGCCCATTGCCTTCGCTACTATGTTCGCTCTTATGATCTCTGCAATCCTTCCATATATAGAATGGTCACCGATGTTAGTAGACATTATTTGTTCGTCGCCCCTGTTTGCTCCGTCCCTTTTCTTTTCGCCTAAATTCGCTCTTGTCTTCCCTTCAGTTACCACCTTTCTATGTTCATGTAGCATCTAACTTTTTCCTACCCCCCTGGGAAATTTCAGCTGTTCGAGTCTGTTCTTTCTCACTCCCTTGCGCGAAAGCCCAACTGCCTACGGTAGCTCCCCTCTCTCTTTTTCTTGACCACGTCGGATTCGCGGCTAGCATTTTTACTGCTGAATTGTATGCCATTCTTGCAGCACTTATCCGTATTGCATCTATGCCTGTGTCATCACCTGTGGTTGTTTCAGCCTCCCTTAGTGCTTTACAGGCTATACAGGTTATACAGGCTTGACAGGCTCACCCTATAGTTCTCTGTATCCAACTTTGGTTATGCTGTATCTCTACCAAGCATAAAGATATTGTTTTTTGTTGGGTCCCTGGTCATGTTGACGTACAGGGCAATGAGCAGGCAGACACTGCTGCGCAGTCAGCAGTGCATGACCTTTTAGTTTCATATAGAGGTGTTCCATTCAAGGACAATTTTGCTGCAATAGCTA
Organism: Cherax quadricarinatus; assembly: GCF_026875155.1. Classification (NCBI taxonomy): domain Eukaryota; kingdom Metazoa; phylum Arthropoda; class Malacostraca; order Decapoda; family Parastacidae; genus Cherax; species Cherax quadricarinatus. The sequence continues at coordinate 26,898,431 of NC_069443.1, read as the reverse complement.
CCTACCTTCACGCCCGTTGGCAACAACGTTTGTCTGATCTGTTCAATAGCACACTTCATTCTATTAAACCGAGTATAGGTTACTGGTCGTCTTCTTGTCATCAGTGTCGAGGTTGGGAGACTACTCTCTCCTGTCTTCGCATTGGCCACATTCGTCTTACTCACGGGTATCTCATGGAGAGGCACCCTGTTCCTCTCTGTGAGAATTGTCAGGTTCCAGTATCGGTCAGCCATATTCTGTTAGACTGCCCGCTCTATCAACGAGCACGCAGAATTTACCTCCAACGTCGTCTCCGCTCTGCTGCTCTCTCTTTACCTTCCCTTCTTGTTGATGGACTCTCCTTTAATCCGGACTCTCTAATTGACTTTTTGACAACAATTGATTTACTCCACAAACTCTGATGACCATACCTTTAGCACTCCCTTCAGTCCTTTCTACCTCAATCTCTTGCTACCCTCTACCCCTGGACTATCCACTGCCCTGCTGTTCTCTGTACCCTACTAATCATCCCTCCCCCTTTTGCCACCCGATATCCTTGCTTCCTTCTCTGCCCTGCAGCACTGTACAGCCTTGTGGTTTAGTGCTCCTGTTTGATTATAATAATCATCTATGACGTCACCTCCAGCTGCTGCATCACTCCTCTACTTAAGTACATCAAGTGTGAAGGCTTACTCAGCCCTGTAATAACTTCAGACAGTATTACCCAGGCTGGCTCCTCCTCATGAAAATTAATGAATAGAAAAATAAATAATAACAAACATAAACACTTTATTACATATAAAATATAAAATATAAAACACTTAAATATGAAATATTAATCCCTCATTAAAGAAAATGAAAAATGAAAAATATAAATGATAACTGAACTCAACGCTAATTTAAAACTTGGGTGTCTGGTGTTGGTGACACTGTGTTGTTGAAATCGTAGCCGTTGCTGATGATAGGGGGATAGGGGGGGGGGTCGCAGGTGTTGGTTACAACCCACCGGTTCGTTCTTCACAGTATAGCCGTGAGTATTATATCCCGATGACAGGAAAGCAGGTTCTTTACCACTGCAATGATGAGGGGTTACGTCCTGCAATTTCATACAGGTGCACAGGTAATTAAATCCAAAAAGGGGAAGTCTCAGGACGTTAGTCCATCTCCATCAGTTCTGCTCGTTGATTGGCAGGTGACCCTCTCTGTCATCCAAGCTGGAAAGATAGACAGGTTACCCACTGCTTAAGAAATCACTCTCCATGATAAGTACAATACCTAAAAGACGTGGTGATTATTACAACAGTCAACCTAGAGCAAGACTGAAAGGACTAAGTTTATTATTGGTCAAAAGTGAAGCTTTCAACCAATAAATGCACTAGAATACAAGGCAGGCATGTACTTACAGTAGTGCTGGGAGCTGTGAGTCTACTGATTACTGTTTGGACCGGAGCCCCACACGTCACCTATCGGGGGGGGGTGGGGAAGAAGGAGGGGAAGGGATAACGGGAGCTAGACTGACCCTACCTTAACAAGCAGCCGGCAGTCAAACTATCACTTTCGGGGTGGGGGAAAAAAGGCAGGAATAGCGGGAGCTTGACTTACCCTACCTTAACAAGTAGCCGGCAATGAAACT